>JACEEZ010013051.1:0-16054 GCA_016584305.1 Chionoecetes opilio | reverse complement strand
GGGGAGTCCCTCTCCCATTTCTCTCGTACTATGCTCTACAAGAGAAAACGTGGTTTAGCCACATATTAACTTGTTTTATAAGTCAGATTCATGTATACTTAAACCTCTGTATTATGTTTGCTAAAATAAGATTTATTGTAAACTGTTTTTTATATAATGTTATTGTTTTTGAATTAAATTTAACCTACCACTTGAAGTCAAATTTTCTCTCTCCAGTGTGACCAACTAGCTATTAATACACCCATCGGTTATAATTGGTGACCCTTGGAGTGTAGCTATGGTCTATAGTTGGCAAATAACATGTGTATATAAGAGCACCAATTTCCCAGTGGAAGGACCTGCGTCCATAAGACACATTCGTCTAACACTCTTAGGCAAAAAGCTTAGCCTCCATTATGGGGTTCGCTTCGCGAGCTATAGGTGGGAGAACTACACTATGTGTAAGCTGCCACCTTAAACGGTTATCCCTTCCCACCCTGGCACCACGTGCCCCCCCTTGATGCCTTCTTGCGTCACGGCATGGCCTTATGGCGTTCAGCGCGTCCCTGCCCCCTCAAAACGCCACTTACTGGGGCTTCCCCGGCCTGATGCGCAACTCTGCCCCCGGCTTCTACGCCTCGACGCCTACTGCGTCCTCAGCGGCCTCTTTGCGCATTCTGCGCGGCCTCTGCAACCTCTGGGCAGGAAGCCAGCAACAAAGGTAGTTGGGCCAGCAACGACGATCTCTCCGAACTTCGTTTCCTAACGACGAAAGCTACAAAGCCTCCCTTTTCGGTCGTTAACGTGTCGGAAGGCGCTGACTGGCTAAGGCGAGTAATGACGTCATCAAGCGCGTCATCAGCCACCAGCCAATGAAAAAACAGTTTTTTAAACTTCTCGACCAATCACAAGTCAGCGAGACATATTTCCGGGGAAGAATGGCATGCCAGACTGCCTCTCCCCGCCTTGTCCCCGTCATCTCAAACTAATTCTCGTTTTATTCGGAATGCTTGCGTTTTAAGGAGTTTTAATGTATCAGAAAGTAAGATGTATAAGTAAGGAGGCTGTGTTGCTAGTGTTTTGGTGGTAGAAGGTGCATGTGTGTGTGGGTTGAAATAGTGAATATTTGTGATATGGGGAGGCCCGCGGCAAGGCCTCTCCGTCACTGCCTCGCCATCAGTCACCTCATCATAACATCTTTAAATCACCCTTATTTAAGGTGACACACGGTGCTACATGTTTAGATAATGGACAAGTATATATAACATCTCACCATAATCACTAAGTTGTATTAATAACGAGTAATAAGACGTTAATCCTTCCCAAACTACAGTGGCGGAGGAGCTGGCGGCTCCAGCGGCGCCGCACTAAAAACTTTTGAGTAAAAACCCGTCAGTTATCCGCCTACCTCTGTGCTTCCTGAAGAAGACCAGTCAGCCCCACGCCCTGTGTAGCCCACAAGGGAATCATAGGATTCCTCAAGGGGTTCTCGCTCCCCTACTAAATATTTACCAAAGACATCTATCTCCTTCGTGAGTTGTGTTGATATCCACCTCACGGGCGTCATGATGCTGCTGCTGCTGCTGCCGAAGGCCGCGCTGCCAGACGTTAGATGAGTCCCTTGCTTGTATTTCATCTCTTTACTCATTATATATGAATAATATCCATCCAAATGCAATCATGTGTTACATTCACTATAAAAAAGATATTTATAGCATACCAAGCAACAATTGAGCATGTCTGGAGGACTTCCGACCTCTGCTAATACAGGTCTTGAGCAAGTCGTTGCGCCACGTGGCCGTTAACGCTTTTTCAAATCACGAATTTTTCCGCGTGTGGGTCGCGTCGTTGGACGAACGACCAAAAAAAGGTCTTTAAGTGTTTTGTGCTTCTGGCCCTTGATGCTTCCTGCTTCCTCAGCACGGGCCTCCACGCGCATCAGCGCGGCCCCTACTCCTCTCAGCGGGGTTTCCCGCGTCCTTCAGTCAAAACCCTACCCTTCAACCCGCGGTGTCTAGAGTAACTTACTCCACGGCGCTACCAAGGAATATAGAGGACAAGGAAGGTGGAGTACTCTAGTAAGCAAGAAAATCCATGCCCTTATGCACTTGCGCGCTTAGAAGGCGCTACCTTCGCCTCTTCAGGAATGTAAACAAACAGACCCCACAAGGCCCACATGGCTACTGACACCAAAGGACGCAAGAATGCCGCCCGCCGCCTCTCGTATTGTACTGTGTGGGTGACAAGAAGAGACGTTAAAAACACCCTGGAGTGAGGCTGCAAGTTGTTCCCGAAGATGCAAGAAGGTATGTAAGTGTCGTTTTTTTTAAAGGATATTGAGTCAATAAGAGAAATCCAGAGGGACACAACTATCCTAAAAAAAAAAGAGCTACCCTTTATGAGCGCTTCCCCCTCACCTTGTTTTAAAGCTATCACTGGGCATGTCTACACTCTCTAAAGGGGCTCAAGGTAGTCAAGCCTGCCACCGTGCTGGCGAAAATAAAAGAAACTAGATAAAGCCCGTTTACCGTGCACACGGGATACAGTTGATTTCGAGGCCGCCAGTTGAATTAGGCCGCCTATATTAAATGCATACTGGACGAAGAGTTTCGCGGTTCGTTTTCAGAGACACAGGACTATTTTTCTTGGCCTAAGCAATAGGTGCTTGGGGAGCGGAGCCCCCCAGCTAGGTGTGTGTTTAATTTGGTTAGGGAGGTTAGGTTAGGATTGTCGTAGTGGGGGTCAGTTGTGCAGTCAGTTCGTATAAAAGTTGTTTCGTTAACCAGTAGATTCGTACTCCCAAAAAGTTTTTCCTATACGAAAACCATAGTCGTTTCGTTACACTCAGCTCAAGTTGAAAGGTTTGGTTCGTACATGGGGACAAACCGTTCTTTGGTGTGTGATTAATATATATATATATATATATAACTATATATATATATATATATATATCTATATATATATTATAGTGATTATATATATTATATTTTGTATTGAAAGCACGTAGTTACCTTTCAACATGTATTTGAATCATATCTTTCTGTAGCGGCCATTAGCATCAGCGGAGATTGGGCTAGATTGTGCAGCAGGGGAGGACAGGCTCTACCATACTACCGGAAATATGGCACAGAGTGGTTTTGTACAACTATGCATTATTGTTATCATCAAACCCATCTATATTAAGGGGTGTAATTGATTTTATTAATGGCTTCAGCCCGTATCAGTGTATGGACAAAGTTTTTCATTTTTTTCTCTCTCGTAAATTATTATGGCTTAGCATTGGCAGTCCAGTATCAATGTTCCTAATTATGTACAGGATTATTACTGATATTTGTTTTGACAGATTTGTTTTGACACTGATGTTGGAGTGCTGCCTCAAACCCCAGTACCAGCCAAGCCTCCCACCACATAAGCCACAGCCACAGCCTCCCACCCAATAAGCCACAGCCACAGCCTCCCACCACTTAAGTCACAGCCACAGCCTCACCCACCACATAAGCCACAGCCACAGCCTCCCACCACATAAGCCACAGCCACAGCGCCCACACATCAGTCACAGACCACAGCAAATGGATGTATAGAGAGTTATAATGATAACATTGCATGAGTTAGTGCTACTAGAATTATAGTCTGAGAATGTAATTATAACTTGTTCTCCCCCCCCCCCCCCCGACAAATTTCCGTATTATACATGTTCTCAGGAAAGATATCAACAATGAGTGGTTTTCAGGGTGTGCCAGGAGCCTCTGCTTCCCTATTCCATGGTGCCTCCTCCAGCAGCACCAGTGACCTCACTCACATACATGCTGTAGGAGGGTAAAAACTCATAGAGTATTTCTCTTTCTTAAAATATGCATAATACCAGTTGCTCGTGTTTGTTTATTATTGATACTGTCATGTTTCTTATTATCCCTAAAAACTGTAAAAACAACCTTTCTCACATATTACATATCTCACATTGTTCCTCCTCATCTTTGACCCACTTCCTATTCACCATCTTACCATTTCCTCCATACTGCTATCAACCTCATTTTCTATGCAGAACATAATGGAAAATATTTTGGCAATTTATTGCTTAGTTACTAACAACAAACTTTTTTCAACAGATGGTGGAACAGGCAAACAGAGTGAGGGTCACCAGGATGTCCAAGCCTCAAAATGCCCCAAAAGTCGTAGTATTTCAGGAATTTATTTTGCTGTTCCTCTACAATGCATGATTTTAGCATTTACATGTGACTATAAAATCCATACGGATATTTTTGCCATATTATATTTGTAAAGATTTTTAATTTCATATATTCTACCAGTCGTTCTCACTCTTGCATCTTCCTCTTCTCACACTATCACTCCAACACTATTATCTCCCATTTATCAGGGGGTCATCCTTCTCACAATCCCAGCTATATTCTACAATATATATCCTTGTCATCTCACTGTCACCATTTTTTCAAGGTGTCCATCATTTACTATTTCAGTGTGTCTGTGCTTCACCACCATCACCTCTCACAGCTCATTCCTTCTCAATGTACTAGACATACAGCAAATCATCCATTACATTTTATAGTACCATAATTATGTTAGTAAGTTATGCTTATGTAAACAATGTGTAACACTTTCCATATTCTCAGTGGACAACCAATAAGAAGCCTCCTACGAAACACCATCTACAGGCTGCGTATGCGAATACAGCCAAATGGGGAGGGAGGCTGTTAGAACACCACACAGCTGATAGCGACGGCGCAAATTTTCTTATGGCCCCGGAGGTGCTTGATTTTTTTAAAGGATCATCATTCTCTTCTTGTGACCTTGTCGCATTAGGAATCGCTTCATAGGTACTCTTTCCACTTCATTTCTCCTCGTTAACAAAAATTGTTAACACCCTTGTTTATTTCACCTGGGAAAGACATTCATCAGCTTTCAATCCTTTGATTTATCATCCTAATTCATTGTCTCTTGTTGTGTTTCTTATCTCCCAGCACTTCGTTAGGAACCACTTGCTGAGGTTACAATACTTTTCCAGTTTCCTTTCTGTCCCCATACAGCCCTAACAGACGTACACAGGGCCCCGTCTTTCTGCCTTAGTCTTCCCGTCCCACTTCCTCTCTGCTAGGACTGTTACTATTGCGCATATAAGCTTTTCCCTCTGAATCCTATACTTGTTGGCATTCCACAATGGACAGTTCTACAGTTTCTTTCGCTTCCTACCCTGTAGCTACAATTCTGGTTCTCCAGTTCCCTGTTCCCTTCCGTTGACTTCCCAGGTGCCTGTTCTTGCTTTGTAGAGTAACTTCACTCCACCAGTCTCCTACATGCCAGGTCACCCCGTGGTTTCTGTTTCCACTGTACCACTGCAACTTGATTTCCTGACCATTCCATCCTGCCATTTAACTAGCCCATCTATTCTCAATTTTCTTTTTGATAGCTCTTATTCTCATCTTGTTCCATTTCTCTCCTTTTAAATCTCTAGTTCTTCTTCCAGGGTGGTACTTGATCTATTTTCCTGTGATATTTTCTTTGCCCCATCTATCTCAGTAAGTCTCAATTTTCTTGTGGAACACCCAATTTTCTTCTAATTATCCTTTCCCTGAAAGGTGCTCCATCATGTCTCCCTTATGGCCTCTACCATCAGTGCCCTAAACAAGCTCCTAGAACCCATTGCCTACTATGTTCTGAGCCTTTACCAAGTGATGATGTCTCCTTCCCTGTACTGAGTCACTTTGACCCATACAGACAATAAGGTACAGCCAACCTCCTTCATAAAAACTCCGGCCTACTTCATATGTATTAGTGACTGTTAACACATTTATAATCATGTGCCTATCATCTCCTTGCCTGTGCCTTCATTAAACCTTTCCCCTATTTTTTTCACCGCCACTATCCCTTCCTGTATACTTAGCATCCTAGTTATAACATATGTATATCTACTACTTCTAGGACATTATTTGAAGCAGCCACTGACTCCTACCTTCACTGTTAAACTCTATGACTTTACATTTCATTTCACTAAAATTCAGGTCCCATTCCCTTCCCGTTACTTGTTTGTTAGTGTAAAATCTCCTCCATTCATCCTTACTTTCTGCCATCAGCACTACATCCTCAGCAATAGGCCAGACATCCTAACTTCTCTCCTCCAATTGCTACTCCTTTACTGGACTTCCTGATTCTCACGATGAGTTCCTCTAAATACAGAATTAAATAAATGTGGGGGACATGACAGATCCTTGGTCTAACTTCCTAATATATTTACCCCCATTCCACCTCTGCCTTCCTGAACCCACTGTGCTCCTTTCCTAACATCTTGTTTTCCTCTATCCACAAATTTTAATTCCTTTTATAATCATTTCAAAAACCTGGCTAGGTATGGTCATGACAGCTATGGGCCTCCTATAATTGGCTATGTCCTCCTTATCTTTTCCTCTCCTTTGTGTATTAGGTCACTCTGCTTTTTTTCCAGTCCTGTGGCCACGCAGAGCTTGCTCCAGCACTGTCACATATGTTATATATTGCCTGTTTTACATTTCTCCTCCATATTTAAACAAACTCTTCCAATGGGGTCCACTGTCCCTGCAGCTTTGCCGTCTTCCATAAAATTTTTTCAGTACCTATTCTACCTTCCAAGCTCATCTAGGTACTGTTTCCTCCATTTCTCTCTGGTCACTGTAGGATCATACATGTTTTCCATTCCCTCACTTCCATGTCCCTTCTAATTACTTTTTAATCCAGACCCTTTCTATTAATGATTCTATTTCATCCTCTCTTCTCAGTATCCTCTTCCCTTATTTTCAATTTAACTTTCTGGTTAATCTCTCGTCCTCCTACCGAGGTTTCTTTTTAGTGTTTTCCCATCCTTCATTTCCATCTTTCTCGGGGTAAAAACTGTTGAGTGTCTTTGCCTGGCTGTCAACAAGAGTTTCAAGCTAAATTTTATTATAAATGTTTTTGTCATTGCCTTTATAATGTGTTCTTGCCAAGACGCTCTGCTTTGTGCTACTGTCGGTACTGCAGTACTGTATCTAGGCTGTTGCTTTTCTATTTCTCACTGCATATAATGTTTCCTCCACTTTGTTGCAATGCATTCTAATCTGCTACATTTGCTGCTACCTATATACTTGCTTGGAAATAGTAATTTGAATTTGTATTTAATTTATTTTAATTTATTATTTATTTTATTTGTTTGTTTATGTTCACCTATATACTTTGGCATTTGGTCATCTGTTCCTCTTTTTTTCCTCATGATTGCAGGGACAAACAACCAGTTTTGTTGCTGTTTGTTCCCGCATGTATCAGTAATGGTTTCCACTTAATTTCCTGCAGTAGCTCTAATGCTTATGAAATTGCGATATTTGTATGGTATATGTCTTTACTACTTTTGTTGCCTGTTTTGCCCATTGTAATGTAATGCTAAAAGCTTTTTGCTTTGTTGCTTTTGTTCTCAACCTGTATGATGTTATAGCATAACGTTTGCCACACCATGCTAAGGTTTTCTAACATAAAACTCTTTCAGTGTTTTCTGTAATGTGGTGCAGCATGTTTTGCAACAAACTCATGTGTTTTCGCGTGCTATGCATCACAGTGTCTTTTACTGCTGCCATTAATCATGATTTAGTTCGATGTTTTGTGATCTCTTGTAAATGCAACTAAACTTCTTGTGTTATAGATCCTGCAAATGATTTGCAAGTCCTAATAGGCAGGTGTTGGTGGTTGTCATGAGCTGCAGTAAAAGAGTAATGATCTACTGTTCTGCCTTTGGTTACATAATCAAGTATTGACATCATGTTCTACATGATTTGTAAACCCAACGTTCCTACGTACGTACATAGAAATTTGGAATAAAATTTTGGCTACCATATTTTTGCTTTATATAATTATTCCTTGTCAAAAGATTACTATCCAAAATATTTTATAGTTCTTTGAAGTTATAGCCTTATAACCTTCAAAGAATATACATTTTTTGATAGTATACTATATAATATATATAGAGAAGTGCAGGGTATTATGAGCATTTGATCACCATCGATATCCGTACGTTCTCTAATGTTCCGTGCTCTGTCTTTACCTTATCCCGCGGTTAGATGGCGTGACATCGCGGCTTCGAAACTTTACTACAGGAACACATTCCTTGTCCTCTATAATCCTTGGTCGCTACCTCACCGCCTCTGTGGATTACTCACCGCCCTGTGGATTGCTCATGCCCTGGGATTACTCACCGCCCTGTGGGATTACTCACCACCCTGTGGATAACTCACGCCCTGTGGATTACTCATCGCCTGGGATTTTTACTAAATCGCACTGGTGGATTACTTCATCGCACTGGGATTACTCACCGCCATGGAGATTGATTACTCATCACCATTGCGGGCACAACACTACCAGGCCGGCAACACTGCCATGGCCGCAACACGCCACGCCCGCCAACCAGGCCGGCGGCACACTGCCATGGCGGAACACTGGCACGCCCGCAACAACAGCCGGCGTCAACACTGCCATGGCGGCAACACTGCCACCGCCCGCATACAGCCGTCCCGGCCACCCACTGCCATGGCGGGTAACACTGCACGCCCGACAACACAGCCGGCGGCAACACTGCCATGGCGGGCAATATGCCAGCACCTCGCACACAGTCGGCGGCACACTGCCTTGGCGGTAACACTGCCACGCCCGCAACACCGCCACGCCCTGCACACTGCCATGGCGGCAAAACTGCCACGCCCGCACACAGGCCGGCGGCACCAATGCCATGGCGGCAACATGCCACGCCAGCAACTGGGTCACCACAGCCCTCCATGTCAACCCCTCAAATCGCAACAGTAACACCAGCAGCACGCTCCCACCAACCAAGATCTCTCTCATCCTCCCTCGCACTAGGAGGGGAGTATTGTAGAGGCCTTCCCCCTACACACCGCTAGGAGGGGAGTTGTAGCAAGTCCCTCCTACAAAACTACATTTCTCTCTTACACAGCTCTACAAGAGAAAACGTGTGGTTTTAGCCACACTATTATTAACTTGTTTTGATAAATGTTCAGTATCATGTATACTTTAATACCTCTGGATTTTATGTTTGCTTTTGATACATGTATTTAACAACAAATAAACTACAATCTCAACCTACACCCTTTATCAACGCGCACACCATTAGCGCGTTGAGCATAAAACTAAGGTAAGATTTATTATTAAATTGTTTTTTTTATATCTATGTATTGTTTTTTAAAAAATTAACCTTACCACTGGAGTCGTTTTCTCTCCAGTGTGACCAATAGCTATCAATCATCATGGGTTATATATATACACCCAACGCCCTACTGTTGGTGCCAGGGTTTTTCAGTATGAATATGACTGTTGTTGAATGGCAATAATATCCTCATCGGCTAATTGAATTATTAAAACTCTTGATGGAACCAGTTTTATGAATTTTGAATTGATGAATCAATTGTTAATTGCTTGGAAGTGGGGTAAAGGGAGGGGGAAAGGGGGAACAGGAGATATGTATAGTGAGAGAAAGGTTTTTGCAGTTTTAGGGGATAAGAAAAGAAAATGACATTTCCCAATAATAAACAAACACTAGCAACTGGTTTTATGCTTTTTTAAAAAGGAAAAAATCGAGAGTTTTTCCCCCCTTACAGCATGTATGTGAGGTGAGGCACTGGTGGTGGAGGGGGCCCATGGAGAGGGAAGCAGAGGTTTGGGGACACACCTAAAACCACTATTGTTGATATCTTTCTGAGACTTTTTAACGGAAATTTGTCGAAAAAAGGTATAATTACATCTCAGACTAAATTCATAATGAGATAAGGGCCGTACTTTTAAAACTTTCGCCGGGCTGGCGAAAGCTTTCCCCAGGCGCTCGTGATTTCTTATTTTTTAACGCCACGAGCGCTCCGCCAGGCGCTGCTCCCCCAGGGTGGCGAAGGAGAAGATTGGAATAGCCTGGCGAACGTGAGTTCTGGTGAGACGTCCCTCTCACCGGGCGATCAAAACTTTTTTTGCATTCAGTTTAACTTTTTACAATACACTAAGCATTATGAGATGGGAAAAACCTATTGGGGGAAAATATTGTAAGGGGCAAGTTTTTTTATGGAAAAAAAAGTCTGTATATTTTTTTCAAAAACCCCATCGGGGTTCCCAACGAGGCACCCACCAGACACCTCCACCCCCCCCCCCCCCCCGAGGGAGTGTTTTTTTGTTTTTTCGTCCAAAAAATATTTTTTTTGGGGACCATATTGCACAATATAATGAAAACTTTTGGATGTTTTGGTGATGGCGTATTACACTAAGCATACAGAGGCCTTCACCTCAAAAAAATTTCAGTAAACGTGATAGAATATTGTGCTCCCCCCCACTAAAATATTTTATTTCGTTGTATATCAGATAGAATTGAATGGTTTTTTGTAAAGTCAGGTTATTTTTTGGGTGAGGGCGTTTTTAAAATTGAGTTTGTCAGGGCCCTCGACCCTCATACATTTACACGTGAGACGTGCTTAAATAGTGTTCTCCCGACACTAAATTAGTTTATTTGGTAAATTTTTAACAGGACCAAAATTTCTTTCCCCTTTGGGGTATGGTTTCTGTTTCCCTTAATAGATTCTGGAAAACATTCTCTCAAGAGTTTCCGTCCAAATCACTACTTTGGAGAATAAGATGCTTTAGTGGGAAAGGGGGAGTGTAAGGAAGGGGTGCAGTCATTCGTTACAGTTTTTCGTACACCAGTAGTTTAGTGCCCAAAAAAGTTGTTTCGTAGTTATTGAAACCATAGTCGTTGTACACTCAGCTAGAGTTGAACTTTACTACTAAGTTACAAACGAATCACGTATGTACCAAAACTCAAAAATCAGTGTACGAAACAACTAAAAAAAAACCCTGTGTACGAAACTCCCGTAACTTGGAATATGAAAATTAACTAACCTAACCCTACTGTTACAGGGATTTTCGTACCCGGTTTTTTTTAGTTGTTTTCTACATGATTTTGATTTTTGCGTACATACGTGATGTCTTTTCGTAACTTAGTAGAAAACGTTAAAATCTGAGCTGTTTGTATGAAACAAATATGGTTTCAAAAGATACGAAAAATTTTTTTGGGTCAAATCTACTGATGCACAAAATGATTTGTGAACAAATTGACTGCATCCCCCCCTACCCCCCCTCCTAGGGGAGTGTATACCCACTAACCAACCCCATTTTTTTAACCTAACTAAAGTAAAAATCCTAAAAAAAAAGTGTCCGCGGCAAGGGAAGAATAGAGGTGATGCGGTCCAAGGGAAAAAAGAGGGAGGGCAAAAACACTTGTCTCTCCCTCCCGAAAAATAGGATGTTTATTAATCCAAAAAGTATTATTTGCGAGGAAGCTCATTGAAGAAGTTCCTGAATAAATAAGGTAAACAACCATGCCCCCAATTGCGTGGGGAAATTCTGGTCCTAGTGTAAAATATTAACCTTTTTTTTTTGGGTTAAAATCAGTAAAATAAATGAGTTAAAATTTTTGTTCAATTAAAAAGGTAAATAGCATTCAAAATACTCACTATTGAAAAAATCCCCCTACGTAAATAGGGGATGTGCCCCCCCGGACCCCCCTTGCTAGTTCACAAACCTAACTAAATTTTCTTTTATGCGATTACTTTTTTTGAGGAGAAACTTTGTCATGAATAGTTTTAAAATATGTTTAAATTTATTGATATTTTTTTTGGGGTGATTTATTTTTCTGTTTTAAAATCACTTACAGTATTTTTTAAATGAATTTTAGGTTTTAATGTTTCATATATTATTTTCCAGTTTATGGACGCACTGTAGATTTGAAGATATAAAATGCTTATCCACCAAAAGCAGAAGGATAAAACCCCAAGACAAACGTGAAAGACAGAAAGACAGCCTAGATTTGTTCGAGGAGACTGATTTGAATTTAAAAGTTGGTTGGTAATAAAACATAAAAAACATTTCCTAATGTTTAATATCAAAAAACCATATTTTGGTTTTGTCTTTGATTTTAAGTGGTAAAGAGTTTAAAATGTTTAAATATCACAATTGCCTTTGGGAAGTATGTTTGATTGGGGGCATGTTAGGTTAAGTGGTGAACTATTTTATATTTTATCATGCTGGAAGTATCTATGTGTGTACGGGTTGGGTTTAAGGGTGAACGTATTTAATTATTCATATAATACGGAAAAAATCTGTAGTGTGTGCTTTTTTTAAGGGGGGAGGTTAGGTTAAATGATGAATGGTTTTGTTTACCAAAAATAGATTCTGAACACATTATCCAATGAGTTTCCGTCGCAAACACTCTTTCAGAGAAAAAGGGATGCTTTTATGGGGAAGGGAGATGTATAGGAGCGGGTGCAGTCAGTTGTACCAAGTTGTTTCGTCACCAGTAGTTAGTACCCAAAAAAAGGTTTCAAGTCTATATAAACCATGTGTTTCTTTTAACCAGCTCAGACTTGAACGAGTTAAAAAAACACATACAAAGTCAAAAAAAATAAAAGTCAGTTGTACGAAACAAAAAACAAAAACCGGCTACGAAACAATTTTTTACGAAACACCCGTAACCCCCAAAATAGGAAAATTTAACCCCTACCTTTAGACTCAAACCTAACCCAAACCCTTTTGACTCACTAACCCCAAACCCCACATTTAAAATATCAACTAGGCCCAAACCCCCTTAAAAAATGAGATCTTTTAAAATCGATCTGGAAGTATGACAATTGCTGCTTTTAGGTTAACGGGGAAAATTAATCAAAATACAATTAGGAAGTATTGATCGACCCCGTTGCATTTTAGGTTAAGTGGTTTATTGATCTTTTAAAAATATCCCACTGGAAGTATATGATTATTTTTGCACGTTAGATAAATAGTGAGCGAGTTTAAATTATAAAAATCAGAAACTATCTTTTGGGAAAATTTCGGAAGTGGGCATTCAGATTTCGAGGTCGAAACTTAGTTTTTCCCGAAAAGTTTTGATGTTTTTGAATAAACTGGCACTCGTTTTGTCGAAATAAATGTTTGTTTTTCAGGTGTGGGGGGGCCGCCCCCCCCCGCAAACCCAATTTCCCCTTGCACTGCCCCTAGTATTGATAATTTTTTTTTTTCTTTATACTGTTATAAACCAAACCCCCCTCTAACCTAAACTAATTTTAAATTAACTTAACAGTTTATGGTGAAATAAAAGGTAGATTTTTGGTAGACATGTAACCCATTATTATTTAATTGCACCATGGGAAATGGGGTTTTAAAATATTTATAATGATAATTCTACACGATGATGTTTTTTTGTTTTGGGAAATTCCTCAGAGCCGATGATTACCGCTGCAGCAATTAGTGTGTTGGGGAAACCACCACCCCCGGGAGGGGGGTCCAAAACCCCCTGCTAACACCCGGTACCCCTTCACTGGGGTGGACAGGGGATGGGTTTTTAAAAAGACCACCCCTCTATCTTTGCTCCGCCCCCGGGGATTAACCCGGGGTTCTCGGTTGTGAGCCCCCCAGCGTGCTAACCATTACTACGGAGTACCGTATGAAAGGGTAAGAATCCTAGGGGCTTTTGGAAACCCCCACCAACTAATCCCTATTTTTGCCGAGTTAGGTGGTAAATAACTTAAATGGTTAATATCACAACTGCCTTAGGGAAAATATGACATATTTTTTGCCGTTAGTTCGTGATGAACGAATTTAATTATTTAAAAAACAGTACTGTCCGAAAAAAAAAAAAAGTAGCTACAAGAGCAATCACGGCATAATTGGTGTTTTTTTGTCATTTTTTGCCCTCAAATACTCCTTTATGAGGTCAATGGAAACTCCCTTTTCCACAGTTTATATAGGAGTTGCCCTTAAAGAGCAGCCCGCATCTCCCCCGTACAGTGGTGTGATGTAGATGTAAACAAACTTGAATTTTTCCCCCGATTTCAAGGCCATTTTGCAGAGTCGAGCGAGAAAGGAGAAGGTTTTTCGCTGGCGAAACTCAGTCCGCCAACCCCGGCTTTGCCCGGGTTGGGTAAGCCCGTGTTTTAAAAAAAGGATTTCCGAGGTGGCGTTCGTGGCGGAGCATCGGCAGGCGATGCCAGCCCGGGCGGAAAGGTTTAAAAAATACGGGCCCCAACATCATGAAAATGTTAACATTAAACCCAATACCATCCATTTGCTGGGGTGTGACTGATGTGGGGGAGGCTGTGGGCTGGGTTAGGGGTGGGGGGGTGGCTTTGGCTTATGTGGGGGGAGGCGGGGCTGGGTTAAGTGGTGGGAGGCTGGGGGCTGTGGCTTTGTGGGGGGGTTTGGGCTTGGCTTATGTGGTGGGGGGGCTGGGCGGTCGGGGGTTTGGCACCCCTCCAACATCAGTGTCAAAACAATCTGTAAAAAAAAATACGTAATAACCTGTCATAATTAGAACATTGTCTGTACCTGCCAATGCTAAACCATTAATTAAGAGGGGAAAAAATAAAATTTTTGTCCAATACATGATAAGGGTGGAAGCCCTTTTAATAAGAAAAATACCCCCTTAATATAGAGGGGTTTTTGTGAAACAATAATGCTATCTGTAAAAACCCCCTCTGCGCCATATTTTCCGGTAAAGGTAAGCTGCCCTCCCCTGTGCCCATCTAGCCCAAATCTCCGCTGATGAAAGGGGCGCTACAGAAAGATATGAAAAAATAAATTTTGAGGGTAACTACGGTTTAAAATACAAAAAAATAATATTATATATATATATTATATATATATTTTATATATATTATATATATTATAATATATATATATATATTAAATATTTTTATCACAACACCAAAAAAGGTTTGGGGTCATGTTAAAAACCAACTTTCAACTGAGCTGATGTCGAAACGATAGGGTTTCGTAATGGGGAAAAATTTTTTGGAGTACAAATCTACTGGGTACGAAAAACTTTTATACGAATGACTGCAAACTGACCCACCCGACAATTAACCAACCTCCAAACCCAAAAAGTAACCCACCACCAGCGGGGGGGCTCCCCCCCAAGCCCTATTGTAGGCCAAGAAAAAATATCTGTGTCTCTGAAAACGACCCGAAAATCTCGTCCAGTTCATTTAATAAGGCGGCCTGTTTTAACTGGCGGCCCCCAATCAACTGTATCCCCCTGTGCCCGGTAACGGGGTTTTCTAGTTTTTTTTTTATTTTCGCCAGCACGGTGGCAGGCTTGACACTTTAGCCCTTTAAATTTAAAATGCCCATGATAGCTTAAGAGGCAATGGGGGAGCGTCTAAAGGGTACTCTTTTTTTAAAGGGTATTTGGTCACTTGGTTTTCTCTTATTGACTCAAATATCCTTTAAAACGCACTTTCATACCTTCTAGCATCTTTTGGGAACAACTGCAGCCTAACTCCCGGGTGTTTCGTTCTTCTTGCAACACCAGAGCAATAGCAGAGCGGGGGGCGGATTCTTGCGTCTTTTTGGGTCAGTAGCCATTGGGCCTTGGGGTTGTTTTTTTCATTCCCCGAAGAGGCGACGGTAGCGCCACTAAGCGCCAGCAGTGCATAGGGCAGGTTTTCTGCTTACATGGACTCCCCCTTCCCTTTTTCTTTATTCCTTGGTCGCTACTCACCGCCCTGTGGATTTCCACCGCCCTGGGATTGCTCATCGCCCTGTGGATTACTCACCGCCCGTGGATTACTCACCACCCCCGTGGATTACTACCCCCCCGGGATTACTCATCGCCCTTTGGATTACTCATCCCCCGTGGATATATCCCCCTGTGGATTAAACCCCCGCCCTGGGGTTGTTTCTCTCACCATGCGGCAACACTCCCGGGGCAACACTGCCATGGCCGCAACCTGCCCACGCCGCAAAAAGCCGGGGGGCAACATGCCATGGCGGAACACGGACGCCGCAACCCAAAAACCGGCGTAAAACTGATCCGGCAACCCGCCCCCCGACAGCCGGGCACCACTGCCATGGGGGTAAAACTGCCCCGCCCGCAACACCCCGGCGGCAACACTGCCATGGGGGGCAAAACTGCCACGCCCGCACACAGCGGCGGCAACTGCCATGGCGGTAACACCCGCCACGCCCGCAAAAAACCGCCAACGCCTGCAACAATGCCATGGCGGCAATAAATTACTGCCCCCGG
>JACEEZ010013048.1:21567-68127 GCA_016584305.1 Chionoecetes opilio | reverse complement strand
AAAAAAAAACCCCCCGTCCATTATTACCGGCTCACTAACGAGGTTTTCCCTGCAAGCATTCATCTCGCAAACATTTGTCACAATATACAGAAGATAATAGAACACACAACCAAGCCCGCTACTTACCCCCCCCACGTGCAAGACGCCTTCCCCCCTTCAAGTGCCAAAAATTCCCCACAAGCACCGCCCCTAAACTCGAACAAACAAACAGTTTTAAAAAATAAATGTATTTACATTACACTACAGTCTTCAGGGGCAATAAAAGGCGTAGGATGCTAAATTCGTGCTATATTTACTTGGCGACTTTAAATGCAGTGGCGAGTGACGGGGAAAGTCGATGAAGTGGATGAATTTGGGGGGGTAACCACTTGGTAGGGTATTTTTTTTCTGATTTTTTTAAAGGTTTTGTGTTTGTTGCTTGATCACCCCGTTTTGTGTTTTTTTATTTTGTAAATTTTATTTTGAAATGTTTTGGGTTTTTTTGCAAATAAATTTTCTTGCTGTTTCCTTGTTTTCCACATCATCAAAGTTTTTTTTCTTCACATCTGCATCCTGTGCATCTGTACCGTAGATCCAGGAAGGCCAGTTCTACTTTTTCTTTTTTTATTTAAGACTTTGGTGGGTTTAATACTACTTTTTACATCCATGATTTCAGGAAAGTTGAAGGGGCTATCTGGAGAGCTGTCCCATTTTGTGTCTTACTGGTCAATTGGGAAAAATGAAAAAATTTACAAAAAAAAAAACCGAGTGGCGACTTACTATACCTACTACATTTAAAGTCGCCAGCTATTTTTTAAAAACCCAACAGTTGAGTCGCACTCGGGGGAAATTCGGGGAAAATTTAGAGGAAAGTAAAAACAAGCCCTTATAATTTAGCTGCGGAAGAGCTTGGATATATAAAAATTCCTCTGCCAACGTGAAAAAAAATTTTTATTCAAGTTTGAAAGATCTGGCAAGTTTTTGGTTAGCCCCCCGAAAAGTACTGTTTACTGTTGTCATCGCGCAAAGAAAAACGTGAGAAGCAAAATGCGAAAAACAGTTATATTTGCAATAAAAGCAAAAAACAACGCTGAAACAGGGTATTTTATACAGCCATGATATAAACTACTGGTAACATCTTCATTTGGCCATAAAAGCAGTAGTGTGCATAATCGAAATTTTTGGGCGGGCGATTCACTGGGGTGGCGATTTCCTGTTATCTAGGGTAGGAGTAAAAATGTTGAAAGGGTTTTACATAATTTGTCAGTGTGTTGTCTTGTAGAAATTAAAAAATTTTTCCCCTGATGTCTTATATTTCGCATTTGGTAATGGGAAGTGTTCTAAATTTTCATCCTGTCAGTGTTCATGTCTGCATGCTGTTTTCCCCCGGGGTTTTGGTGTCTTTTCCTTATTTTTAGTTGCAGTGTGTTGCTTCTGCATTTATAAAAAATTGTAGTGGATTACATTACATAAAAGTTATTTTTTTGATGGGGTTTTTTTGTTGTTCTGTAAAGTCTAAGTGTCTCTTTTCAAAAATTTTTCTGTTTCCTTTTCTTGGTAAAAATGTTTTTTTTAATTTGTCATTTTTCTTGTTGTTTTTTTCCTACTAATTGGTCTATGTTGGTTTTAAGCTTTTTTTAAAAAACTTTTTGACTGTTTTGGTCCAGAATCTTTCCATTTTCTAGTCTTGTAGCAAGCATCGTTTCAGTAGATCTTTTGTGGAGGGGGCCATAATGTATCTTATGTATGAGAGTTTAGTTTTTGCCATTTTGGTTTTCAAAAAGATGACCCAAAATTTCTCCTTAAGAAACTGTTTGGGTGTATTTGGGGCTCGTGTTTTGTTCTAAAAGCTTTTCTCTGTTGTTTGGAGTTTTTTAGGTGTTACTGTGTAGGGGTATGATGCCTTGAAGTAGAGAAGCTTGGGTAACACCACTTTTTTCAGTATGTTTTCCTAATGGGGAATGGGGGTGCTTTTTGCCACACTGCTGCTGTTACATTGCTAAACCTGGGTTCCCTTTATGGTTTTTTTCTTAAATTTGATAAAAGCATTTCTTTTTTTTGGTGATTTTTACCCCCAAGTATTTTTTTTTCCTTTTTGTTTTTTGATACACAGAGATTGATTTTCAAGAGTGTTCATGGTTGAAATCGTATAGGCTTTTGTCTTTATTCTCCCCAGGCCACTTGCTCTTGCTGCTTCGATGATGTCAAGCTTTTTTGGGGCATCTGATTCACTTTGTGCTAAAAAAAAGGCCATCATCTGCATAAAATAAGCAGGGATAAGAATCTCATCTTTGAATCAATATTTTTTTGGGTTCAGGGGTAGGATGATGATATATTTTATCATTAAGAACAGTGATGTTGAAACCAGGGCACCTTGCCTTTTTCCGCTGGGGACATTCCTGTTTGTTACGATCTCATTGTTTAGATACAGGATGGTTTTGTCTTTTGGGTATATGTCACTTATGACGTAAATTTATGTGTGGATGTACCTGAACTTTTTGGGGAAAAATTTATTAGGGCTTTCTTTTCACACTGTCAAAAACTTTCTTGAAATCTTAGCGATGGTTATTAATGGTTTTTCTTCATCTTGAAAGACTGTTCATGCGATTTTTAAAAAAAAAGGTTGTCTTGATGGTCTTTTCTTTTTTAAAAACCACTTTTTAGTTATTATCTGTTGATTTTTTGTGCATGTGATTTTCTATTTTTCTTCCAGTATGGCCAAAAAACAATTTTTAGGAAGAGTTTAGCAGGGCGAGGGTCGTGATCACTTACGTAGGGTTTTTTCTTTTTGGGGTACATTATATTATGATAATTTCCATTTTTGAGGTACGTTCCCCCTTTTAATATGTGTAAAACATGTTTTTATGGGGTTCGTAAAGATTTTTCTGTCTCCAGGGTTTTAAAAAATTTCTCCCCCATGATCTGGTCTGTAGCTTTTTTGGTTTTTTTTATTTCCCTTGAGAGCTGTTGTATCTTTTTCTTGAAAGTTTGGTTGTTTCCCTTTAGTGATCATTTTTCAGTGGTTGGCTGATATTGTAATAAAGTTTTGAAGGTGTGTTGGCAGACTTATTTGTGGTCATTGATGAGCAGCTGTACTGTAACCGGTCTTTTGGTAAAAAACTCGTTACGTAGTTTGTCGTTCATTTTGGGTTTACGTTTCGTGTATTCTGTTTGGTGCTTTTTGGGACACTCCTTCCCGTAATGGGGGAGTGGTCTTTATCTCTTTTTCCCTTTTGGGGTCTTTTTGTATTTTCATAAAGAGTCACAGATTTCTTTGTATTTTTTAATTTTCTTAAGTAATTTTTTTGCTTCCACATTTCTTATTTGAAAGTTTTCTTTTTTAACTTTTTAGTAATTATTTTTTCATGTTTTTTCTATTTCCATTTTAATTTTTCCCCTTTAACTTGTAGTTTCGTTTTGATAATTTTCTTTGTCTTCTTTTTGTTTTTTTGGGTTTTTAGCTCTCCCGCCTGTCTATTAAATGCCTTCCTTTTTTTTATTTCCCTTTCTTTAGTTTTTTTTATCAAAATGGGCTCGGTCTCTTGGGGTGTGTTTTGTAGTTCTCTTGAAAAGGGGTCTTTGTTTGTGTTTTTGCGCTATGGTTCTGATTTCTTCCCAAATCTTTATATTAGTTATTGGGTTTTCGGGTATTTAGTCGTGTTTCAATTCTTTTAAATATTCTCGCAGTGGGTTTTTCTTGAAGCTTGTGACTGTAATTTTTTTTGAATTTTCTCTTGAAAAATTTCTGTTGTATTCCACTGTTTTACTTTGAAGTTTAAATTTTCCGCAGGTTGTGGGGAAAGGTCGTAAAATTCTTATTTTCGTTATTTTTACTTTTTTTGAATTTTGGGCATTACTTATGATTTACTAAAGCTAGATCTATTGCACTTTTTTACCTTTTGCTCTTGTACACTCCCGAACATTCCAATTTTTCCATTTTGAAAAACTAGTCAAGTTCTTCTACCATCTCTTTGTGATTTTTTCCTTTTTATTTAGCGGTTGTGGTCCTAAGAAAACCAAGATGACTGTTAAAGTCACCTGGATTTTCACTGTTTGTTATGGGTTCTGTTTTTTCTTATCTATAATTTTCCTTCTTTAATTCAATTTCTCTGGGCATTTGGTGAAAAATTACTAGTAGAGGACACGTCCATTGCCCTATTGGTTGCTGGAAATTGGGGGTTATAGGGATGGGTAATAACTCGCAACGTTACTTGAATGATATGATTTGGGGATGATTTGATAATGATTACAACTTGAATGGAGAATTTAACTTAGTCTTCTGACTTCACTATATGATTGTAGTATGACCACGTCTCACTGCCGGAAAATACTGAATAAGGGGGTATGCTTAAGGGGAAGGATAACTAGGTGTAGGTTAGGGATTAGCTGCCCCAGCCCCGGCGAGTAGTTCACGGGATTACTCCCTGGGGCACGTTTGATTAATATTAATGTTAGATTGATCTTGGTAGTCGTGAATGGTACGGGAATTATATCGAGAAAGGGCCCTGAACCTCTTTTGGAAATGTGGGGAATTATTGTCCTAACTCGATAATCACCTGGGTTTTCATAATAACACAAGAACTATATTTGTAAATGATATCCTATTTATTTTTTTAAACATGGTAAAGTCTCTCACTTGAGATCTCTTCAGCATAAAAGGGTTAACACTATATCGGGGAAAACTCTACTCTGACATAAGAAATGCGACTTACACATCTGACCTAGGAATCTTCCTTAGTGATGAGATAAAGCTCTTTGAGCATAAACCCCCTTTCCCACTAGAATTCTATTCAGTGCTTGCCCAAACACTAGGTAACATAATACTTAATATTTATAAATCACACATGGAAGATAGGTATCTAGTAGAGAAAGAATATGGCGAGACAGTGGTTGTGTGTGTGTTACAGTAAAACCATGTGGCTTTCTGAGGCGACACGGACGGCCTTGAAGGACAGGGAGAGAAGACTCCGGTGCCCTGCGGACTTCCGCGCCAAGAAAAAAGAACTTGTTGGAAAGCCTGCTGGTGACCTTAAATGAACAAATTATAAACCAGGACTAACTATTTAAGATAATGAAAACTCGCGTATCCCCGAAGAGGCCGCCCCTAATACCAACCAGTTACTTTGATGTAGAAGAATTTAAATATCTGATCTAGTGTTCACGAAGGTTGGTTTTACATGTAATATCGACAATCCGAAAAACCTGTTTCAGAGCGAGGTGGTATTGAAGTCTTGCTTAGATTTTTGGTGGGCTTTTTAAATTTTAGCGGGGATCCCTTACTACAACGCCCATATATGACCATAACCGATAACATAGGGATTATTTTGAAGGACGTTAGGGCTCTGGGAGAGTTCCTTGGTCTGACGAGATAACTGGGGAAAAATAAAAAGAACTGACATCATTAGTTATCACTGATCGCAGAATAATTATCCACGAATTTGGACTCGCATACGGCATGGGGAGGGGAGAGAGAGGGTGTGAAAGAATGAAGGAAGAAAAAGGCGACAAAAGAAAAAAGAATGAAACAAAATGGTGGTTTCGGAATAGGTGATGACTCACCCGTGAAACAAAGGGAAAAAATTACCTACTGACAAGACATAGCTCGGGAATTTCATAATAAGAATTCTCATACTATCATCTCCCGAATAATGGGCATTACACTATCTTAAATTCCCCATGTAATACATTTTTGTCCCTTGTCGTCATCTTTTCCATCTTGACGCTATCTTTTCTATAGACTAATTTCAGACCTCCTCCTTTTTTATCATTCATCTCTCTATAGGAGCTTAGGGTCTCAAATTGTTCTGAAAAATCTATTTTGCTGTAGTTTTCTTGAGTTTCTGTAAGGCATAAAATATCGTATTTGTGTTTAATAAGTTTTTCTAATTCAAATCTTTTAAAGTTTGTTAACCCTTGTACATTTAGTAGTATGTATGTAAGTTTTTGCACTTGTCAATTTTCCTGGCGTAATTGGTCGGTTTCTCTCTTTTTCTGAAGCATTCCTTTCCTGTAATCAATATACCAAGTAAAGTCTCCTTGGTCTCGCGTCTTTCAATTCCATTCTAAGCTGGTAAGCTTTTTCTCTCTGTGACTTTGTCATGTCACTTGATATAGATATGGATTTTATGTCTTCATCTCTGGCATTCCTCAGTTTTTTGGCCTGTTTTAAAATACTGAATTTACTGGAAGTCTCTCTGAGTTTAACTAGGACTGGTCTGTCCTTACCTCTGGTTTGGGTTCCTAGTCTCCTTGTCTCAGTGATTACATCTCTCACCTCCAGGACCTCTGTGAAGATCTTGGTGCAAGTCTCCACATCATTTGCCCTTGTGGTTTCTTCTGTGTTCTTTTCTTTTAATCTGTAGAGAACAAGGTTATTTTTCCTACTATTTCTATCCTCTCCTTCTTTGAGCTCCTCCATGATCTGGGTTTTAAGTGTGCTTACTATATCCTGGGTGTCTTCTAATTGTTGCAGTCTTTCTTCATGTTTCGCCAGGCTTGCTTTCAGCTCTTTGTTATCTTTCCGCATTTCTTTGAAGCGTTGAAGCCTTTCTCTCACTCCTTGTGAGCAGGACCTGCAGCACCCTATGTATTTAGGCTTCATAAAGACTTTATAGTCATCCAGATCTACTTGATCACAGCCTGCATGGTACCAGCCTAGGCAGTTATCACATTGCAGTGTTATCATTTGCAGTCACTTTTATATTACACTTAACACACTGGTCATAAGTTTCTATGTTAGCCTCTTCATTGCACTCTTGACACCACTTCTTACTGTCTGTTGGCCTAAATAGGTTACATCTTTTGCATCGCTGCTTTCTTTTGACTTGGAGTTCCTCGGCGGAACTCGGCGCTGTGTCCGGCATTGTTTACGTTCTTACCGAGTCACCTTTCTCTTATAAATGTTTAGCTTTTGGCACTTCCTATGTCTTTCCAGCACTTTAAGCACTCTGTTCTTTCTTTTTGCGTTATCTTAGCGTTACTCCATGTGTTACAGATGTGTGAAACATAAGGATCAAACCAAGACACGTCCTTCCACCGCCGGTGTCAGAACGAACCCCAAGTTCATTTCAGTTCAGTTGTTGGTCGGGAGTCAGGCCTTTTTCAACGGCACTCCCTGACGTGTTTCTTCTTGCTGTCTGGGTCTTTAATGGGGAGTTTTCTAATAAGCTCACGCTCAAGCCTGTCTCTCAGGCTGTCACATCCTCTGCTCTGTGAGGCTGAATGATCTATCATTTACCGTAAATTCTCTGTACTTCTTTGGGACATATCAGAATTACCCTTCAATACAACAACTGAAACAGTTCTTAATAAAAAATGTAGTTTATCATTTTATTTGTCTACACTTGATGAAAATATTGGCAAAACAATTGAATACTTGAAAACTCAATCTTTAAAAATCGTCTTTTCATAAAAAAACACAAGTTCAAGCAGAATGAGGCTTCAGAAAATATCTACTTGTATGTAAGCATTCACTGAGTACCTATTTTGGGTGTATATGTCTCTCTTATGACGAACATTTAACCAAGAAGTAATTTAAGTGCTTGGCACCTCAACGAACAGTCCTCTATCGAAGACAATACATGGTCTTGTTTACTATTTCCCCCGCCGTGAAATCCAAGCTCCTCCACCTCAATCTTTCCCTCTGAATCAATCAATCAACCCTTCCCTCTGAATACCCTATGTCCTCTGGTTTATCCTATTGTAACGAAGGAGGGTGGGGGCAACCCACCCCTCTCAAACTTCGTCACACTAACTGCTCGGGGCTATGGAGGAGACGGGAAGGACTGCAAGGAGACATTTACTGTTGTGCACGGCTTTATTACCCCAACTACTACTACCCACAGTACATAGTGATTGCACGTCTGTCACGTAACTACACGCGTCACTCCGCTCCGCACCAACACAACACAAGTCACAGTCAAAGCACGAAATAAGGATACGAAAGTCTTCTTTATGTGGGAAACGGTATGTGGGAGCGGATGCCACGAATATTCCAGTAGAGGATAGTGTGATGAGATAAGCGGGTGATGATAGTTAGGATGACATGTAGCCTGTGGTATTGAGAAGTTAGGAGTATCAGTGATATGAGCTGTGAGGTAAGGAGCGGGGCGCTGAGCTGTCCATCCCCGTGTCGTGTCAACAGGAAAGTGGATGATAGCAGATCCTGCCGGCGGGATGGTTTCTGTGGAGATGCTGAACGCAACACTCTGTTTTGGTTAAATGTTCGTCATAAGAGAGACATATACACCCAAAATAGGTACTCAGTGAATGCTTACATACAAGTAGATATTTCCTGAAGCCTCATTCTGCTTGAACTTGTGTTTTTTTATGAAAAGACGATTTTTAAAGATTGAGTTTTCAAGTATTCAATTGTTTTGCCAATATTTTCACCAAGTGTAGACAAATAAAATGATAAACTACATTTTTTATTAAGAACTGTTTCAGTTGTTGTATTGAAGGGTAATTCTGATATGTCCCAAAGAAGTACAGAGAATTTACGGTAAATGATAGATCATTCAGCCTCACAGAGCAGAGGATGTGAGATGCGCGAGACATCTGGCGGTTTAGCTTCGAAAACTCCCCATTTGTTTTCTTCTCTTATTCTATCTTATTAGTTTCTTTCTACTATAGTGTGATGTACGGTACAACGTTGCCATGACAACAGTATTTTGTTGACGTCAACATTGGTTCATTTCACTTCGCCAAAAAACTCCTAAAAACATGATCAAACACGCTTACCTAGTAAATGACACAGATATATTAAACTATTTATATTATGCATATTATTATTATTTGTGAATACAGAGTGTTGTAGTAATGGCTGAAAGGATGAAATAGGGGAGATTTAAAGAGCCGAAAGTATTGCGTCATCGCTGCTTAAGGAGTTTTCTGCGGAGATCCATGATTGAAACGAAAAATTTCGGTTGCTCAATTTCGATCCCTGTTCACCACAGGGAGATATTGGCCGACCGCAATCTTTTTTGTTGTTGTGTGGACCGTTTGCAAACNCGTCTGAAACAGACGTGTCCGCACAGAAACTAAAAGCTTTTGCAGGTTCTATCGAAAACGACCGCGAAACTCTGTCCATATTACCCGGCTCACTAACGAGTGTTCCTGCAAGCAGTCATCTCGCTAAACATTTGTCACAATATACAGATAGATAGACACACACAAGCCAAGCCCGCTACTTACCCCGCCACGTGCAAGACAGCCTTCCGCCTTCCAAGTGCCAATAATTCCCTCACAAGCACCGACCCTAAACTCGACACAAAACAAACAGTCTTTGAAAATAAATGTACTTACAAGCACACTACATGTCTTCAGGGGCACATACAAGGCTGTAGTGATGCTAATATTCGTGCTATATTGTGCTTGGCGACATTAGTACAGTGGCGAGTGACTGGCGACTATAGTGTGATGTACGGTACAGCGTTGCCATGACAACAGTATTTTGTTGACGTCAACATTGGTTCATTTCACTTCGCCAAAAAACTCCTAAAAACATGATCAAACACGCTTAGTAAATGACACAGATATATTAAACTATTTATATTATGCATATTTTATATTTGTGAATACAGAGTGTTGTAGTAATGGCTGAAAGGATGAAATAGGGGAGATTTAAAGAGCCGAAAGTATTGCGTCATCGCTGGCTTAAGGAGTTTTCTGCGGAGATCCAGTGATTGCAACCGAAAAATTTTCGGTTGCTCAAATTTCGATCCCTGTTCAACCATCCAGGGAAGATGATTGGCCCGACCCGCAATCATTTGTTGTTGTTGTTGTGACCGTTTGCAACCGAAAATTTTCCGATTGCAACCAAAAATCCCCCGCAGAAAACGCCTTTAGTAAACACAAGCACGTTTTGAGGCAAAATAATTTGTTTTTACGAGCGAAGCGCTCGCGAGTCCTTTGACAGTGGTGTGTGTGCAGTGTTCAGTATTGACAAGAGTAATGCTGGACTAACTTTTGTACATTGCAAGTTCAGTACAAACCCCACGAACGTACGTAAGTATGGGAGCTCCTGTATTTGCCTCAATGATTACTTTTGTTCAGGTGTAACAACTCCAACTGTTATTAATTCTACTCATGGTGCTTTATCTATAACTATTTCCATCGTGTTTGAGTTACTTTTGACCCATTGCCATGACACTAGCTACCCCTTTTTAGGCAAATTTCTGCCTTATTGTATTAATGCCTTCATATTTAGGGGAATGTTCACACTAGTATACCATGTTTCATCTTTCCAGGATACTTTGATCATTCTATGCAAAAACCTGCATGAAATAGACACAGGTGTAAATATTTATAGCCTCGTTTTTTTCTAACTTCATCGCACTGTCTTGTATATTTGTAGACAATTTGGACTTGTCTTTTAATGCAGTTGTCATCACTTTTCCTGCGGCTGTCCAATGATGAAGAGACAGAGTGAGGTTTATGCGATATACATATATGTGACCTGCAGAAAATAGGACTGTAACTTATGCGTGGAAAGACTGTTTTTAAGGCAATCAGCAGAGAAACCTTTAAAACCCTGGATACATTTATTGAAATTCACACCTGTACTGCCAACCCAACAACTGCTGGGGCCATTACTCCCTTACAAAACACAAGGGCATGGCTGCCACCACACATGTAACACACTGCCCACCTCCACCACCTCCACCCATTGCCACACAGGACATACTCCCACAGGCACGGATACAACCACACTTGTCCACACAACACACCACCTCAAAAGTGAATCTTCATGTGCTGGGCAATATCACTCTTTGTCTTGAAACACTTGCTACAAATATCACACTTGAACTCCCGCAAGCCAGTGTGTCTAAAGGTGTGTTTGGTGAGTTCAGAACGGATATAAAACTTTTTCCCACACTCTAGGCATTCATGATTCTTAACACCACTGTGTGTCAGGGTGTGTTGGGTGAGTTCAGAACGGGTGTAAAACCTTTTCCCACACTCTAGGCATTCATGGTTCTTAACACCACTGTGTGTCAGGGTGTGTTTGGTGAGATCACCCTTTCTAACAAATCTTTTCCCACACTCTAGGCATTCATGGTTCTTAACACCACTGTGTGTCAGGGTGTGTTCGGTGAGGTGACCCATTGTAGTAAATCTTTTCCCACACTCTAAACATTCATAATTCTTAACACCACTGTGTGTCAGGGTGTGTCTGGTGAGGTCACCCATTCTAGTAAATCTTTTCCCACACTCTAAACATTCATAATTCTTAACACCACTGTGTGTCATGGTGTCTGTGGTGAGGGAACTCATTCTAGTAAATCTTTTCCCACACTCTAAACATTCATAATTCTTAGCACCACTGTGTATCAGGGTGTGTGTGGTGAGGTCACTATTTGCAGCAAATATTTTTCCACACTCTAAACATTCATAATTCTTAACACCACTGTGTGTCATGGTGTGTGTGGTGAGGTGACTCTTTTGAGTAAATCTTTTCCCACACTCTAAACATTCATGGTTCTTAAAACCACTGTGTATCAGGGTGTGTATGGTGAGGGAACCCATTGTAGTAAATCTTTTCCCACACTCTAAACATTCATAATTCTTAACACCACTGTGTGTCAAGGAATGTTACTCAAGGTGACTCTTGCATTTGAATGTTTTGTCACACTGCTGACACTTCAGCTCACTGTGTGCCTTGTGGCCTGAGCTGCCTGCCTCCAGGTGATTCTTGCCATCACCCCTGTGCCCCCCCACCCTGAGGCAGACTGATTAAGCTGCTCCCGGCCACTCATGCTGCTGCCAGGCTCCACGGCCTCCACCGCAGCAACACTCTGGCCACCACACGCGACGGCCGGTCGACTGACGAGGTACACAAACACAGATGTGATGATACCAAGCAGCCTGGAACGGAGAGATTATTTATTAACTAAAGAACCAGGCGTGGTGTGTCTAACAGACTCAATGCTTAGAAGACCAAGTGTTGATAAGTAATAACTACAACATGTGCAGAAGGGACAGAAGTGGTGGAGTTATGATAAGGACAAAATATAAGGGTGAAAGTATAAACAAAGTGGAGTATGGAGAAGGAAGAGCTGCAATAGTGAGTGTACCAATAGAAGTCACAACTAGAGAAACACAGACTATAGTGGCGACCTCTGTACCACCCAAAACAAAGACTTGGAGGAAGGAACAACATGAGAAAGTACTAGAGGATACCTTGACAAGTACTCAAGGGTACATTTCTAGTGTTTGCCCAGACTCTCCCACTTCTCCCAAACAAATTTGGGGACCTGTGGGAATGCGGGGATTTCGGGTGGGGAACAAATTATGCGTCGGAAACACGTAATTTAAGAGTTGTGTAGGAGGGCTTAAATTCCCTAGATCTAGGGTAATTTCCTTATATCCAGAGAAATTTGCCTAACCAAAATTAACCTAACCTAGCGAGGGGCTTGGCCCACCGAGATAAGATAACCTAACCTAACCAAATCCAACTTAACCAAGCCAAATCTAACCTAACCTAATCAAATCTAACCTAACCTTACCAAATCTAACCTAACCTATTCAAATCTAACCTAACCTAACCAAATCTAACCTAACCTAACCAAATCTAACCTAACCTACCCAATTACGTATAACCTACCCTAACCTAACCTAACCTCCTAGCGGGGGGTTGGGGGGGTTCTCGACACTTGGGTCATCATTCTGTGAGGATCGTCAGGTGCACACGTCCTGGACTCATAAGAAATACACTGAATGTTCCCTGAATCTAGGGAATGTTTTCAACAGCCCTAACTCACAAACTATGATGTTGGTAGGCATGTTTTGTAGCCGGGGCCTTAATCCCGCATTGGCCCAGGTGACCCAGCTTGTTTTGTGGGAGAGGGGGAGTATGGCCAAACACTAGAA
The DNA here is from genome assembly GCA_016584305.1 of Chionoecetes opilio. NCBI lineage: Eukaryota > Metazoa > Arthropoda > Malacostraca > Decapoda > Majidae > Chionoecetes > Chionoecetes opilio. The sequence continues at coordinate 55,278 of JACEEZ010013048.1, read as the reverse complement.
TAATACCCAAGTGCCAACCACAACTACCATGTCACGTCAACATGAATCAAAATATGAGTCATAAAACGCATGAAACATTAGTACAACTCACAACACGATCTGATAGAAGTTTTTAAGTGGATCAAGGGATACAATCAAGGCGAGGTAGCAAAAGTTCTTAAGGTTAGTAAGCAGGGTAGAACAAGAAGTCACGGATTCAAGCTGGAAAAAGGTGGGTTTATTAATGAAATAGGGATAAACTGGTTCACAGATAGGGTGGTGAATGATTGGCATGGACTCAGTAGACAGGTAGTTAGTGGGGGAGTCATTAGGGAGCTTTAAAAGGAGGCTGGACAGTGTTATGGATGGGGATGAAAGGTGGATGTAGGTAGTGTCAAGTAACAGGAACTACCACGTGTAGGTCTCCCAGCCTCTTGTAGCTTCCTTATGTTACTATGTTCTTATGTAGCACTGCCAACACCACCATCTGCCAGACAGCGTGCCAATAATTCCTCACCAAGCAGCCAGACCCTAAACTCAACACTAAACTACCCTTACCACATTAACCACACTACCCACTACATTAACCACACCACCTACCACATTAACCACACCACCTACCACATTAACCACACCACCTACCACATTAACCACACCACCTACCACATTAACCACACCACCTACCACATTAACCACACCACCTACCACATAACCACACCTACCACATTAACCACACCACCTACCACTTTAAACCCCACACCCTACCACTTTAAAACCAAACCCCCACCCAAACCACAATTAACCACACCCTACCACTTTAACCACACCACCTACCACATTAACCACACCATCCTACCACATTAACCATACCATCTACCACATTAAACCACACCACCTACCACATTAACCACACCACTACCACTTTAAACCCACACCACTACCACATTAACCACACCCCCCTACCACATTAAACCACCCACCTACCACTTTAAACCCACACCATCTACCACATTAACCACACCACCTACCACTTTAAAACCACACCCTACCACATTAACCACCCACCTACCACATTACCCACACCACCTACCACATTAACCACACCACCTACCACATTAACCACACCCTACCACATTAACCACACCCCCACATTAACCACACACCTACCACTTTAAACCCACACCCTACCACATTAACCACCCACTACCACATTAACCACACCACCTACCACATTAACCACACCCTACCACATTAACCACACCACCTACCACATTAACCACCACCTACCACATTAACCACACCACCTACCACATTAACCACACCACCTACCACATTAACCACACCACCTACCACATTAACCACACCACCTACCACATTAACCACACCATCTACCACATTAACCACACCCTACCACATTAACCACACCACCTACCACATTAACCACACCACCTACCACATTAACCACACCCTACCACATATAAGCTGTATCCCAAATTCAGAAAAAGATATTCACTAAATGATTAAATTCACGATGAAATAAGTGGCCTGCGTAAATCCTCTTTCTGCTTCCACTCTGAATTCTCCATCGAGAGGATATCTATTTGATGAACTGCCAAAATCAGCAAAGCATGCTAATTGTATTCTTGTGGATGAAAAATGGAGACTGCACTATATTTGAAGAACTTTCTGATCAACTTCACTTCACAAAGTACTGAAATATTGCGTGGAACAGGAAAACTTATGCAGGACTGTTGTAGTCCTATCCACCCTCTTCTCAAGACCCTTTTCAAATGCAGCGAGTGATAATTTTTTTTACCCAACTAAATGTAAATAGAACTTCAGATTCTCCCTTGAAAATAAAACATTAAGTGACATAATACTTGCAATATATCATATGAGACACTTGAAAAGCATCTTTTAGGTCCCCTTAGAGCTAGTGCACTAAGCTATTAGGATAGGAAAGATCGCCACCCAGGGCAAACCCTGGGTATACAGGCAACCTATTCCCACATCTGGTTAGGTAACCATGCAGGCTACACTCAGATCTGAAAGAAAAAGAAACACACGTCTGGCAACGCCGTGCCAACCCAGCCGAAGACCGCGGCCCGCCAGCCGGCCCGGCTTATCATTCTTGTTTTTGCCTTCATCGAGTCAACACCTGCTGACGTCTCCTGTACCACGTTTTGTTTCTATTCAGGCTGGTATGGTGAGCACCTGCTGTTTTTTCGTGTTTACGTGGGTGTATGTGAAGTTTTTACCCATTCATGCTTCGTAATCCTTCTGTAGGGTTCACGGGACTGAGTGTAGTTTATTCTTCAACCCTGGTTTGGGACCAGCTGTGTCTCAAATTTTTTCAGCTGGTGTCTGTGTCTGTGGTGTTACGTTTACGCCCCAGGGGCGCGGCTTTCACCTTTTTCCCCTGGGCCTTGCTTCCCCGCCAGGGCGTCCCTGGCCTGACACCTGTACGGTTTCGTCGTTCACCCAGGCACGCCCCACCCCCGCCCGGACCCTCCCAAGGGCCGGTACGGGGGTTGGTGGTTCCTGGTCTGCCACGTGGAAGCAGCTACGGCCGCACCCCACCCCCGCCCGGACCCTCCCAAGGGCCGGTACGGGGTGTTGGTAGTTCCCCTGGCCTGCCACGTGTGAGCTGAGATGGGCGGATGGTTACGCCGCTCTTGCTGGTGCCCAACCCACCCCGCACCCCCGCCCGGACCCTCCCATGGGCCGGGAAGAGGAGTTGAGCGGTCCCTGGCTGCCATGTCGACCCCCCCCCTCCCCCGACCATCCACTTTACTGGGGGTCGGGGCAGTGCGTGTGGCGATGCCGGTGGGAGTTTGGGGCGTTTCGTGTTGCGTCTAGTCCCTTTCCCTCCCACTGTTTTACCCTTCTTTTCCAGCGGATCAATTGCGAGGCCCAGGGCTGCTCGGTGTCCTTTAGGTCCCGAGGCCACAAGCTCTGCTCCTCGCACGCCCCGTGCCTTCTGTCGGACCTCTTTCGTCCCGCCGATTGCCCGGTATGCTGTGGATGGCTGCGGTTCATCCTCCGGAGGGGGGGGGTGCCCTCCCTTACCGGCGAGGCCTATGCTGACCTCAAGGAGTGGTGGTCGAAAGCTTTGAAGTCTCGCCAACGCAGCCACTTCCATCTGTCCTGGGCGGACCGGTCTCTTGGTTCTCGGCTGGGCCTCGCCAAGTCGTCCCTCTCCTCGTCTCGCACCTCCCGACCCCCTGCCTCTGCTTCCATGAGCTCGGCGTCGATCGTGCTGACGGTGGAGCAAGATCTGGCGGTCTCCTCAGTCCCTCACCATGACCGCGACTCCCAGGTCGAGGACTTGCCGGGGGGTCGTGGCTCCTACGGCTGGTCAGGCGTCTCCTGGGCCTTCCCCACCCTCACCTCCTGTGCCTCCGGGGTTGTCGGCTTGGATGACTTCAGTGAACTCCTTCATGGCAAGAATGGAGGTCCACTTAACTTCTGGATCCCGTTCTCCGACGCCGAGGTGTCGCAGGTCCCCATCGCCTGATTCCCTCTCACCGGTGCCTCCTTCTGAGTCTGTGGTAGTCGAGGATGACTACCTGGTGTGCTCCGACGGGGAAGAGGATGCCGCCCTACCCGTGCCCAAGAGACGACGGTTCGGGGACTTCCGCCCCCCGGATTCCTGTCCGCCGGGCCCTTCCTCCGCCTTTTCTTCTGAGGTGCCTTCTATGTGCACTTCCCCTCGTCCCGCTGAGGATGCTGCCTTGGGACTCCCTCCTTCTTCCTCCGTCCTGTTTACCTGGGCACCGATGCCGCCGTCGATTGCTTGTGAGACGGTTGACGGGCGGCTTGTTGCCATCGGTCGTCTGGAGGACGGCTCGTGGGGCCCAGTTCCGGACTTGGAGGTGCGTCGCTTCCGGGAGGGCGGGGGACAGGAGTCCTACCTCTACCGCCGGATTCCTTTCTCTCGCCTGGACGCTCCCTCGAAGCAGCCTGCGGTTTCTTCGGCGGCCGCTTTGGATGCTCTGGCCTCCTTACTGGCTGAGCCTAGTTTGGTCGGGGACGGCTTCCCGTGGGGAGGGAAGCCAGGATGCCAGGTGGCTTTCTCTCGGGGGCCAGAACCGGTTGCCCTGGTGAAGGCCGGCCTGGACCCTGCCGAAGTGTGGAGAGCGGGTACCACCAGTGTGACCCGGGTCCTTCTCCGTCCTGGGCCCCGATCCCGGTTCTCCCCGGCCTCTGGTGGCTTCCCACGTGTGATGGCTGATTTCCTCCGGGTGTCCCGGCTTTTGCCAAGGACCTCCCGTGGGCGGGCGAAACCCGGGTGAAGGAGGAGCTCTTTCGCCGGGACTTTCAGGAGCGGCAACACGCCTCCCTGTTGACCTCTTCTGTTGCCTTCTTCAGTCAGCTGGCGGACTGGCTCTCCTCCCTCGCCGTGGATCACACATCCCTCTCCCCGGCCTCCCGGTCGGATGTCTGTCGGGCTTTGTCGACCGCCTGTGATGCGTTCGGCGCCTCCCTCCCCCGACGGTCCGCCCTGCCATTGACAGGGCCGTCAAATGCCCGCTTGGCTCTTCGGCGCGAGGGCCTTTCGGGGCCTGCCGGAGCTGACTCGACAGCAGATTCTCCGGATTAGTCCCTTCGATTCGGAGGTCTTGTCGGAGCCCTCCTTGCAGCAGTGTCTCGCCTCAATCCCCCCCACCGTCACTCTGGTGTCTACTCCGGCCCCCAGACCGTCTCGGCCGGGGGGTTCCGGGAGGGGGTCCAGCAGTGTTCGTCGGGGCTCTTCTCGTCGGGAGGGGCAGTCCATGAGCGCTCACCCCGTGTGGATGGCCCCCAGGATCCTCGTCGTCCCAGTCGGGGTGGGCCTTCCGGTTCAGGGGCTCTGGGTCTCGGGCCTTTCGCTCGGGGCCCGCTACTGTCCACAAGCCTTCCTCCAAGGGTCGCTCTCGCTTCTGAGCCTGCCTTCCAGGGCCTCCTGTCCGGGTTTCGGGCAGCCTGGGCGCAGCGAGGTTGGGCCACCAGGGTGGTCTGAAACGGTCTTTCTTGGCCCTGGATTGCCCTACCGCCCCTTCGGCGACCTCCTTCTTGGACGCCGGTCTCCACAGTGCTCGCCGCCCACGTGTCGGAAATGCACTCCCCCGGGGTAGTGGAGAAGGCGCGGGGAAAGGTCTTTCTTTCCCGCATTTTCATCGTACCCAAGAAGGACTCTTCGAAGGGGCGGCTTATCTTGGACCTCAGCCGCCTAAACGGATTTGTGCGCAACCACCGGTTCCGTATGCTGACCTTGGCCCAGGTCCGCCTTCGGCTGAGGCAAGGGGACTGGATGGCGTCCCTCGATCTCAAGGAAGCCTACTGGCATGTCCCCATTCATCCTCGGTTCCGGCGCTTCCTGGCCTTCCAGGTGGGATCGGACACGTGGCAGTTCACCAGACTGCCCTTCGGCCTCTCCATCGCTCCGAGGGTTTTTACGCGGCTCACCAAGGTGGTGGCTCAGCGGATGGTGTCTGCAGGGGTGAATTGCCTCATGTATTTGGACGATTGGCTGGTGTCCGCCCCGTCTCAGGAGGTAGCGGTTCGCATGCTGGACCGAGCCTTGGCGGTGGCGGGGGAGATGGGGTTCCTAGTCAACAAGGGAAAGTCCGTCCTTACCCCCTCTCCCCGCATTACTTGGCTGGGCATGCAATGGGACTCCCGTTCGGCTGCGGTCCGCATTTTTCGGGGTAAATGCGGCCAAGCTTCATCAACGCCTCTTCCGGGCCTCGGTGTCCCGTTTTTTGTCAAGGAGGCATTGGGAGTCCCTTCTCGGCTCGCTCAACTTCGCCGCAGAGGTCACTCCCCTAGGCCGCCTCCGTCTCCGTCGTCTTGTCCGGGTGGTGAACACAGCCGTTCCGGTGCGACCCGCGACTTGCTCCGGCCCGTCCCTCCCCTGGCCCTCACACTACTGGACAAGTGGTTGGTGGAGGGCGGTTTCTCCGCGTGGACGGGGTGGCTGCCTCCGCCCCCTACGGTCTTCGTGATGTCGGATGCGTCGGACGTCGGGTGGGGCTACCAATCCTCCGACGGCCGGCAGGGTTTCGGTGGGTGGTCCGGGGTGGAGCGCAGACTCCACATCAACGTCAAGGAGCTGCTGGTTCCTCTTCTCTTCCTCCGATCGAGCCCGATCCCAGCTCTCTGCTTCGAGATGGACAACAGGGTCGCGGTCCACTGTCTCGCCCGCCAAGGGATATCCAAATCCGCCCTTCTGTTGTCCCTTTCGGAGCAGATCTTCGGCCTGGCGGCCCTTTTCCACCTTCATCTGTCTGCCAGGTTCCTGCCGGGAGTGGAGAATGTGTGGGCCGACGCCCTGTCTCGCTTCCGGGGCTCGTCGGTGGAGTGGCAGCTTCGCCCGGAGCGCTTTGCGGCTCTCTGTCGGCGGTGGGGCACTCCGGAGGTGGACCTCTTCGCGTCCCGCCGCTCTGCCTAACTACAGGCCTTTTTGACGAGGGGGGACCGGACAGCTGCGGGAGGCCCGGACGCCCTCACGGAAGACTGGAACAGGTGGCGCCATTTTTACCTGTTTCCGCCTCCCTGCACCAGTGTCCTCCTGAAGGTATGCAACAAACTGCGTTCCTACAGGGGCAAGGTGACCATGGTGGCTCCTCTCTGGCCGGCGCAACCGTGGTTCTCCGAACTGAAGGCCTGGTGTCCCTCCCCTGTTCCTCTAGGGGCCCTCGCTTTGTTGGAGGAGCTCCCGACCAGGCTTCTTTCCACCTTGAAGCTACACGCCTGGAGTTTCTCCGTACCTCTCTCCGTCGGACGGTCTCGGACGCGGTAGCGGAGGACATATTGGCGGCTCTTCGCCCGTCCTCTACGAGACAGTATCAGTCTCACTGGAAGGCCTTTCAGTCGTTCCTCAAACTCAAGGGCCTCCGCGACGTCTCTGAATCGGTTGTCCTGGATTTCCTCTCCTTCTTGGCCCACGACCGTGGGAGGTCCTCCGCTACTCTCTCCACTCACCTGGCGGCCCTGGCTGACCCCCTCAAATACGGCTGGGGTTTGGTCCTGGACCGGCGTTCTGTGACCCTGTTGAAGAGGGGTTTGTTCCACCAAAACCCCCCTCCCCGTCGTCCTGGCCCCTTTTGGTCCCTGAAGAAGGTTCTCCGGTTCCTGCAGGGCAACCAGTTTGGGTCAGACGCTGCCGGACCTCGCCTCCTTCAGAAGGCCTTGTTCCTGGTGGCCCTGGCTACAGGGTTTCGGGCTTCTCAGCTGAGGGCGCTGACCCGTTTCCCCCCCGTGGACGACCTTCTCGCGGGACGGTTCCGCTGTCTCCCTCTCCCTCTCGCCCAAGGTGCTGGGTAAGAACGAGCGGCAGGACCACCGTCTCCAACCGGTCGTCGTTCCGGCTTGGTCTGCTGGGGACGCCGCACACCCCTTGTGCCCGGTTTCGGCGCTCCGGTGTTACCTGGATGCTTCCGAGCCCTGGGCGTGTGACCTGCAGTTTCCCGTTCCGCGATCCTGTCACTGGTCGTCCCCTCACCCCCAGGGATTGCCGGCCGGCTCCGGGCGTCATCGAGTCGGCGGATCCGGGTCACGCCCCTCGCGCCCATGACGTCCGGGGTGTTTTCTGCGTCCCCTGGCCTTCCTCCGCACCCATTCCTTGGAGAGGGTACGGGAAGGGGGACAGTGGAGTACGGCCTCGTGCTTCGTGGCTCGTTACCTGTCCCACTCCGTCGTGGACTTCCCCTGTGTTGCCCTGGGACTCCCTCCGTCCGGAGGGGGTGGGGTGGGGGACGCCGGGCCTCCCTTGATGTCTCCGCTTGATTCTGGTGAGTACTAAGCGGTACGTTTTTTTCTTGTGCCCGTTGCTCTTTTTGCCTCCCCGCGGGGGTCGGGGGCTTCTTGCCCCGTCTCCAAGTTGGCAGGTAGCTTTGTGCACTAGCTCTAAGGGGACCTAAAATGACGGCTTTGAAGTATGAAAAAAAAACCTATTTTGGGTCCCTGACAGAGCTAGTGCACGGCCTTCGGCCTCCCACCTTCCTTCCCCAAACCCAAATTTTCAGCCCTCTCCCCGGGGATGCTTATTGGGATGGTTATGATAAGCCCGGGGCCCGGGTGGCGGGCCGCGGTCCTCGGGTGGGTTTGGCACAGCGTTGCCCGACGTGTGTTTCTTTTTCTTTCAGATCTGAGTGTAGCCTGCATGGTTACCTAACCAGATGTGGGAATGGTTGCCTGTATACCCAGGGTTTGCCCCGGGTGGCGATCTTTCCTATCCTAATAGCTTAGTGCACTAGCTCTGTCAGGGACCCAAAAATAGGCTTTTCATACTTCAAAGCCGTCATCCTCACAAGCTGAACATTTAGGATATATATATATTATATATATATAATTTTATATATATAATATATATAATATATATAACTTGATTTTATATTATTTTATATTATAATATATATATAATATATATTATATATATATATTATATATATATATATATATATTATATTATTATTATAAATATATATTATAACCCCCTTCCCATTTCTATATATATATTATATATATATGATTTTATTATATATATATATATATATATATATAATATATATATATATATATATTATATTATATAATATATATATATATTATATTATTATATATATATTGTTACGAGCGAAGACAGTGAGTTGTCTAGAGGAATGAGTAGCGAGACTGAAACGCCCGAAAACCCTAACAAAAAGGTGATGGAAAGAAGTAGATAACAATAACAATTTAATAATATCCCCGGAGAGCAGACTGAACTGATTTAAGCTGCCCCGGACACTCATAGACCTGCTGCCAGGCTCCACGCGCATACCACCGCAGACAACACTCTCAGAGACCACCACACGCCGACGGCCGGTCGACTGATGAGGTACACAAACACAGATGGTTGATGATACCAAGCAGCCTAGAAGCAGAGCAGATTATTTATTAACTAAAGATCCAGGCCTTGTGTTGTATAAACAGACTCATATGCTTAGAAAGACCAAGTATGTGATAAGTAATAATACAACATGTGCAGAAGGCGACAGATAGAGCGTGGCGTTATGATCAAGGGACAAAATAAGGAGTGAAAGTTTATAACAAAGGGAGTATGAGAGGAAGAGCTGCCTAATAGTCGAAGTGTACCATAAGAATGTCACAACTAGAGAAACGCATACTATAGCTGGGCGACTCTAGTACCACCCAAAACAAAGTACTTGGAGAAGCCGAACAACATGAGAAAGCCTACTAGAGGAACTACCTTGTTAGAAGTACTGAAGACTGTACATTTCATAGTGTTTGCCCAGACTCTCCCACTTCCCCAAAGAAATTCGCCTTTTTTTAGGAGCGACCTCGTCGAGGCGAATGCGGGATTTCGGGTGAGCGAGCGAACAAATTATGCGTCGGAGAACACTAATTATAAGAGATTAGTGTAAGGGGCCGGCATTAAATTCCCTAGATGCTAGGGCTAATTTTCCTTATATCCAGAGAAATTTTGCCTAACCAAAATGTAAACCCTACCTAGCGCAGGGGCTGTGACCCCACGAGGTATAACATACCTACTAACCAAACCAACTTAACCAAGCCAAATCTACGAACCTAATCAAATCTAACCCTAACCTTACCAAATACTAACCTAAACCTAATTCAAATCTAACCTAACTAACCAATCTAACCTAACCGAACCAAATCTAACTCACCTACCAATTAACGCTCATACCTCACCCTAACACTAACTCTAACCTCATAGCGGTGGGGTTCGGGCGGGCGGTTCTCGACACTATGGGTCATCATTCTGTGAGAGATCGTACAGCGTGCGCACACGTCTACTGCCAGACTCATAAGAAAGTACACTGAATGTTCCCTGATACTAGCCGGAATGTTTCTCAACAGCCCTAACTCACAAACTATGGATACGTTCGGTAGGCATAGTTTGTAGCCGAGGGCCTAATAACCCTTATTGGCCCAGGTGGCCCCAGCTCAGTTTTGATTTTTGGGAGAGGGGGCAGTATGGCCAAACACTAAGAATAATACCCAAGTGCCCAACACAACTAACCAAGTCACATCCAAACATATGAATCAAAATATCGAGGTATAAAACGCATGAAACATGAGATACTAATCTCACAACACGGTCTGAATAGAAGTTTTTAAAGTGATCAAGGAGATACCAATCAAGGCGACGCGTACGCAGTAGCCAAAAGTTCTTAGGTTTAGTAAGCCAGGGATATATAGAACAAGACAGATCACAGGATTCAGCTGGAAAAAGGTAGGGCTTATTAAGAAATAGGGATATATAAACTGGTTCACAGAATAGGGAGCGTGAATGATCTCAGCATGACTCAGATAGACAGCGTAGTTAGTGGGAGGAGTCTATTAGGGAGCTCTTAAAAGGAGGCGCTGCCGACAGTGTTATAGCGATGCTAGCGATTGAAAGGGGATGTATGGTAGTGTAAGTAACAGAGAACTACCACGTATAGTAGGTCTCCCAGCCTCTTGTTAGCTTCTAATATGTTACTATGTTCTTATGTGTAAGCACTGCCAACACCCACCATTCTGCCCAGACAGGCGTGCCAATAATTCCTCACCCAAGCAGCCAGAACCCTAAACTCAACACTGAAACTACCCTTACCACATTAACCCCACACTACCCCACGACATTAGACCACAACCACCTACCACATGGAACACACCACCCTACCACATTAACCAACCACCTACCACATTAACCAACACCACCCTACCACATTAACCACACCACCGACCACATTAAACCACCACCGACCCTAAACCACATTAACCACACCCTTACCACCATTAACCACACCACTCACTCACATTAACCACACCCTACCACATAACCAGACCACCTACCACTATTAAACCACACCACCTCACCACCTTAAACACACTCCTACCACATTAACCACACCAGCCTCACACATTAACCACCACCACCTACCACATTAACCACACCAACCTACCACATTAACCACACCACCTTACCACATTAACACACACCCTACCACATTAATTCCACACCCACCGACCACATTTAACCACACCCTACCACAGTAACCACTACCATCTATACCACATTAACCATCACCACTCTACCACATTAACCACAAACATCTACCAACTTCATACCACACCCTACACATTAACCACACCACCACCACACTTAACCACACCACCTACCAATTAACCACACCAATTACCACATAAATAAGCTGCATCCCAAAGGTTCAGAAAAAGAGTAGTCTAGTAAATGATGAAATTCCACCGATGAAATAGTAGACACTGCGATAAATCCTCTTTCTGCTCCACTCCTGAATTCTCCATCGAGAGCGATATACTAATTTGATGCCATAGCCAAAATCAGCAAAGCATGCATGTAAGTGTATCTATGTGGGAGAAAAATGGCAGACTCAGCACTATAATTGAAGAATATTCTCACCCCCCCCCCAACTTACTTCACAATAGCTACCTGAAATATTAGCGTGGAACAAGAAAATATACGCCATGGAGCGTTATAGTCATATCCACCCTTTCATCAAGACCCTTTTCAAATGCAGCGATGTGATTAATTTTTTTACCAACTAAATGCTATAGTAAAAACTTCTAGATTCCTCCTGAAATAAAACATTACGTGAACATATAATACTTGCAATACATCATATGAGACACTTGAAAAGCCATCTTTTAGGTCCCTTAGAGTAGTGCCATAAGCTATTAGGATAGGAAAGATCGCCAACCCAGGGCAAACCCTGGCGATACAGAGCCAACTATTCCCACATACAACTGGTAGGCTAACCATGCAGGATACACTCAGATCTGAAAGAAAAAGAAACACAACGTCTGGCACTGCCCCCCCCCCCCGTGCCACCCCAGCCGAAGACCGCGGCCCGCCAGCCGGCCCGGCTCTATCATTCTAGTTTTTTTTGCCTTCATCGAGTCAAACACCTGCTGACGTCTCCATACGTACCACGTTTATGTATTACTATTCAGGTGGTGCTCATGTTTTTTGAGCACCTGCTGTATGTTTTCGTGTTACGTGCGGTATTGATGAAGTTTTACCCATTCATGCCATTCGTAATCACTTACTGCTAGGGTTCACGAGACTGAGGTGCTAGTAGCCTTTATTCTTCAACCCTGGTATTAGTGGACCAGCTGTGTCTCAATTTTTTCAGCTGAGTGTCTGTTAGGTGTTACAGGTACGCCCCAGGGCGCCGGCCTTTACACCTTTTTCCCCTCGGTGGCCTTGTTTCCCCGCCAGGGCCGCCCTGCCCTAGACACCTGTACGCGCCTTTCGTCGTTACCCAGCCACGCCCCACCCCCGACCCCCGCACCCTCCCAAGCGCGCCGGCCCTACGAGAGGATGTTGGTGAGCTGCCCCTGCGTATCTGCCACAAGTTAGGACTAGCAGCTCACAGGCGCCACCCACCCCGCCGGACGCCTCCCAAGCGCGCCGCAGACTACGAGGAGTTGTGGTAGCTTCCCCTAGGCCTGCCCAAGTGTGAGCTGAGATGCAGGGCGCTGATCGGTTACGCCGGCCTCTTGCTAGCGTGCCCAACCCACCCCGCACCCCGGCCCGGACCCTCACTGGGCCGGGAAGAGGGAGTGAGCGGTCCCCATGGATAGCATGTTGAAACCCCCCCTCCCCCGAACCATCACACTTACTGGGGATCGAGGGGCCACGTGACGGGTGAATGTCAGATTGCCCGGTGGGTAGAGAAGTTTGGGGCGTTTCGTGTGCGTCTAGCTCCGATTTCCCTATCACGTTTTAACATCTCTTTTCCAAGCGGATCAATTTTGCGAGCGCCCCAGAGGCCTGCTGGGAGCTCATTTAGGTCCCGAGGCACAAAGCCTCTGCTCCTCGCACGACCCGCTGCCTTAACTGATCGGACCTATTCTCGTCCCGCGAGGTGCCGGTAATGCCCCCGGATGGCTGACGGTACAGTCCTCGGAGGGGGTGTGCCCTGCCCCATTACCGGGGCAGGCTATATGCTGACTCTCAAGGACGTGGTGCCGTCGAAAGCTTGAAGTCTCGCCCAACGACAGCCACTCCATCTGTACCTGGCGGGACCGGTCTCTTAGTTATCGGATGAGGCGCCTCGCCAAAGTCAGTCCCTGCATCCTCTTTGCTACTCGACAACAAAGACCCCCTGCCTACTGCTTCCATGAGACAAACTCGGCCGTCGATCGTAGCTGCACGGTTGGAGCAAGATTGGCGGTCTCCCAGTCCCTCACCATGACCGGACTCCCGGTCGATGACTTGGCCGGGTGGGTCATACGTGGCTCATAACTGGCTGGTCAGGCGTACCTCCTGAGGCCTTCCCCACCTGTCACCTCTCTGTAGCCCTCAGGGTTGCTCGGCTCTAGGATGACTTCATTGTGACTCCTTCATGCAAGAATGGAGGTCCACTGAACTTACTGCGATACCCGTTCTCCGACGCCGAGGTGATCGCAGGTCCCCATACGCCTGATTCACTCTCACCGGTTGACCTTCTTTTTTTTTCTTTTACTTCTGAGTCTGTGGTAGTCGAGGCATGCACCTACCTGCGTGTGCTCCCGACGGACGCCTGCAAGAGGATGCCGCACACCTACCCGTAAAAACATGCCACAGAGACGACGGTTAGAGGAACTTCCGCCCCGGAGCATTCCTGCTCCGCCGCCGGCCCCAGCGGGGCCATTCCTCCGCTTTACTTCGAGGTTCCTTTATGCTGCCAATTCCCCTCCCGTCCCCGCTGAGGATGCCAGCCTTGAGACTCAATCTCTTTTCACTACCGTCCGTTTAACCTGGGCAACGATAGCCGCCGTAGATGATATTAGTGAGTACGGTTTGAACGGGCATGCCTATGTTGCAATCGCGTCAGTTAGGAGGACGAGCACTCGTGGCGGCCCCCCAGCTTCCGGACATGGAGGTGCGTCGCCTATTCCGGGATGGGCGGGGTGACAGGAGTCCTAACATCTACGCACGAAAGCATTACATTGCTCTCGCCTGGCACGCTCCCCTACGAAGACCAGCCTAGCGCAGCAGTTTCTTCGGCGGCCGCTCTTGGATGCTATGGCCCGCCTTACTGGCTTCGAGCCTCAGTTTGAACGATCCAGGGAACGGCCTTTCCCGTGTGTGTGAGGGATAGCACAGATGATGCCTAGGTGGCTTTCTAGCGTGGGCGCCAGAACTGCCTAAGCCCCGAGATGAGGCCCAGGCCCTGAGACCCTGCCGAAGTTGTGTCTGAGAGCGGGAAGCTTCCACCAGGTGTGACCCGCGGCGTCCTTCTCCGTCCCTGTGGCCCCGCATCCGGTACTCCTGGCCTCTGGCTGGCCTTCCCACGTAGTGAATCGCGATTTCTCCGGGCTGTCCCGGCTTTCTGACCAAGAGACCTCCCGTTGCGGGCGCCGCAACCGCGTTGTACAGGAGGAAGCTCTTTCGCCGGGACTTTACAGGAGCGCGCAACACGCCTCCCTGTTGACCTCTTCTTATTGGCCCTCTTCAGTCAGCTGGCAGGGAACTGGCTCTCCTCCCTACGCACCCCGTCTGAGATCACACTTCCCTCTCCCAGGCCCTCCCGGTTCGGATGTCTGCTCGCAGTTTGTACGACGCACCTGGGATCGCGTTCGGCGCCCTCCCTCCCTCCGACGCGTCCAGTTCCATTTGACAGGCCGTCAAATCGCCCGCTTGCGCCTCTCTGGCCGACCCGACGGCCTTTCGGGGCGTGCCGAGCGACTCGACATCAGATTCTCCGGATAGTCACTTCGCATTCGGAAGGTCTTGATCGGAACCACCTCCCTCTGAGCTAGAGTGTCTAGCCTCAATCCCCCCACCGTCACTAACTGCGTGTACTTTGACTCCGCGCCCCCACAGACCGGATCGGCCGAGGGGCGTTCCGTGAGCGGGGCTCCAGCAGGGTCGTCGGCGCGTCTCTTTCTGTCGGAAAGGGCAGTCCAGGGAGCGCTCACCATACGCTGCGCAGAGCCCCCAGGATCCTCGTCGTCCCAGTCGATGGGTGGCCTCTCCGGGCTTCAGGCGGCTCTAAGGGTCACGGGCACATTTCGCCTGAGGGCCCGCTACTATCCACAAGACATATCCTCCAAGGTCGTCCCCCCCCCCCCCCCGCCTCTCGCTTCTGAGCACTGCCTTCAGGGGCCTCCTGCTCCAGCGGTTTACAGAGGCCAGACCTGCGGCGCAGCGCAGTTGGGCCCCAGGCGTGATCTCTGAAACAGGTCTTCTTAGGCCCTAAGGATTGCCACCTACCGACCCCCCTTCGGCGAACTCCCTTCTAGGTACGCGGTCTCCACAGTGACCTCGCCGCCCTACGTGTCCTGAAATGCACTCACCCAGCGGGCAGTGGAGCAGGCGGGCACGGGAACAAGCGTCTTTCTTTCACGCATTTTCATCGTACCACAAGAAGGACTCTTCGAAGGGGCGGCCTTATTTTGGACCTCAGCAGCCCCTCAAAACAATCACCCCAAACAAAACCCGGAATTTGCTGCGCAAACACGGTTCCCGTCATAGCTGACCTTGGCCCACGTCCGCTCATTCGGCCCGCTAGGCGAAGGGGACTGGATTGAGCCGTCCCTCGCAATCTCAAAGGAAAAGCCTACTAGGAATGTCCCCATTCATCTCGGTTCCGGAGACGTTCATAGGCCTCACAGGGGCCGATCGGCACACTGTGGACAGTTCACCAGTACTAGCCCTTCGGGACCCTTCCATCGCCCTAAAGAGCGGTTATACGCGGCCCACCACCGCGTGGTCAGGCTCAACGGATGGACTGTCGACCACGGTGTGAATTGCCTCATGTAGTGTACGATTGCTGATGCTCCCGCCCCGTTCAGGAGGAAGTAGTGTCGACACATAAGCTTAGCCGACCGAGCTTTAGCGCCCGGTGGCGGGGGAGATGGGGTCCTAGTACAACAAGACGGAAAGTCCGTCTTACCCCCTCTCCCCGCCTTACTTGGCTGAGCGCCATCGCAAGCGGATCCCCGTTCTGGCTGCGGTCCGCATCCGGCCGGGTAAATCGCGCGACAAGCATTACTCAAACGCCTCTTCCGCGCCTCGGGTCCGTTTGTTAGTCAACGGAGGCTATGGCGTGCAGTCCCTTCTCGGCTCGCTCAACTTCCGCCGCAGAAGGTCAATCCCATAGGCCGACCTCCGGTCTCCGGCGTTCTTGTCCGCGGTGGTGAACCACAGCCGTTCAGGTGAGCCACCCGCGAACTTAGCCTCCGCGCCCGTCCCTGCACCTGTCGCCTTCCCACTATGAGACAACGTGGTAGCCGCTGGAGGGCTGACCGATTCTCCGCCGATTGACGCGGGCTAATGCCTGCCTCCGCCCGCCTAAAGGTCTTCGTGATGTCGATGCGCGGATCGTCGGGCTCCTGGCGGCTACCAATCCTCCGACGAGCCGGACAGGGTTTCGGCGCGGTGTCCGGGATGAGCGCAGACTCCACATCAACGTCAAGGAGCATAGCCTCCGCGTTCCTCTTCTCTTCCTCGATCGAGCCCGAGCCAAGAGGGACGGCTCTCTGATTCGAGATGGACAACAAGGCAGTCGCGAAGACGGTGGTCCACGTCTCGCCCGCCCAAGAGGAATCCAAATCCGCCTTTGTATGATCCCCTTGTCGGAGCAGATCTTCTAGGACATGGCGGCCCTTTGCCACCTTCATCTGTCTGCCAGGTTCCTAGCCGCAGGAGTGGACGAGTGGAGAATCGTCGTAGGGCGAGCCCTGCTTCGCTTCGAACCGGAGCTACGTCGGTGCGAAGCAGTGTGGCAGCTTCCAGCCCGGAGCCGCTTTGCTGGCTCTCTACGTCAGCGCGGTGGGCACTCCGGAGGAGACCGACGACCTCTTAAGCGTCCCGCCAGCTCTGCCCCAACTACAGGCCTTTTCGACCGATGGCGTCAGGCAGACCGGACAGCTTGCCTTTTTTAGGGACGATAGGCACGGACGCCCTGACGGAGACTGCGAACAGGTGGCGCCAACAATTTTTACCTGTTTCCGCCCCACTCACTCGCCACCATGAAGTCCTCCTGAAGGATGCAACAAAAACTGCGTTCCTACATGCGGGCAGGATGACCATGGTGGACTCCTCTCGGCCGGCGCCCAACCGTGGATCTACGAACTGAAGGCCTGCGATTGTTCCTACCCATGTTCCTCTAGCGGTGCAACCTACGCTTTGTTAGCAGAGAGCCTTCCCCGCAACCCAGGATTACTTTCCACCTATGCAAGCTACACGACCTGAGTTTCTCCGATAACCTACTCTCCTGTCGGACGGTCTCGCGAAAGCGGGTATCGGGCAGGAATATGGCCGGCCTCTTCGCCACCCGTCCCTCTACGAGCACAGATATCAGTTCCACTAGCGAAGCGCACTTTCAGGCGTTTCCTCAAACCAAGGGCGTCTCCGCGACGATCTCTGAATCGGTTGTCCTGGATTTCCTACTCCTTCTGCGCCCAAGACAGTGGGAGGTCCTCCGCCTACCTTCTCACTCACCTAGGGCCGAGCCCGGCATGACCCCTACAACATACGGACCTAGCGGCTAGAGTTTGGAATACCGGAGACAGGCGTTACTGTGCACCCTGTTGAAGAGTACGGGTTGGGTTCCACCAAAACACCCTAACCCCGTCGTCCTGGATCCCTTTATGCTTACCCTTGAAGAAGGACGCTCATTCCGGTTCCTGCCCAGGGCAACCAGTTGGCGTCAGACGCTGCCGCGAACTCGCCTCTTAGAAGGCCTGGTCCTGGTAGGAAGTGGCCTACAGGCGTTCGCGGTTACTACAGCTGAGGGCAGACACGAACCCGTTCCCCCCAGTGGACGACCTTCCGCTGGACAGGCTCCGCCTGTCTCCCTAACCCCCCCCCCCCCCCTCCCTCTCGCCCAAGGGCGCGTGTAAAAGACACGACGCGCAGGACCCCCACGCGTCTCCACAACCAGTCGTCGTTCCGGCCTTGGTCCCTAAGCTAAGGGGGACGAGCCACACCCCTGTGCCCTTTGGTGATTTCGGCGCTCCAGAAGTGTTACCTGAGATGCTTTAACCGAGCCCGGCGCGGGCTGACTGACAGAATCCTGTTCCGCGATAACTGTCACTGCGATCTGTCCCCCTCACCACACAGCCGGAAGGAGGATTGCCGGCCGGTCTCCGGGGCGTTCATCGAGTCGGCGGCGTCGAGCGCTCACCCCTCGCGCCCATGACCCGCTCGGGGTGCGTGGCTGCGTCTACTGCATTACCTTCCGCACCCATTTCCCTTGGAGAGGGTACGGCGAAAGGGCGGACCACCCCCCGTGCCGAGTAGGCACTCGATAGCTTCGTGCGCCCTCGTTGACCTGTCCCAACTCCGTGTGGACTTCCCCTGTGTATGCCCTGGGACTCCCCCGTCCGGACGGGGCATGGGGGTCGCCGGATAGGACGCCGGGCCTCCCCTTGATGTCTCCGCTTGAGATCGGGGGGAGTACTATAGTGGCTTATTTTGTAGTCTCTGTTTTCTAGCAGTGCCTCTTTGCACTCCCTCGCGGGAGGGTCCAGGGGTTCTAGCCCCGTCTCCAAGTGGCCAGGTAGCCTTAGTCACTAGCTCTAAGGGCGATGAATTTGCCCATAAATGACGGCATTTGAACGTATCGAAAAGCCCTATTATTTCGGTACCCTGACAGAGCTAGGCACGGCCTTCCTCGCGTCCTAGCCCACCCTTCCTTCCCCACCATGTTTTACAGCCCCTCTCCCCCCGCCTGCGGATGCTTATTGGGATGGTGATGATAAAGCGAATTTTCGCGACCGACTCGTGCCCGCGTCTGGACTAGGGCTAGTGCCGGGCGCCCGTCGACTGATTTTCTGCTGATGGCAAGTCTTAGAACGGTTCAGCCCAGTACAGGGCTGGTCCGACCAACATACCAGGACCACCTTGGACCAGTGTGCGGCCAGGAACTGGCGCATGCGCACTACAGTCAGCGGGGAAGGGCGGACCAGGAGCTTACTAGTGGTGCTGAAATAAGACATGAAACACCAGATGGCAGACCAAAAGACTAAAGTATCACAGTCGTGGTAGTTGTAAAGTCTTCAGCCACAGGTACAAAGGCGGACGACAAAAAGGATATGACAAGATGGACGCCTGCCGCCTCCACAGTTCAGTTCATACCGCCCACCTCGATCCCCAGCCAATAGGAACGACGATAATGGGGACCGGGGCCTAGTCCGATGTATTTTCTCGCCATCAGTTTCACCATGACCGGTCCGACTGTTGAGCAGAACAAGGGCGGGTTTCTAGGTGACCTTAAAATGACGGCTGAAGTATGAAAGCCTATTTGGGTCCCTGACAGAGCTAGTGCACGCCTTCGGCCTCCCACCCTTCCTTCCCCACCAAGTTTTCAGCCCTCTCCCCGGGGATGCTTATTGGGATGGTTATGATAAGCCGGGCCGGCTGGCGGGCCGCGGTCCTCGGCTGGTTGGCACAGCGTTGCCAGACGTGTGTTTCTTTTTCTTTCAGATCTGAGTGTAGCCTGGTTACCTAACCAGATGTGGGTATGGGTTGCCTGTATACCCAGGGTTTGCCTGGGTGGCGATCTTTCCTATCCTAATAGCTTAGTGCACTAGCTCTAAGGGGACCCAAAAATAGGCTTTTCATACTTCAAAGCCGTCATCCTCACAAGCTGAACATTGAGGATATATATTATATATATATATATATATATATATATATATATATATATATATATATATATATATATATATATATATAACTTCGATTTTTATATATATATATATTATATATATATATATATATATATATATATATATATATATATATATATATATATATAATATATATATATATATATATAATCGAAGTTGCAGCGGTACCGATTATTTAGGGTAAAATATATGAATTTAGGGTAGAATAGGCTTGACTCTACCGTAGATAACAATGAAGTCACCAGTTCAACGTTTCTTTGTTATTTACAGACGTGTGGTGGCGTTAATAAATACATTTCTACATCCATGATTTCAGGAAAGTTAGAAGGGGCTATCTGGAGAGTCTGTGTCCTTTTGTGTCTTCATCTGTGTCATATTAGGGCTATAAATGAACAAATGACAAAATAAACAGAAGTGGCGACTTTGCTATACCTACTACAGTAAAGTCGCCAGCTAGTATTTTAACCCAACAGTTGAGTCGCCACTCTGGGGAATTCAGGGAAATTAGAGATAAAGTAAAACAAGTCTATATATATTAGCTGCGGAAGATGCTTGGATATATAAAAATTCCTCTGCCAACGTGAAAATAAATTCTATTCAAGTTTGAAAGATCTGGCAAGTCTGCGTTCTGTCGCCCGAAAAGCTACCGTTTACTGTCTGTCATCGCGCGAAGAAAAACGTGAGAAGTGAAATGCGCAACAGTTATACTTGCAGATACAAAGCATAAAACAACGCTGAAACAGGGTAGATTATACAGTCTTCATATAAACTACTGTGTAACATCTTCAGTGGCACATAAAAATCAGTAGTGATGCTATAGTTCGTAATATTTGGCGCCTGGCGACTTCACTGCAGGTGGCGACTTCACTGTTATCTACGGTAGGGTAAGTTCAGCGAAGCTCATGGAAGGCCTGCCTTGATGTCACTCTCACTCGCCTCCGCCTGGGGCACACGACACTCACGGCTCACCTGCACCGTCTTCGTCTGTCCCCTGTCTCCCACTGCCCTTGGTGCATGAATGTTCTGGAAACTATTGAACACTTTCTGCTGCAGTGTCCGCGCTTCCACTCCCACCGTGTAGTGCTACAGTCTCAACTCATCGCCCTGAACGTCACCACCTTTGACCTGCCCACCCTGCTGGCGGCGGCTGGCGTCCACCCCTCACGGCAACACGCCGTCATCCGCCTCACCTGTGCCTTCCTGAGGAAGACAGGTCAACTACCGCGCCTGTGATAGCATCATAGGACCTCACCAGGGCTCATAGTGTTCCCCAAGGGATCCTCGCAGCCCTAAAACAAGAACAACAAGAGTGGCGCCGCGACCTGACCTCAGTGACCTGTTGTATTTCGTGACCTTTGGGCCTCAACTCAGGGCTTGGCGGCGACCTCAAGGGCTGGGAAGGGTGAGTAAGGGCCGTGTGGTTATGTGTTGAGGGTGAAAACAGGTGAAATAATGGTTGTTGTTGCTGCAGGGCCAGGAAAGACAGCCTTGGGTGGGGGTCTGGAGGGCACGCGTGGACTTACTTGATACTTGATGGTGTTTAGAGGATAATTTCTCAGAGCCGTAGTGTTCTACCGCTGCAGCCGTCCTGGCGTCCCTAAACTGTAGGGTCACTGGGTCCAGGAAGGAGTTAGTGGGTACTCTACATAGCGAAGTGAGTAAATTGTTACGCTAGGACGAAATTGCCTACACAATTGGCCCCAGACATAACTACGTCACGGTTTGTTTACTCGGTGCATTGTGGGGATAAGTCGGGTCGCCGCGGGTGGACCTACGAAGGGAAGACTAAAGGCGATGGAAGAATTTCGAGTTTTTTTTATTTNAGTTCAAAATTATAAAATCTTGTCATATGGGCTTAATGAACAAATGGGATTGCTATACCTACTACAGTAAAGTCGCCAGCTAGTATTTTAACCCAACAGTTGAGTCGCCACTCTGGGGAATTCAGGGAAATTAGAGATAAAGTAAAACAAGTCTATATATATTAGCTGCGGAAGATGCTTGGATATATAAAAATTCCTCTGCCAACGTGAAAATAAATTCTATTCAAGTTTGAAAGATCTGGCAAGTCTGCGTTCTGTCGCCCGAAAAGCTACTGTTTACTGTCTGTCATCGCGCGAAGAAAAACGTGAAAAGTGAAATGCGCAACAGTTATACTTGCAGATACAAAGCATAAAACAACGCTGAAACAGGGTAGATTATACAGTCTTGATATAAACTACTGTGTAACATCTTCAGTGGCACATAAAAATCAGTAGTGATGCTATAGTTCGTAATATTTGGCGCCTGGCGACTTCACTGCAGGTGGCGACTTCACTGTTATCTACGGTAGGGTAAGTTCAGCGAAGCTCATGGAAGGCCTGCCTTGATGTCACTCTCACTCGCCTCCGCCTGGGGCACACGACACTCACGGCTCACCTGCACCGTCTTCGTCTGTCCCCTGTCTCCCACTGCCCTTGGTGCATGAATGTTCTGGAAACTATTGAACACTTTCTGCTGCAGTGTCCGCGCTTCCACTCCCACCGTGTAGTGCTACAGTCTCAACTCATCGCCCTGAACGTCACCACCTGTGACCTGCCCACCCTGCTGGTGGTGGCTGGCGTCCACCCCTCACGGCAACACGCCGTCATCCGCCTCACCTGTGCCTTCCTGAGGAAGACAGGTCAACTACCGCGCCTGTGATAGCATCATAGGACCTCAACAGGGCTCATAGTGTTCCCCAAGGGATCCTCGCAGCCCTAAAACAAGAACAACAAGAGTGGCGCCGCGACCTGACCTCAGTGACCTGTTGTATTTCGTGACCTTTGGGCCTCAACTCGGGGCTTGGCGGCGACCTCAGGGGCTGGGAAGGGTGAGTAAGGGCCGTGTGGTTATGTGTTGAGGGTGAAAACAGGTGAAATAATGGTTGTTGTTGCTGCAGGGCCAGGAAAGACAGCCTTGGGTGGGGGTCTGGAGGGCACGCGTGGACTTACTTGATACTTGATGGTGTTTAGAGGATAATTTCTCAGAGCCGTAGTGTTCTACCGCTGCAGCCGTCCTGGCGTCCCTAAACTGTAGGGTCACTGGGTCCAGGAAGGAGTTAGTGGGTACTCTACATAGCGAAGTGAGTAAATTGTTACGCTAGGACCGAAATTGCCTACACAATGGGCCCCAGACATAACTACGTCACGGTTTGTTTACATCGGTGCATTGTGGGGATAAGTCGGGGTCGCCGCGGGTGGACCTACGAAGGGAAGACTACGGCGATGGAAGAATTTCGAGTTATTTTGCACGAAATTGATATTCCAGGTGCTATATTACTGTGCTCTGTTCTCGCTGACAACACTATAGAGAAGACCTGAGGTAATGGCTGATGTGCAGAGGCTTCTAAACCAAGAAAACAGAGTCATAACAGAGCCTCTTCAAAAGGTAAGCAACTGGTAGGTACGTAATGTGTCCCTACCACTTGCTTACTTCTTAATGAGACTCTGCTGTGACTGTTTTCCTGGTTTAGAAGCCTTCGCACATCAACCATCACCTCAGGTCTTCTCTATGTTGTCAGCGAGCACGGAAATATAGCACCTGGAATATCAATTTCGCCCAAAACAACTCGAAATTTTTTCATCGTCGTAGTCTTCTCTTTGTAGGTTGTACATATTCAATTTTATTCATGGTTATGATAGTATTAAAATACCTTATTAATTGAGTTCCTTTTGTTATCTTTCCTCATAATAAGTAGTGGTACATCATGGTTTAAGTGTTACTTGACGAGCCAATGAATACTCTTGAGTCTATACCAACATCACCAACCTTTGCTTTGATTTATACTGGATGGATGGATTTATACTATACTGGATTTATAATGGATGATTACTCCATCCATAAACAAGTTGCATGAACACCGAACTCACTTTGGTGGACGAAACTATTTTTTTCTGGTGTGTTTTTATGTGTTTTGAATGAATCTGCCAACCCTTTCTGTGGCAAAAAAAAAAAAAAAAAAAAAAATTTTCTTTTTTTCCATGTAAAGGTTAGTTTTTTTTTTTGTTTTTTTTGTAGTTAGGTAAAGGTTAGGTTAGGTTTAGGTTCAATTGTTTTGTTCATTTTTGGAAAAAAAAAAAAAAAAAAAGCCACAGAAACGGTCAGCAGATTCATTCAAAACACATAAAAACACACCAGAAAAAAATAGTTTCGTCCACCAAAGTGAGTTCGGTGTTCATCTGGACTAATACCAAAGCATATGACAGAGTAGACGGAGGGAATGTGGGATGTATTGAAGGGTTAAAGAGTGTGTATGGAGTGGAGTATGTATGCATAACTAATAAGCTTTTACCTGTGATTATGAATACCTAACCTAACTGACCTAACCTAACGGTAACCTAACCTGGTAATAATGGACGAGAATTTCGCGGTCGTTTTCAGAGACACCGACTATTTTTTTTGGCCTACAATAGGTGCTTGCTCTAATGAAGATAGTTTTATTTTGTGCAAACCCATAAAAAAAAAATTTAAATCCGAAGTTTTTTGGTACCGTTTCCATTAAAAACACTGAATCTGGGTCTTTTAGGTTTTAATGAAACCTATAATATATAAGGTTAGGTTAGGTATACTTTGTGGTTAAGGTTAGGTTAGGTTTCATTAAAACCTATAAGGTTAGGTTGTTTCATTTTTTTTTTTTTTTAATGGGTTTGCGCAAAAAAAAACTATCTCCATTAAAACAAGCACCTATTGTAGGCCAAGAAAAAATAGTCTGTGTCTGAAAACGACCGCGCAACTCTCGTCCATTATTACCCCTAACCTAACCATTACCGTCGGCGAGTTTTCACCGATTTATGTAGGGACGAGCATTTCGGTAGACGAGAGTACCAGGTACCATGAGGCAAGGATGGGTAATGTCACCGTGGTTATGCAACTTGTTTATGGATGGAGTAATAAGATAAATCAAAGCAAAGGTTGGTGATGTTGGTATAGACTCAAGAGTATTCATTGGCTCGTCAAGTAACACTTAAACCATGATGTAGCACTACTTATTATGAGGAAAGATAACAAAAGGAACTCAATTAATAAGGTATTTTAATACTATCATAACCATGAATAAAATTGAATATGTACAACCTACAAAGAGAAGACTACGACGATGAAAAAATTTCGAGTTGTTTTGGGCGAAATTGATATTCCAGGTGCTATATTTCCGTGCTCGCTGACAACATAGAGAAGACCTGAGGTGATGGTTGATGTGCAAAGGCTTCTAAAACAGGAAAACAGTCACATCAGAGTCTCATTAAGAAGTAAGCAAGTGGTAGGGACACATTACGTACCTACCAGTTGCTTACCTTTTGACGAGGCTCTGTTATGACTCTGTTTTCTTGGTTTAGAAGCCTCTGCACATCAGCCATTACCTCAGGTCTTCTCTATAGTGTTGTCAGCGAGAACAGAGCACTGTAATATAGCACCTGGAATATCAATTTCGCGCAAAATAACTTGAAATTCTTCCATCGCCGTAGTTTTCCCTTCGTAGGTCCACCCGCGGCGACCTCGCCTTATCCCCACAATGCACCGATGTAAACAAACCGTGACGTAGTTATGGGTAGGGTCCATTGGGAGTGTGGTTTCTGTGCACCTTATTGGATTCTAAGAAACATTCTCTCTGTGAACTTCCCTCGCAAATCACTACTTTCGGAGATATAAGATATTTGTACTAGGGAGGCGCGTACATATAGGAGATATGAAACTTAAACTATCCTAACCCCACCTTTAGACTCACTAACCTAACCTAACCCCACGCTTTATCCTCCTAACTCAAGCCAAATCTGCATTAAAAAAGTGTTCGCGGCAAGGGAAGAACAGAGGCGATGCAGGTCACAAGAGGAAGAAGAGTGTGGCGGACGTAAACACTTGTCTGTCGCCTCCCTATAAACAACATGTCATTATCTCCAAAAGTAATGATTTGCGACGGAAGGTCATAGGGTAAATTTCTAGTGTTTGCCCAGACTCTCCCACTTCCCCCAAACAAGTTTTGGGACCTGTGGGAATGCGGGGTTTTTGGGTGGGGAAGAAATTATGCGTTGGAAACATGTAATTTAAGAGTTGTGTAGGAGGGGGTAAAATTCCCTTGATCTAGGGTAATTTCCTTATATCTAGAGAAATTTGCCTAACCAAAATTAAACTAACCTAACCTAGCGGGGGGCTTGACCCACCGATAATCTAACCTAACCAAATCTAACCTAACCTATCCAAATCTAACCTAACCTAACCAAATCTAACCTAACCTACCCTAACCTAACCAAATCTAACCTAACCTAAACAAATATAACCTAACCTCCTAGTGGGGGGTTGGGGGGGTTCTCGACACTTTGGTCATCATTCTGTGAGGATCGTCAGGTTCACACGTCTCTGGAAATCCAATGAATTTTCCCAAAATCAGGAAGTTTCGACGGAATGCACTTTCGACGGTAGAAAATGGAGGTTTCGACGGCACCGTCGAACTCTGTCGAAACTTCCAATACGTCTATACGTATGTCTATCATAGAATAAAACCTAAAGGTATTTTGTCATTGAAAGGATTAATATAAAATACAATGTTACTAGATCATTGCCCACCAGAATTCCAGTGAAAAGCCTCTACAGCCAAGATCCCCCCATATCTTTCCTTGTTTCCCAGCCTAACGTGGTAACACCTATCAAACTTAGCTTGCTTGTCATTAATATTGTATTTAATAAAATCAATTAGCGATAAAGACTACTATACAATGAACAACAGTACTGTGTGTGCGGCTTCATCCCCAGGCTGAGGCAGTGCCCTCCTGATGGTCACAGTAAATTACACAACAGAAAACGGCCCCTCAGTTTGTAGGGAAGTTTACAAATATTCAATTTACAATTATAATATCAAATTAACAAACAAATTTTAATTTATATCAACGATGTGTTAAATTGCACATGATGAAAGATCTAAAATAT
Source organism: Chionoecetes opilio (assembly GCA_016584305.1). NCBI lineage: Eukaryota > Metazoa > Arthropoda > Malacostraca > Decapoda > Majidae > Chionoecetes > Chionoecetes opilio. The sequence continues at coordinate 28,704 of JACEEZ010013048.1, read as the reverse complement.
TATGAAGGGAGTGAATGAGAGGGTTCCACGGCGCTGACTTGGAAGGTTCCACGATGCACTGTGTTGGAAGTTTTGACGGTGTCGTCGAAAACGCATTCCGTCGAACCTTCCTGTTACCCGTCAAATATCCCGCATTCCCCCAGGTCTCCAAGCTTATTTTGTGGGAGAGGGGGAGTATGGGCAAACACTAGAATAATACCGGTCAGAGATAATGTTTCCTAGAATCCAATAAGGTAAACAAAAACCACACCCAATTGTGTAGGCAATTTCGGCCCTAGGTAAAATAATACGGGGATTTTAACTCCTCCACGTAGCAGCCGGTGATGTCTGGGATGTTTCTTGGGAGGCTGTTGAAGGTTCTCAGGCCACTGTAGGGTAGGCTGGCTGAGAGAAGAGTCTTGATCCTTGCCGGGGCTTGAGTTGGTGGAGCTTTCCTGAAGCATTTTCGACCTGTGTACAAGTATTACCGTAGATAACACTAAAATCGCCAGGACAACGGTTTTTTTATTTTTTTATTTACAGACGTTTGGTGGCGTTAATACTTACATTTCTACATCCATGGTTTCAGGAAAGTTAGAAGGGACCATCTGGAGAGTCTGTGTCATTTTGTGTCTTCATCTGTGTCATATTATGGTTATAAATGAACAAATTACAAAAATAAAACGGAGTGGCGCCGTTGTTAATGGGCTACACTAAAATCGCCAGCTAGTGTTTATGTTCTGAGTGTCCTCCCGCCGCCGTCGTCGCCCCCCCCCAAAATACGAGTAGTGAAATTTGAAACGGTATATACTTGTAGATACAAAGCATAAAACACAGAAACAGGGTAGATTATACAGTCATGATATAAACTACTGTGTATCATCTTCAGTGGCACAGACACAGCAGTAGTGATGCTATAATACATAATATTTGGCACCTGGCGACATTATTGCAGCAGGCGACTATACTGTTATTTACGGTAGTATTACAGCTTAGTATAGCTTTAGGCTAATATTTAGATCGTGACTGTGTCTGGATTCAATATGGCGGGGGCGATAAACAAATCTTAACCGGCGATTCCTACCAGGGATATAAGGCATTCTAAAAGCGCCGTATCTCTGGCCGCGGCGTCAATAAATACGGCCGCCGTATCTCTAGCCGCAGCACCTACCGTCAGCAACACTATAGTCGCCACTATACTTATGTCGCCGGGCGCCATATGTTACGAATGTTAGCATCACTACAGACTTGTAAGTGCCACTGAAGACAGGTACATCATATAAACTATAGCGCGTTTTCGCGACGTCTACAGGTCCAGGCCTGGTAAACGTCGCGAGAGTGAAAAAGTGTACAGGACAACCTCATTTAACCAGCAGCCTCAATACAACGGCACGAATCGACCCAGGCATTAATTAGGTATAATTATTTCAAAAACTGAGAAAATCGGCAGAAATTTAGTTGGGCAAGGCTGTGGTCTACACAGACTCCCTCTCCTCACTCCACCTCCTCCTCTCCCGCCATCCACGATCCTCTACGTCCCTCGTCCACACCATCCAGAGGGCCCTTCACCTTACCACCGAGGGCTGGGAGATCGCCTTCCAGTGGGTTCCCTCCCACGCTGGTATCCCAGGCAACGAGGTGGCTGATTCTGCTGCCAGGATGGCCTTAACAGATGTAAACACGACACCCTTCCCTCTGCCGCTCTCCACAGCCACACGCCTCATCTCCCGGGTCTGCCGCTCCACCTGGAATAACACACTCGGCGATGCCCCGCATCACCTCCATGGGCCAATACCGCAGTGACTCTTCCCCCCAGCCGTGGTTACGGAAAAAGTCCCGCGTCCTGGATGTCACTCACCCGCCTCCGCCTGGGGCACACGACACCTCACAGCTCACCCCACGCCTGGCTGTCCGGACTATTGGGGGGGGGTTCTCGCCCCACTTTGGTCATCTTTTCTGTGGGGATGTCGGGTTCACAGTCTCTGGAAATCCAATTTTTTTTCCCAAAAAATCGGGAATTTTTTCGAGGGAATGCACTTTCGACGGTAAAAATGGAGGTTTCGACGGCCCCGTCAAACTCTGTCAAAATTTCCCAAATTTACGTCAAATACTAGTCAAACATAAAATTAAAACCTAAAGGTTTTTTGTCATTGAAAAGGATTAATAAAAAAATACAATGTTACTAGATCTTTGCCCACCAAATTCCAGTGAAAAGCCTCTACAGGCCAAGACCCCCCCAATATTTTTCCCTTTTTTCCCAAACCCAACTTTAAAAACCCCTTAAAAATTAGTTTTGCTTGTCATTAATATTGTTTTTAATAAAATAAATTAGCGTAAAGACTACTATACAATGAACAACATTACTGGGGTTTTTTTTTTCCCTTAAATCCCCAGGCTGAGGCATCCCCCTCCTGATGGTCACGAAATTACACAAAAAGGAAAACGGCCCCCCCATTTTGGGGGGGAAATTTTTTAAAAAATTTTAAATTTTAAAATTATAAAAATAAAAATTAACAAAAAAAATTTTTTAATTTAAAACAACGATGTGTTAAATTGCCATGATGAAAGTTTCTAAAAATATTATGAAGGGAGTAAATGAGGGGGTTTCCCACGGCGCTGATTTGGGAAAGGGTTTTCCACTTCCCACTGTTTTGGAATTTTTGGGACGGGGGCGCCCGAAAACCCCTTTCCGTCAAACCCTTTCCCTGTTCCCCTTCAAATTCCCGCTTTCCCCAGGTCCCCCAACTTATTTTGGGGGGAGAGGGGAGTAGGGCAAACACAAAGAAAAAAACCCGGGTCAGAGATAATTTTTCCTAAATCCAAAAAGGGTAAACAAAACCACACCCAATTGTGTAGGCAATTTCGGCCTAGGAAAATAATAGGGGGTTTTTAATTTCCCCCACGTACCCCCTTTGAGTCTATGTTTTTTTTTTGGGGAGGTTTTTTTAAAGGGTTTTTGGGGAAACTTTAGGGTAGGCGGGCTGAGAGAAGGTTTGATCCTTCCCGGGGGCTTGATTTGGGTGGAGCTTTCCTAAAAGCATTTTCGACCTGTGTACAAGTATTCCCGTAGATAAAACTAAAATCCCCAAGGACAACGGTTTTTTATTTTTTTTTTTCAGACGTTTGGGGGCGTTTTAAAACTTTTAAAATTTTTACATCCATTGGGTTTTAGGAAAGTTAGAAGGGACCATCTGGAGAGTCTGTGTCATTTTTTGTCTTCATCGTGTCATATTATGGTTTTAAAATTTAAAAAATTAAAAAAATAAAACCCGGGGTGGGGCCCCCCGTTTTTTAATGGGCTACACAAAATTTGCCAATAGGGGTTTTTTTTGAGGTTTCCCCCGCCCCCGGGCGTCGCCCCCCCCCCAAAATAAGATTGAAATTTTTTAAAAAGGTATATACTTGTAGATAAAAAAGCATAAAAAAAACAGAAACAGGGGAGATTTTACAGCTGATATAAAATATGTTATCATCTTCAGTGGCACAGAAACAGCCAAATGGGGATGCTATAAAATTAAAATTTTTGGGACCTGGCCCACCCTTATTGCAGCAGGGACTATACTGTTATTTACGGTATATTAAAACCCTTGTAAAAGCTTTAGGGTAATATTTAGACGTACTGTTCTGGATTCAATTGGGGGGGCGATAAACAAATCTTTAACCCGGGGTTCCCACCCCGGGGTATAAGGGATTCTAAAAGCGCCGAAACTCTGGCCCCGGCTTTAATAAATACGGCCGCCGTATCTCTAGCCGCAGCACCTACCGTCAGCAACACTTAGTCGCCACTATACTTATTCGCCGGCGCCATATGTTCAATGTTACATCACTACAGACTTGTAAGTGCCACTGAAGACGGGTACATCTTTAAACTATAGCGCGTTTTCGCGACGTCTACAGGTCCAGGCCTGGTAAACGTCGCGAGAGTGAAAAAGTGTACAAAACAACCTCATTAACCGCAGCCTAAATACAACGGCACGAATCGACCCGGCATTAATAGTATAATTATTTCAAAAAACTGAAAAATCGGCAAAAATTTAGTTGGGCAAGGCTGTGGTCTACACAGACTCCCTCTCCTCACTCCACCTCCTCCTCTCCCGCCATCCACATCCTCTAAAGTCCCTCGTCCCACCTCCAAGGGCCCTTCACCTTACCACCGAGGGCTGGGAGATCGCCTTCCAGTGGGTTCCCCCACGCTGGTATCCCAGGCAACGAGGTGGCTGATTCTGCTGCCAGGATGGCCTTAAAAGATGTAAACACGACACCCTTCCCTCTGCCGCTCTCCACAGGGCCACACGCCTCATCCCCCGGTCTGCCGCTCCACCTGGAATAACACACTCGGCGATCCCCGCATCACCTCCATGGGCCAATACCGCAGTGACTCTTCCCCCCAGCCGTGGTTACGGAAAAAGTCCCGCGTCCTGGATGTCACTCACCCGCCTCCGCCTGGCACACGACACTCACAGCTCACCTGCATCGCCTCCGCCCTGCCCCCTGCCCCCCACTGCCCTTGGTGCATAAATTTTTCCCGGGAGACTATTGCACACTTGCTGCTGCAGTGTCCGCGCTTCCACTCCCACCGTGTGGTGCTACGTCTCAACTCCCCGCCCTGAATGTCACCACCTTGACCTCCCCACCCTGCTGGCGGCGGCTGGCGTTCCCCCCTCTCGGCAACACGCCGTCACCCGCCTCCCCTGTGCCTTCCTGAGGAAGACGGGTCAACTCCCGCGCCTGTGATAGCATCATAGGACATCACCAGGGCTCATAGTGTTCCCCAAGGGTTTCCTCGCACCCTAAAACAACAACCTCCAGAAACCACAGTATTTATTTGGATTTTGGGCGATTCCATAAGAGTAACTCTCAAAACAACGGCAAAATGAGTTATTCGGCATGCGCTCCCCCCAAGGTGCCGGATAAACGAAGTTCTCCTGTATTATGAAACCCCCAGAAAAGTAGCATATTTCTTTCCCGCAAACCTTTTTCTTATGTTACGTTTTATGTTATGTTATGTTACCAGTGCTGCCAGCAAGGGAAGAGAGGGAAAAAATAATTTATGAAAAGATATACCATTCTTTTAAATATTTTTACACAGCATACTACGTACGTACATAGATGAAGTAACGTATAGCTATTCCGTGTATGTTAGTACACATACTGTAGTTATACAAAAGAAAACTAAAGTTACATTTTTGGCATCAAACTTTTGGCACTCAAAATTTTTCCACTCAAAAAACTTTGGCACTCAAAAGATTTTGGCACTTAAATTTTTTGCCCCTCAAAAAAATTTGGTACTCAACAAAATTTGGACAAAAATGTTTTGGCACTAAAAAACCTTTGGCACCCAAAAAATTTGGCACTCAAAAGTGTCAAAAAATTTTGAGTGCCAAAAATTTTTGCCAAAAATTCACATCCTTCTCTGATCTAACCCTCCTGCTTTTAACATTCGTTGCCTTCCCCTTCCCCCATTCTCCATAACCCCTGACCCTTTCTTTATTAATGCTTTGCCATATAGATGTAAACAAACAGACAACGTGGGCTGTTAATGGGACCATATAGCAAGCTCTAGGGTGGTATTTTGGTTTTTTTATGTTAGGTAAATTAGGTTTTAAATTTGGTTAGGTAGGTAAGTTAAGGTGCCAAAAAATGTTGAGTGCCAATTTTTTTTTTTAGTGCCAAAAAGACAGACACTGAGGCAGGAACAGGGTGTGGGCACCGCCGAGGACAGAGTGTCAGGGCAGCGCGTAGCACTCTGTGTCCTGACTGTCACCACTGTTGCAGGTGCTGAGGTCACAGTCCAAGCCAGCCCGCTGGGTGCCGGCTGCAGTGACCCGGCTCGCTCCGGCATCCCCCAGGGTTCCCGCAGGACCGGCCGTCACGTGTGCTTGCGGGAGTCTTGCTGGGGGTGGAGGCTGTGGGGGCCCGGGCAGCAGCATGAGTGGCCGGGAGCAGCAGGATCAGTCTGCCCAGGTGTGGGGAGGCACAGGGGTGATGGCAAGAATCACCTGGAGGCAGGCAGCTCAGGCCACAAGGCAGACAGTGAGCTGAAGTGTCAGCAGTGTGACAAAACATTCAAATACAAGAGTAAGCTTGAGAAACATTTCTTAATTCACAGTGGTGTCAAGAATTATGAATGTTTAGAGTGTGGAAAAAGATTTGCGAGAAAGAGTGACCTCACCACACACACCCTGACACACATTGGTGTTAAGAATTATGAATGTTTAGAGTGTGGGAAAAAATTTAATACAAAGAGTGACCTCACCACACACACCCTGACACACAGTAGTGTTAAGACTTATGAATGTTTAGAGTGTGGAAAAAGATTTGCTAGAAAGGCTAACCTCACCGCACACACCCTGGCACACAGTGGTGTTAAAAATCATGAATGTTTAGAGTGTGGAAAAATTTAATACAAAGAGTGACCTCACCAAACACACCCTGATACACAGTGGTGTTAAAATTATGAATGTTTAGAGTGTGGAAAAAGGTTTACTAGAAAGAGTGACCTCACCAGACACACCCTGATACACAGTGGTGTTAAAAATTATGAATGTTTAGAGTGTGGGAAAATGTTCACTCAAAAGGGTTCCCTCACCACACACACCCTGACACACAGTGGTGTTAAAAATTATGAATGTTTAGAGTGTGGGAAAATGTTCACTCAAAAGGGTACCCTCACCACACACACCCTGACACACAGTGGTGTTAAAACTTATGAATGTTTAGAGTGTGGGAAAAGATTTGCTAGAAAGAGTGACCTCACCATACACACCCTGACACACAGTGGTGTTAAGAATTATGAATGTTTAGAGTGTGGAAAAAGATTTGCAAGACAGTGTGTCCTCACCAAACACACCCTGACACACAGTGGTGTTAGAAATCACGAATGCCTGGAGTGTGGGAAAAGATTTGCAAGACAGTGTGTCCTCACCAGACACACCCTGACACACAGTGGTGTTAAGAATATGAATGCCTAAGTGTGGAAAAAGTTTTATACATTATGACTCAACAGACACACCTTAGACACACTGGCTTGCGGAGTTCAAGTGTGAATATTGTAGCAAGTGTTTCAGACAAAGAGGATCTTGCCCAGCACATGAGATCCACTTTTGAGGTGGTGTGTTTTGTGGAAATTGGTTTACCCTCCCCCTTTTTTTTTGGGTG
>JACEEZ010013048.1:0-20940 GCA_016584305.1 Chionoecetes opilio | reverse complement strand
AAAAACATTGTGTACGAAACAACTAACAAAACCTGGGTATGAAACAACTTGTGTACGAAACTCCCTGCAACCCTCTGGTCTCCTTTACTTGTTACCAGGCTCATGTTAATCATTTCTGCCATTTCTTCTCCCATTTCCACTGTCATTACTTTCAACGCCTTCTGTACTGGTATGAACGGGGCGCAGTCAGTTCGTACACAAGTTGTTTCGTACACCAAAAAGTTGTTTAGTAGTCTATATGAAACCATAGTCGTTTCGTACAATAAGCTCAGAGTTGAACTTGACTACTAGAGTTACGATACGACACCAGGTATGTACGAAAAAACTCAAAATCTGTGTACGAAACAACTAACAAAACATGGGTACGTAACAACTTGTGTACGAAACTTTCTGTAACCGTATGAACACTCCTGCTCCTGCTTGATTGCTTGGCTCTCTTCTCCACACAGTATATATTTTCCATCACCAATAGTCATTCAACAGCCTGGCTTGTTTATGTCCCTGCCAAACACAACACATGGCTTCCTTAATTATACTACTACTACTACTACTACTACTACTACTACTAACTACTGCTACTTCTACTACTACTATTACTACTACTACCACTATTTCTACTACTACTACTACTACTACTTTTACTGCTACTTCTACTACTACTATTACTACTACTACTACCACTATTTATACTACTACTACTACTACTACTACTACTATTACTGCTACTTCTACTACTACTATTATTACTACTTCTACTACTACTATTATTACTACTACTACCCAGTGGCGTCACCAGGAAAAAAAATTTGGGGGGGCTTTAGCCCCGGGGTGGTGATGGGCTATCCAGCTGGGGGGTCGGGGGGTAATTTTGAAAATTAATCAGTTCCAGGGTAATTTTGAGGCCCAAAAAAGAGAAGAAAGTGGAATTAAGCTTTAATTACATGACACAATAAATTATAGAGTTATACCATGCATCATACCATATTAACTAAATTTGATAATTTGAAGAAACATTTTATTCTGTTTATACAAAATAATAAAATTGCCATTTTTCTCTCCACTAACAAACACAAAGGAATTGCACAATGTATGTTTTTGGTTTGTTTCTCAGTAAGGTTTTGTCTTGAAAATGAAAAAAATATATAAATATAAACTTACAATATATTCAAGGTATTTCCCTTATTGCACAAAAACAGGTACATGGGATACTGTAGTTAAACAGAATAAAGTACATGATCATGATTAAGTAACTAAAAGCCGATTTAACCTGCCTCCCACTGCCTTACCCTGGCACCCACTGCCTTAACCTGCCTACCACTGTGTTAACCTGCCTCCCGTCCTGTGTTACCCTGCCTCCCACTGCCTTACCCTGGCACCCACTGCCTTAACCTGCCTCCCACTGTGTTAACCTGCCTCCCACTGCCTTAACCTACCTACCACTGTGTTAACCTGCCTCCCACTGCCTTAACCTACCTACCACTGTGTTAACCTGCCTCCCGTCCTGTGTTACCCTGCCTCCCACTGCCTTACCCTGGCACCCACTGCCTTAACCTGCCTCCCACTGTGTTAACCTGCCTCCCACTGCCTTAACCTACCTACCACTGTGTTAACCTGCCTCCCACTGCCTTACCCTGGCACCCACTGCCTTAACCTGCATACCACTGTGTTAACATGCCTCCCGTCCTGTGTTACCCTGCCTCCCACTGCCTTACCCTGGCACCCACTGCCTTAACCTGCCTCCCACTGTGTTAACCTGCCTCCCACTGCCTTAACCTACCTACCACTGTGTTAACCTGCCTCCCGTCCTGTGTTACCCTGCCTCCCACTGCCTTACCCTGGCACCACTGCCTTAACCTGCCTCCCACTGTGTTAACCTGCCTCCCACTGCCTTAACCTGCCTACCACTGTGTTAACCTGCCTCCCGTCCTGTGTTACCCCTCCCTCCCACTGCCTTACCCTGGCTCCCACTGCCTTAACCTGCCTCCCACTGTGTTAACATGCCTCCCGTCCTGTGTTACCCTGCCTCCCACTGCCTTACCCTGGCACCCACTGCCTTTACCTGCCTACCACTGTGTTAACATGCCTCCCACTGCCTTACCCTGCCTCCCACTGCCTTAACCTGCCTCCACTGTGTTAACCTGCCTCCCGTCCTGTGTTACCCTGCCACCCACTGCCTTACCCTAGCTCCCACTGCCTTAACCTGCCTCCCGTCCTGTGTTCCCCTGCCACCCACTGCCTTAACCTGCCACCCACTGCCTTAACCTGCCTCCCACTGTGTTAACCTGCCTCCCGTCCTGTGTTACCCTGCCTCCCACTGCTTACCCTGGCACCCACTGCCTTTACCTGCCTACCACTGTGTTAACATGCCTCCCGTCCTGTGTTACCCTGCCTCCCACTGCCTTACCCTCCCTCCCACTGCCTTAACCTGCCTCCCACTGTGTTAACCTGCCTCCCGTCCTGTGTTACCCTGCCACCCACTGCCTTAACCTGCCTACCATTGTGTTAACATGCCTCCCTTTCCTGTGTTACCCTGCCTCCCACTTGCCTTACCCTGCCTCCCACTGCCTTAACCTGCCTCCCACTGTGTTTAACCTGCCTCCCACTGCCTTACCCTGCCTCCCACTGTGTTAACCTGCCTCCCGTCCTGTGTTACCCTGCCACCCACTGCCTTAACCTGCCTCCCACTGTGTTAACCTGCCTCCCGTCCTGTGTTACCCTGCCTCCCACTGCCTTACCCTGGCACCCACTGCCTTTACCTGCCTACCACTGTGTTAACATGCCTCCCGTCCTGTGTTACCCTGCCACCACTGCCTTACCCTGGCTCCCACTGCCTTAACCTGCCTCCCGTCCTGTCTTACCCTGCCACCCACTTGCCTTAACCTGCCTCCCACTGTGTTAACCTGCCTCCCGTCCTGTGTTACCCTGCCTCCCACTGCCTTACCCTGGCACCCACTCCCTTTTACCTGCCTACCACTGTGTTAACCTGCCTCCCGTCCTGTGTTACCCTGCCACCCACTGCCTTACCCTGGCTCCCACTGCCTTAACCTGCCTCCCGTCCTGTGTTACCCTGGCACCCACTGCCTTAACCTGCCTCCCACTGTGTAAACCTGCCTCCCGTCCTGTGTTACCCTGCCTCCCACTGCCTTACCCTGGCTCCCACTGCCTTAACCACTACAACACCAGGACGACGGTACAGTGGTATGTACTGCAGGACTGTGTGATCATCGTAACCCTGGTGCTGAAGGGGTTAATCCCTGACCGCTTATGGTCCATGTTAAGTAAGAGTTAGGGGCAACTGCCGTTTGGTGGATTCTCCGATTTTTGATTGTGACAGTATTGGAAGAGAGGCAAATTTGTCAACTACTACATCAAGATCGAGTGAATCCACCACACCTTTTTCAATTGAAATTATACCTAGACTGGTCAGCCGTTTCTGACCCATTGTTGCCCTGAAGTACGTTTTGACAAGCTTCAGTACAGAGAATGATCGTTCACATTTAGCATTACTGACAGGGAAAGTGAGAGCCAAATGCATTAAAGTCCAGAGTATGGTGAAACCTTGCTTTAGAGGCTTTAGTTTGTCTAAAGCACCAGAGATGGATATTGCATCGTTTAATGTTTTTTGAGAAACAAGAACTTCTGCATGGAGGCTCTCACTTTCAATGTCATATTGGTCAGCAAGATATTTCAAATCATTTTCATTTAGAAAGTTCGGGGACGAAGGATGACAAGCAGATACACCAAGTAGAATGCTCTTTGGTTCATCAAACCTGTGCCCAAATTCAACGAGTACCTTGTCTAGGATGGGATAGTAAAGACATCTTTTACAGTGAGGTTTAGGGTCTTCATCTCTCTCAGAGGTGTCTCGTTGGCCTATGGTTTCAGTTACAATGGATCCTAACAACCGTGACGATGGCTTCCTTTGCCTTCTTGAACTTGAAGGTTGTTGCTGAGCTACAGTTATGTTTCTTCCTGCAGCAAATTTAACTGCCTTTTCCCAAATGGTATTGAAAATGGTCATCTGAAGTTCTTCTATCTTTCAGAACTTTTATTGTTTCCTGTGCCATGTTAACTGCTGCAGCAAGATCCATATCCTCACTCTGCCAAACCTATGAAAGTGGGGTTGTAATGTCAAAAATTTCAGTGAAATTAATCAGTAAGAAAACAGTCTCAAATTTATTCGGAAAATTGGATAAATATTCCTTTTTATTGTTTTTGGGTAGCAGGCTACTAGCAGCAATTTTTGGGGGGCTGAGTCCTTGACTTGGGGGGGCTAAGTCCACCTTAGCCCCCCCGCGGTGACGCCACTGCTACTACCACTATTTCTACTACTACTACTATTACTGCTACGACTACTACTACTACTATTTCTACTACTACCACTGCTATTACCACTACTACTATTTCTACTACTACAATTACTATTACTGCTATTTCTACTACTACTATTACTATTACTGCTACTACCACTACTACTTCTACTACTGCTATTTCTATTGCTACTATTACTATTACTGCTATTACTAATATTACTACTACTATTACTGCTACTACTACTACTACTACTACTTCTACTACTACTATTATTTATACTACTACCACTACTATTATTTATACTACTACTACTACACTAGGGTCCCGCATAAAGCGTTTCCCCTATAAAGAGAACGACCTAAAATATATATATATTTTTTTAAATAAATAGAATTCCGAAATGTTCGTTAGGAACGAATTTGATCATATAGAACGATTCCGCCATCAAAGTAGGGCAAATCCGAGGAGTTCTCATATAGAGAGCCGAAATATCGTACAGAACGTGAGCAGGCCGCCATAAGAAGGCTTGCGGCAGCTTGCGTTTTCTGTTAACTCGAAGCGCTTTTTGTAAGCCGGCTTGCCCAGCTGGCGCAAGTTCTCTCGCCAGTTCTGGGGCTGGATGTTCGAACGTTCGTAACTTTCCGCCTCTAAGATCATCTTACAGCGTTCTTAGCGGCCATATTAGATCTTGGGCTACGAACACCACAAAAATGTATTTTCAAAGGACCATCCGAATGTTCTTAGCTCACAATGATGCGATCTTCAAGCTCGTTCCGTTCCGTTCCGATCATGAGGAATGGAACCCAGCTGACTGTCGCTTGGCCAATCAGAAGAAAGATTTCATCAACCTTTGAGAGTGTTAGCCAATCATAATGCACAGTCAGAATGTAAACAATACTTGACATGACTCCCCAAAGGAAATATCACAACACTGAAGACATATACCTAGAGCTGGGCACTAAATACATGGAATGTATTTAAATACTAAATACTAAATACATGGGAGAAATGTATTTAAATATTAAATACTAAATACATTTTACGGATGTATTTAAATACTAAATACTAAATACATCAATTGTATTTAAATACATTTGTAAATACATTTTAAATGCAACAAAAAATTAACATGCCAGAAAAAAAAAGGATTTCCTTAGGATTTCCTTAGATTTTGGGTTTCCTTAGAAATTTCCTTCTCAGGCCTAAATTTCCTTGAAATCAGGACATTTCCTTGCAAATGGAAGCACTGGTTCACTGTAACATCAGGATTGCCAGATAGTTGGGCGGGTTTATGGCCAAATTAACTTTTTTTTTTTTTTTTTACATCACAAAGGACTGGCCAAGGGCACAAAAAAAATGGTTAACACAAAGCCCGCTTAGTTGCCAGTCCCTATAAAGAAGACAGTAAGAGAATAAAATAAAAAAGAGGGGTGAGCCAATTTAGTGAGGGAGGTGTCTTGTTACTCTTCTTTTGAAAAGATTTAAGTCATAGGAAAGGGGAAAAATAGAAACAGGAAGAGAGTTCCAGAGTTTACCAGTGAAAGGGATGAAAGAGTAAAGATACTGATTAACTCTTGCATCAGGAAGATGGACAGAATAGGGATGAGAATGAGTAGAAAGTCTTGTGCAGCGAGGTCGCGGGAGTGGGGGAGGCATGCAGTTAGCAAGTTCAGAAGAGCAGTGAGCATGAAAATAATATAAGGGAGGAAATATATTTACAAAATTTAATATAAGTGAACATCTAGGTCAAATATTTCTGCTTTCATTGCTGCGTTGGCATGAAGAAACAAATATAGGAAAATAGCAATTTTTGTGGTTACGTTTTCCAAGCGAGCTAGCTAAACCTGTGGTGTACGTGTACGAAGGGTGCGGGATTGCATAGGCCTACACATATATGAAGTACACGGAGGTGAACAGAGCTGCAAACATGCGTGCGTGAAAACGGAGATTATTGTTGCGAGAATGGCCACGTCATGCATGTTCTCTCGACTCGCACGCACTCTATCAACGCTCGCAGGGCTCAGCTCATGCATCATCACCGTAGAGCTAGTCAGGCAGTATCTATAAACAGTACAACGCTGTATGGCGCGCCGTGAATCAAAACAGCCATGATTTTTCTTCGTGTATGATAATAAATTCCGACCTTCCCCACGCCGCAATGCACTTTTTAATCCTGGTCTCGACCTAGTCTCAAGCCAAGCTCTGAGACCAAGATCAAGACCACATCAAACTGGTCTCGAGACCTACAACACTGATTTCTAACCCACACAACAGCTGTCGGAAATGAAAAATAACACATGGGGGTCTGGGGGGGGGCGAAACCCCCCCAGTGAGGTTAGGTTACGTAATCAATGCCCGGGTTAGGATAGTTAACTAGCAGGGGGTCTTGGGGGGCGTAGTCTCCCCAGTTATGTCAGAAGAGTATTGGTCAAAAGGGAGTATTGGTTGAAACTGCATATTTACCTAGATGAGTATGTGGAGGATAAAGGAATGTGTGATTGGTGGGCAAGGATGTTTATCAATGGAAAGCTATTAAAATTCTGCTTCTATAGATATCTTCCATCTTATAAGTTGTCCCACAAAGTTTTACATGACGACGTGTTTAAGTGAATTGTAAGTTCATGCATATTTCTTCAGAGTCTATGTGTGTACCTTTATTTAATGTGTTTTACTGTGTTTTATGTGATAATCTTATAGAACAAACATTTCCAAAGATAACAGTATATCCTTTATACATGTATAATATGATATACTGCGGGGTCATGCCTTGAGAACTTCCGCAGGTCTTGGGTGAACAGAGAGGCCCTGGTACTAAGATGGCGCCCAGGGGGGAGATGCTGAGAAGTGCCATAGAGGTAAGGCGAAAAGAGCGCCTTACCCGTCTTCAGGCGCTTTTGTAACGGCCCGGCTAAGGCACCGACTAAAGCACAGTCAAAAGTTCAGGCGCTATTGCACTGCCTTACACCTCCAAAGCCTATGGCGTGGGCGTGGTCCGAGAATCCTACTAGCCAATCACGTTGCCTATCTGAGCGCTGCTTAGGCAGCTTCGACCAATCGCAAGGCTTGAACACGTCTCTGCTGAAGCAAGAAATGTTGTCCCTCCCTCCCTAACCAAGCACTATGGCAAGGACACACCGCTCTTCCCCGCCAAAAGCTGTTTCATCACAAGTTTGACGTTCAACGCAGGTTGTCAACACTTATATATTTTTGCATTAGGACGTGCCACACACCATGATAATCGTTAAGGTGTGCCGATTCCGGGACAGTGAGTGAAAATTTAATGCAAGCAACATTCCAGGAATAAGGAGAAGATGAATAAAAAAAGGTGAAAAAAAAGTTTATACACGATTTCATTTTGCTCTCATTATCTTATTATAGGTATAGTTTACTGCAATTTTTATACATTCATGATATGCACTAATGTCTCGTGAAGATGATGTTCAGCTGTCCTAAATATCATCTGGTAGTATGATAATACCGTGTAATAGTACAACATTTTAGTGCGGGCGGAGCACCTGCCGCCCGCCGCCCGCCCCTAACCAACACACAACACAACATTTCTTATCACCAGCATATAACACCCTATAATGCCGCATTAGTCTTGCACGATCAATTCATACACACCTTGCAACACTATTAATACGTAAACACCAATTGTTACGTTGTAGGAACTGAAACAAGGCTGTATTTGCTTTATAAACAGAAGATGAATGTCTGTCAAAGGCCCACAGCAGCTCACTAATAGCGTATTTTCGCGACCGCTCTGGCCCGGTCTGGACTGGGCTAGTCCCGGGCGGTCACTGTTTTTGCGAGGCAGTCTAGAACGGTTCAGCCCAGTCCAGTCCGGTCCGACCCACATACCAGGACCACCTTGGACCAGTGTGGGGAGAACTGGCGCATGCGCACTACAGTCAGCGGGGAAGGCGACCAGGAGCTTCTCGTGCTGCTGATAAGACATGAAACACCATGATGGCCGACCATAAGACTAAAGTATCACAGGCGTGGTAGTTGTAAAGTCTTCAGCACAGGTTAAAAGGCGGACGACAAAAAGGATATTGACAAGATGGACGCCTGCCGCCTCCACAGTTCAGTTCAGTACCGCCCACTCGATCCCCCAGCCAATAGGAACGACGAATGGGACGGGGCCAGTCTCGATGTATTTTCGCGACCATCAGTCCACCCTGACCCGGTCCGGACTGGACTGAACCAGGGCGGTGAACGTCACGAAAATGCGCTATAAGTCAGGGTCTGACCATACCTTAGTTTTCAGCGCCTTTAGCGATGCCACTAAGGCAGCAATCTCGACTGAGCATTGCGGTGGGAGGGCGTTTCGCCTTACCACAGGCGCCCTAGTGGATAGGGCGCCCTAGCTCACTCTCAGTATCTGGCCCCAGTAGTGTTTAACATAGGGCCTATGAATGACGGTACCCTCTTATTACAGAGGCCCTAGGTGAGACTGAGTCCACAGCCTCACCTCACCTCAGCGGCTACGCAGTCAGCCTTCGCCCCTCAGTGGAGTCAGTCTCTCACTCCCGTAATTAATTAACGATCAAAATACCGCCATCATATACTCAGCCATATAGAAAGAGCTGGGAATCCTTACCAGAGCTAAAAGAGTGGCTAAAGTCTCTGGAAACTCTGGAAAAAGACAAGACCAAGGCTTTTTGTGTGTTTTGTAAATGCGAGATCACAGCAAAACTTAGTGACTTGAGAAGGAATACAACTTCTGTGAAACATGTTCGTGCTGCAGAACCTTTATCTAGTGCAAGACGAACATTAACTGCTATTATTATTATTGTTACACTTGGCGTGTGTATGTCTGTGTGTCTGGGTATGTTGGTCGAGGTGTGGGCTGTGAGTGAGTGTCTGTATGAGCGGGCGGCATGTCGTCCGCGAGTGAGGGTGTCTGCTCCTCACACTAAGGAGGGTGACGTCATGTGCAAGGATGAGTTTCTATTGGAGCGCGCACGACGTTCCTAGAGCGTGATTAGCTGGCGGAGCAGAGCGAGCAGGGTGGAGAGGAAAACAGAGGGGAGAAGAGAGCCAGAGAGCGGGGAGGCAAGGTGTCGGGCTAGCGCGACGTGCCTGTTGGCGTTGCCTCAGCTTCGTCAGTAGCTAAGTCAGTGTCTCGTGTGCCGTAAGCCAGCGTACTTTCGGGTGTTTGTGTATCTCAAGTGAAGCCTCGTGTGTTAAGAGAACCACCAATAGACACTAGAGTAAATATGTGTGTACTTTGTTCAGCCTCTCCACCTTCAGGATTGGGCCGTCAGGAGAACTGTGACTGTGTATCGTGTGATCGACATCATTAGATAGAGAATTGTGTGTACAGTGAGTGTTCAATGTTCCTCTAGTCGCCTTGTGTTATTGGCTACGTGGTGCACACCACTGTTCGCCGGGTTAATTCTACCGAGCCCTTCTACAGGAGGGAAGTTTAGGGGTTACGTGATGGCGCCTTTGGGGGTAAATTAAGACAGGTGAGTCTATGAGGTATGAGAACAGGCGCGTAACATTATTATTATTATCATTATTATAAATATTATTATAGCAGCAACAGAAACAGTAGCACATTATCAATATACTGTAAAAGTAATAATGCTTAATACTATTGTAATAACCATTAGCTAGCTACTATTACTATATTCAATAGAGGGGAGGAGACGAATTCTTTCCTAGTGCATTTCTAGCGTATTTCCTACCTCAATGGGGAGTTTTCTAATAAGCTCACGCTCAAGCCTGTTTCTCGCCCTGTCATATCCACTGCCCTTTGAGCGTGAATGATCTATCATTTACCGTAAATTCCCTGTGCTTTTTCGGGACATATCAGAATTACCCTTCAATACAACAACTGAAACAGTTAATAATAAAAAATGTAGTTTATCATTTTATTTGTGAGCACTTGGTGAAAATATTGGCAAAACAATTGAATACTTGAAAACTCAATTTTTTTAAATCGTCTTTTCATGAATAAACGCAAGTTCAAGCAGAATGAGGCTTCAGGAAATATCTACCTGTATGTAAGCATTCACTGAGTACCTATTTTGGGTGTGTCTGTCTGTCTTGCGACGAACATTTAACCAAGAAGTCATTTTAAGTGCTTGGCAACTCGAGAACAGTACGGGATGGAAGACAGTTGTAAGCGTTTGTTTCCATGCGAGAGCTCCGCCGCCCCCTCGATCCACCTCAATGTCCTTCCCTCTGAATCAATCAACCAACCCTTCTCTCTGAATACCCTATGTCCTCTGGTTTATCCTATTGTAACGAAGGAGGTGGGGGGGGTGCAACCCACCCCTCTCAAACTTCGTCACACACTAACGGCTCAGGACTATGGAGGAGACGGGAAGGACTGCAAGGAGACATTTACTGCTGTGCACGGCTTTATTACGCAAACTACTACTACCCACAGTACAATAGTGACTGCACGTCTGTCACGTAACTACACGCACCACTCCGATCCGCCCCAACAACACAAAGTCACAGTCAAAGCAGGGGGACTATACACAAATAGGGGGAATTTCACAAAGCAGGTGAAATAAGGAGACTCTCCTTTATGCGGGAAACGGTATGTGGGAGCGGATGCCACGAATATTCCAGTAGAGGATATAGAGAGTGTGATGAGATAAGCGGATGATGATAAAAGTTATAGGATAACAGCCTCTGGTATTGAGAAGTTAGGAGTATCAGAGATATGGGCCGTGAGGTAAGGGAGCGGCGGCGCTGAGCTGTCCCTCCCTGTGTCGTGTCAACAGGAAAGTGGGTGATAGCAGATCCTGCCAGCGGGATGGTTTCTGTGGAGATGCTGAACGCCACACTCTGTCTTGGTTAAATGTTCGTCGTAAGAGAGACATATACACCCAAAATAGGTACTCAGTGAATGCTTACATACAAGTAGATATTTCCTGAAGCCTCATTCTGCTTCAACTTGCGTATTTTCATGAAAAGACGATTTTTAAAGATTAGAGTTTTCAAGTATTCAATTGTTATGCCAATATTTTCACCAAGTGCTCACAAATAAAATAAAGGCCTCTTCCATTTGTGCCCAAGTTGCATGAACCAGTTCTTTCAGTTCAGGGTTGGGTTCTGGGTTCAGGGTTGGGTTCGCGTGTCACAAATGGAATGCAAAAGCCCCGTTTTTTGTTTACAAACATACTCAGCTGGCGAGGCAATTTAAGAGAGAGAGAGATAACGAGAGAGAGAGAGATAACGAGAGAGAGAGAGAGATAACGAGAGAGAGAGAGATAACGAGAGAGAGAGATAACAAGAGAGAGAGAGAGATAACGAGAGATATAACTCAGCTAGCTGCTATGTGAAGGGATCATATCAAGTTTAAGATCGCGGGAACGCATGGTCTCCACCTGGCCTCTTGTATGCCGTCTGACATCCTCTCCGACTCGTGCATGCGGAAAACCCTTCACGATAAGAGAAATAGGGCCCAAGGCGACCATTGTTTGTTATGAACTGAAAATTCTACCCAAGCTACCCACCTCTCAATGTGAGTAGAGAAAGTTCAAGGGTTTTGTTTCTTCTTCTTCTTCTTCTTCTTGTGACCTTTTTTGCTTATTATCGCTCTGTAGGTCCTCTGTCAAGCTCGAGGTCGAACTTAACATACATCTTCCTTCTTGCCTCTCTGCGTGCCTTTCTTTCTCTGCCACCTGTGGGGAGAGAAGGGCACAACAGGGCAGTATATACATAGATATAAGTCCCTCCTATCACCTACCCTCCTAGACATCTTCTACATTCCCACGCAATCTTTCCTCCCAAGCCTTCTTCAAAAACACCTTAGTTATCTCTACAATTTGCTTTCTCTCTTCCTTACTGCCATACAGTCCTAGCACAGTAAGGATTCCCCCATCCACCTCGGCTCCTTCTCTCCCATTCTCCTTCCCCTATCACTCCTACTATGGATTGTACCAGCCTCCTCCTCTCCTGCTCATACCTACCACACTCTATTATTAGGTGTTCTGTAGTTTCTCTTACTGCTCTCTACAAAAGCTACAGGCCTGGTCTTGTCCATCTCTACTCCTCGCCTTCACCTCTAGCGTTCCTGTTTTTGCCTTCACCAGCAGCCTGCTTCCCCAATCACCTACATGCCAGTGAAGTGCCTCAGGCTTTTCTTTCTTGCGGTACCACTTTAACGTGGATTTACCCTCCATACCTGCTCTCCACCTCGCTAGTCCATTGTCTTCTATTCTTATCTTCACCTCCTTGGTTCTTATCCTGTCCCAGGTTTCTACTAAGTTTTCCCTCCTTTTCCACCTCTCTAATTCCTTTATCCATGTTGAGCTTGTCCCAACCTCCTTCAGAATCTGCTTCACCCATCTATCCTCACTAAGTCCCTCTATTTTCTTCAGCATATTAAGTTTCCCTTTTAAAATCCTTTCCCTGAAGGTGCTCCACCCCATATCTCCTCGAATGGCCTCCACAGCTGTGCTGGTTGGGCTCCCAATCCCCATCTACCCATAATGTTCTGTGTCCTCTCTAGCTTAGTAATATCTCCCTCCCGATAATATGTTATCTCATACCCATACAAGCAATATGGCACTGCCATTCCTTTCCAAAGACTCCTACCTACTTCATATTTGTTAATTGTCCTACTTCCTCCGTTAATGATCATGCCTGTCATCCTCCTAGCCTTTCCCTCATTAGTTTTCCTTTGTCTTTCTCCTCCAACTCCTTCCTTACTTACTTCCAGTCCTAAGTATGTATACCTATCAATCACCTCTAGAATGTTGTTCCCTAGAACCCATTGACCTTCCTCTCTGCTGTTGAACTCCATCACCTTACACTTCCTGACACTGAACCTAATGTTCCATTCCTTCCATAAATGTTGACTATTCCCAGCAACTCCTCCATGTCTTCCTTCCTCTCTGCCATGAGAACTACATCGTCTGCATAGGCTAAACATCCTAGTTTTCTATTCCCTACTCTGACTCCCTTCTCTGACTTTCTGATCCTCCCTATCAGTTCCCCCAAAGTAGATGTTGAAGAGTGTTGGAGAGATAACACATCCCTGCCGGACTCCTATGTTATTCTTCATCCATCCTGTGCTGATATCTCCTAGTGTGAACTTTACCTCTTTTTTCCTTATATAACTCCTAATTACCTGCACCACCTTATCATCTACTCCTAGGTGTGCCAATAGTCTCATTAATTTTCCTCTATCAACCGAGTCGTATGCTTTCTCAATATCTATAAATACCTGGTACAGTTCCTCATCTCCCCTCCGGCTCCTTTCTATGATTTCCTTTATCACCAACAAGTTTTCTAAACCTCCTCAATTTTTTCTGAACCCATTTTGCTCTTCTCCCAGCACCTTATCTTCCTCCAGCCATGACATTAGCTTGTTGTTTATCACCCACCCAAATACCTTGGCCAGTACGTTCATCACTGCTATGGGTCTGTAATTTCCTATTTCCTCTTTTGGCTTCCCTCCTCCTTTATGTATAAGTGTCACCCTACTCCTTTTCCAGTCTTGGGGCACCTCGCCTTTCTCCAACATCTCTCTAAACAGATTAACTAGAGCTAGTTTCAACCCTTCTCCTCCATACTTTATGAATTCCCCTATGATTCCATCCGTTCCTCCTGCTTTCCCTATCTTAATTGCTTGTATAGCAGAGGCTACATCCTGCTCCTCTATTACTATTCTTTCCATTTCTCTTTCTTCACTGTAGATAACCAAGTTCCCTACATCCTCTTCCACTTCTTCCTCCTTCCATATGACTTTCCTCCAGTATTCTTCCACTATAGGTATAATCTCTTCCTCTCTTGTTACCTCTCTGTCTTCCATCTTCAGCCTAACTTCTTGGTGCCCACTGGCCCCACCTAGGTTTCTCTTCAGTCTTCTCCATTAGGCTGGGCCAGAAAAGGGGTTATTTTCAAGAATTTATACTACAAGGTTGTAAGTCACCTAAAAGTTGTGATTGGGTATCAGGAACAAACCCATGATAAAATTTTTATTTTTAAATGACATTTTAAACGGTCAGACAGTCCGTTACCATAGCAACCGTTTCCGGCAAGACAACAAATTGACTAAATTGATGATTTCTCAGGCTGTGAATGACCGTCAGGGTTCATGTTGGTACCAAAATATGCAGAAAAGACAGCCAAAGAGCATAGAACATATACACAATGTCTGTGAAACAATTAATTCCACTTTTAAATAAAAAAACACATTTTCTTCACATTTATGGTCAATTATTGAACAAAATAAAAATTAGTTATCCCGAAATCTACCAATGGAAGTCAATTACTTCTAAGTAAGATCAGTACACAATACACACTCATACAATACACACTCATATTAGTCCCAACTGTACGAAATGGAGGCCAGTGACTTTTTTGTCACAACCTCAGTTGACGTTGCCAGTCCATGCAGCTTCTCTCGGACACCCCTTTACAACTCTGTATAGTGCCTGGAGCTGCTCTTCAGATTTGGGGGCCTTGTTTGTGTTCAAATCTGTGGCGAGTCCTAGTGCCCGCTCTGCTGCGTCATTGACAACAGGGAGGTTGGCCACAACTTTCTTGCCATGACGGTAGTTGTCCGAGGTGGTCCATTGTGCAACGGGGAGCTTGACAAAGCTGGAGTCATTACCCAAGAGCTCAAACATGCTCCAAGAGTCATGTCCAATGAAGTCTTTGAGGGCTTTACTGCCCAATTGATGTGAGGCTGGCATCTCCTGTTTTCTTGTCTGTGGACTGTCTGTCGCGTCATGGTACCTCAGCATAGCCTTTCTCATCGTCTGTTTTGTCAGATGATGTTCGGTCCGAGAACAGTGCCAAAGAGACCAATCTCTCTGAGAGATACCACAAATGGTTTTGTAGCTTCTGTCTGGCCGGAACGACAAAGGAGAGAAATTTGGCAGGCCACTTCATTGGTCCTTGCTGATACTGGCCTCTGCCTTGAGGAGGTTCTTCATTAGTGCCAGGTCATTCGATGGTGCATCGGCAGCACTCGTGCACGTTAACCATGCTTTTTGTGTAGAAGATTGCCAAGAATACAGCAAGACTGGTGATGTCTTCCAATTCTTCGGGTGCATATACATCCCCAAGCTGGCATCGAAAGAGTGCCACCTTAAACGTGTACAAAGTCTTGCTAATCCAACGGGCATGATGGAAATGCCCCAGGCGCTTTGATGGTGATGGATCTCCGACCGGCGGGACGGTCCCTCCAAGAAACGCAGTGTTAGTTCTGCCAGCTCCAGGTAGTCATGTCGAAGTGTCTCCTTGGTGCTGTTCTCTGATCCATGTCTGAAGGAAGGTGATGGTGTTATGTATATAGCCCGTCAACTCTCTTTGTGGAGCAGTCACCTCGACCAATGTGTAGTTGTTGTGGTTCAATTCGCTCCAATTGTTCACCAGTCGCTTGAACAGCTGTTCATTGGGGTCCTGTGGTTGGGCCATACACAATTGAGCAAGATGCCCCCCAATCAACTCATGGATGTGGTGTCTACATGCCAGTTGCAGAAGACTTCTACCAAACTCTGTCTCCAGTCTTACGACGACTCCACTCCAGACCCCAGAGTTCACTGCAGTTGTATCAAAGACAAGAGCACCTATCCGGGATGTGTCCAGTGGATGGTCATTGAGGACCTGGAAAGAAAAAATAGAATAAGGTGACTAACACACGCTAATATACAGTTAATCAATGAACGAGCATTTGTTATCGTTATTTATTACACGATCAGTAATCAACGAAGCGAGCTGAGTCGATTATGCGAGTGGAATAAATAACGATAACAAATGTGAGTGAGTTAATAATACAAAAAATACAAAATAATACTGAATAATCACCTGAATAATCTTTGCTTGCCTCATTTTCAGCAGTTGACCTCCCTTCCATCCCAACAATTGATAGTAGAACTTCCTGGCCATCCGTCCCTGTCAGTATCACCGCCACTCGTTCCATGTCCTTGCCCACATGCATTAGGGACTTGATCAGCTTCCATCCCAGTGTAGTGCATACATCTTGGAAGTGATATCGCCAAGTTGCCACTTAGTAATATCTGCCGCCTTCTCAAGCCTTGCAGACTGTCTCCTCCTTCCCGTTGTGTTCACAGACAGGTTGTACTCCTCAAGGTTCTTCCCTCCATCTTTACGAAAGGCAGCAGCCAGTTTTTGTCACCGCCCTATTCGAGATTGCGTACTTGTCAGCAATGAAGCAGGCCTCCATAGGAACACTTTCCATCTTCTTGCTGACCTTAGGGAGTGACACAGAAACAGTGTGCATTGGTATCTCAGTGGAATTTTCAGACTCAGGGTCGTGACTTTCTTCTACGGCATCTGCACTATGGGGAGCAGTGGCAGAGCGTAGACAATCCTTAGCTTTTCTCTCCTGCGCTGCCTGCTGATCAAGAAACTTGCGCTTCTGCCTTTTTGCTAGTTTCTGATCGCGTGGGCCCAGAGTTGCGGTGCGAGTAACCCCACGTACACCTTCCAGGTACAACCAGTCTTCCTTATCTGTCTGGTCTTGCTTCTCCAGCTGTTGTTTTGCTGCCAGTCTCTTCTCAAACTCGGGTTGAACAATCCAAAATGTCTGCCTCGTGTTTGCCAAAAACTCCTCCCTTTTCTTGGTCTCTGTATCTGTTGTCCTATTCCTCTTACTCTTCCTTAGTTTGTACTCCTCAATATCTGTAAGGATCATCTGCTCTATCGCTTGCCACGATTTAAGGGTAATACCAGTATTTACCCACCAGTCCTGCAAGTCCTTTGTTTCAAGTCTGGCGGCATCCAATGCGCTAGACTGAAGATGGCTGGCTTGCTGCAGTTGTTTATGATACCCATGGTACTGAAGAAGAACCTGTTCCCCTGTTGGTGGATAAGGGCCAGTGAATCCATGGTTTCCTGGTACACTGAAGATGGGGGGACACTTGTCAAAGAGCCACAGGAAGGTCTTGGTTTTGGTATTCATGCCTTTAGAAGTGAGGACCAGCAATTAGAAAACAAATATGCCTATTATTACATAAAGTTTGAATTTTATACACAAAATCTGAAACAAAAATGAGGTTTTTTGCAAATATTTTTTTTTTGAATTGTATCACACCCACTGTCTAGTTGTCATATCATCTTTGGCTTTCAATTCTGCATCATTTGGTACCCGCAGCATCTCTGAGGTCATTCAAAGCGTGATAAATCATTATTTTAGGCATTTTGTGTAGTTGTCGGTAATGGTTCCACGGTAACAGACTGTCTTACCGAAGACGTCAATTTTTTTTTACCAAATTTACATTTTTGTGTTCCTGACACTCACTCACAACTTTTAGGAAACTTACATTAAATTCTGAACAACTTGTTTTTTTTGGCCCAGCCTATTCTCCATCCTTCCTTTTCTCTTTCTCTTCTAGGCATATTACAAAGTACCTGTGCCTGTTCTTCTTCCCACATTCCTATCTTCTTTCTAATTAAGGACTGGGCTCTTTTCTTAGCCTCTTGGTATCTATCCCAAGCCTCCCTCCATTCTTCCTCATACCTCCCCCCTTGAAGTCTTGCTAATTTGGCCAAACTTCTCTGTTTCCTGTTCTCTTTTTTCCTATCTCGTATTGCCTGTCCGACCTCCTTACCCCACCAACCTTTGAGCCTCGTTTTTCCTATTTTGAATTTCTTTGTTCCTATCGCTTTCTTGGCTTCCTGTCTAATGACGTTCTTGATCCCTTGTTCCCACTCACTAACAGTGCTCCCAATCCCTTCTGTATCTCCTGGCATGGTATTCTCCATTCCTCGACAATACTCTATCCAGTTAGCGTTTTTCACATCCATTTTTCTTTCCATATTACCTTCTTGGCTTTATTTTCTTCCCTGTGTTTTCCACACGTGATCCCTATCATGCTATGATCTGATATATCTACGTCCTCATTTTTCCAAATCCTGCATCCTTGTCTATCTACAGACTCATTGACAAGTATGTAATCTATCGCCGACTCGTTGTTTCTGTCTCTCCATGTTGCTGGGTTTTCTAACTCCCAATTCTTTATTCTACAGCCCGACATTTCAGCAAAATCTAATAACATCTCTCCGTTCCTGTTGACTCTTTCCTCCATCAGGCCGATATGACCATTCATGTCGCCCATTATCACCCACTTGTCCCTCCGACCTTTTCTTGATCTTAAGCATCGCCTCAAACAGCTTTCTATTGTCTTCCTGATTTCCTCGACCTTCTACTCCCATGTACACTACTGTCACCCACCAGACTTCTTTCTGTTCCCTAACTTTTACCGTTACTAGATCTCCTTTATTATAACCTAGCTGGTTTTCTCTATCCCTGGTTGGGTTTATTTCTTCAATAGTTCTTCCTGCCTTCTCTTTCATAAGTATTCCTGCACCTCCTCCTTTTTTTTCTCCTACCTTCCTTCCTCTGCCTATTCCTACCCAACCTCCTTCGTCCCACTCAATGCTGTCATGCCATCCTGTCTCACATACTCCTATTACATCATACTCCTTTCCCTCTTCTATCAGTGTCCTCCATTTTCCTTCACTCCATCCCCTTGTGTTCAGTAAGGCAAGCAGCATTCCTCCTCTACTCTCCCTTCCCTATGCCTGGTCCCTCTCCTTCTGTTGAGCCCACTCTGCTACATTCCACGCCATCCAGACTTTCCCCGCGTTAGACATATGTATGCCATCTCGTGACCACACCTGGTTCCAACTCATCCTCTCCCACAGCTGTAAACCATCACACGCCCAATTCTCCAGCTGCTCTACACACTTCTTATTCACCCACCTTCTCTTTGCACCATACAGTGAGGCCTCCTTCCCTTGCCTCATGGGGATACACACCACCAGGGGGCTCTGCCGTACCTTTCTCTTCACCATTTCCTCGAAAGCCTTCACTGTCTTTTCTCCTCCTACCTCTAACAAACCGTTGCCACCTCCCTCTATGACTACCAGGTCCTCCGGCTCCATCTCGCTTAGGTGTTGTCTCACCTTTTCGCGTATGGTCCTGATGTTAGCTCCTGGTAAACATTTATCCTCTATCCTATAGAACTCGCTCGTCAGACCCTGTATCTCTTTACCGAGCCCTCTTAGGATACTGTCCCCAAACAACCATATCCTTCTTTTCCACTTACCGGATCTCTTCAGACGTAGTCGTTTGCCTTCGGTGACCATCTTCCATGCCCACCGGCCGACTCCCAACCAGGGTGTCGTTGCCGCCTGGGCTTGCAGGTCTGTCCTCCTCTCCCTTGCTCTGGCTCCTTGGTTCTCGGTGGCCGCCGTAGTCGTCCTCCTCCGTGGTTGGGGACTCTGCTCCCTTGCAGACTGATCTGGCCTTCTTGTAGTGGGACCTCGGTCCCCGGTGGCCGCCGTAGTCGTCCTCCTCAGCGGTTGAGGACTCTGCTCTATTGCAAAGGGTGGTCTGGCCTCCTTGTAGTGGGTCCTCTTTCTCTAATGGCCGCTATTGTCGTCCTCCTCTGCGGCTGGGGGCTCTGCTCCTCTGCTAACTGTTCTGGCCTCCTATCACTGACGTCCAGTTCCTCTTTCCCCTATACCATACAGTGTTTTCCACCTCTGCGGCTGGGGACTCGTCCCCCTCGTGGGCTGTCTGGGCCTCTGTTCCTTGGGCCCTGGCTCCCTGTTCACCCAGCGGGTTGTTGTGTCCTCCCTCTGTGGCTGCGGGCTCGGCTCCCTCGTGGCTCCTCCTCCTTCTCCCAACCTCACTTCCTCTGTTGCCCCAGCTTCCTCAGCCTCCCCCACCTCGTCCACCACAGTCATGTTCTCTAAGTCTTGCTGTGTGTCTGGTTCTTGTCTATAGTAGGTATGGTCTTCACTTATCCCTACTTCTTGCTGTGTGGTGGTGGCCTGTACCGCTGGCCCACCCATTGCACCCTCTTGGGTCAGTGCTTCGTCCTCCATTTCCTCTCCTTCACTTCCTACTTCGTCCCTTCTTCCTCTTCCTCCTCCTTCCTTCCTCCAAAAGTCTCTTGTCTTCTCCAGGCATCTGTCCTTGCATATAAACACAAGGTTTGGGGACTTCAGCGTCTTCATATTCAATGGCTCCTTTAAGCCTGCACACACCGTGTGAAACCATGTGTCGCACATCTCACAGGCCACTGACTTGACTCTCCCCTTCACCTCCTTCTTACACTCTCCACAGAAGCTCTTAAACTCCATCTTACCGCTAGCTTCACCCAAGCTTCCGAGAATCGTTGTTAGTAGGATGAGTGTATACACGGCTACACGTCCTGCCTCCACGGAGCTGACTATGTGGCTATGTGCTGGCTCACTGCTCACTGCTCACTGCTGCCTTGCAGCTGAGTCACTACGCGCTTTGCCTCGGACCCAGGTTTTCGTGCGCAAATGGAACGCCTGAACTCTTGGGTTCCGTGAACTGGTTCTTGAAATGTCGCAAATGGAAGAGGCCTTAATAAACTACATTTTTTATTAAGAACTGTTTCAGTTGTTGTATTGAAGGGTAATTCTGATATGTCCCGAAAAAGTACAGGGAATTTACGGTAAATGATAGATCATTCACGCTCAAAGGGCAGAGGAAGTGAGATGCGCGAGAGACATCTGGCGGCTTAGCTTCGAAAATTCCCCATCGAGATCTTTTACGTCCGGTAGCCCGACAGCGGCACCTTTGGCACCACTGGCATCTGGCAACCTCGCTGCTTGTGACATCGAGGGTTGGGAAAAACGTGGTCC
>JACEEZ010013046.1:27500-100684 GCA_016584305.1 Chionoecetes opilio | reverse complement strand
AAAAATTTTTTTGAAACCCATTTTTAAAAAATTCAAAGTAGGGGGGCATGGGTTAACTTTTTTGGCGGAAAAAGAAAGGGGGGGGGTTTTTTTTTTTAAAAAAGGGCCCGGGGAAATTTTTTTATGGGGAAAAAAGGGGGTTTAAGGAGAGAAAATTTTAAAATGTTTTAGATTATGGTTAAAGCCCCCCAACCCCCCTTGCCTAGGGGGAGAGTGACTGAAATTTTAACACAGGGGTGCGGGCCAAATAGATGTAGGGTTCCCGCAGGACAAAAGGAGCATAATTAAAAAAAGGGGGGGCCCTCCAGGAAAGGGGGCCAAAATTGTAGGCCAAAAATAAAGAAGGACAGAAAGGCCAAACCAGGTGGGATGAAATAAAATGAAATTGGGGGAAAGAAAAAAGGAGAACGTGGGAGCGGGGGATAAGGACAAAAGGGAGGGAGGAAAAGGTCAGGGAGACAAGAAGAAAGGGAGAAGAAACAAAGGTTTTAAGTTTAAAATCCAGGAAAAAGGGAGGAGGGAGGGAAAAAAAATGAGCAAAAGGATCCAAAGGGGCCGAAATGGAAACCCAAAAGGGGAAAACCCAAGGGGTAGGGGGAAAAAAGGAGGTCAAGAAATTAGAAAGTTAAATGGAGTGAATAACAGTGTGGGAAATTCGGAATTAATTAAAAAAGAAAGGGAAGTAAAAAGGGGAATGGGGGGAGACGAAGGGAAAGATGTGGAGAAAAGAAAAAAAGGGAAAATTTATAGGCGAAAATTTTAAAAAGACCATGGCCAGGAGGTTAAAAATAGAATTCCCATAGGGTTAGAAAAAATTAAAAGCCCCAAGATTACAAGAAGGAAAGATAGTAGAAAGGCCTTTAAAAAGAGAAGAATTTTTAACACTGGGAATAAGGGTGAGGAAAAAATTTTGAAATAAAGAGATTGAAAAAAAAATTAAATTTTTTAAATAAACTTAAATTTAATTAAAAAAAAGGCATTTCCATTTTAATTGAAAAATTTCATAAAAAACAAATTTAAAAATTTATTTTTCTAAAAATAATTTCTTTAAAAAATTTTAGTAAGAAAAAATTAAAAGAAATTTAAAATTTTTATAGATAAAAAAAATAAGTTAAAAGTATGAAAAAAAAATTTTATTTTTATATTTTTATGAATGTGGGGGTGTGAAAAAGGGGGGGTTTAGTTTTTAAAAATTAAATTAATGTTTTTAAATTAAAAATTTTTTAAAATTAAAAATTTTCAAATTTTATAATTTTTAAATTTTAAAATAATTTTTTATTTTGATTTAGAAAAAATTTTTAAAAAAATTTTTTAAAATTTAAAGTTTTTTTTTAAAAGGCAAAAAGGGGGTGGGAAAGGGAAAAGGGAAAAAAAATTTTAAAGGTTTTTGTTAAAAAAATAAAAATAAAATTTTTTTTGGGGAAAATTTTAAATTTTTTAAAAAACCCAGTGGGGGGTTTTAAAATTTGGTTTAATTAAATAAAATAGAGGTAAAAAAAGGAAATTAAATATTTTAAAAATTTTTAAAATTTTTTTAGATATAGTAAAATGGGAAAATTTTTAATAAAAATAAAAATTTAATTTTTTAAATAATTTAAAAATTTAAATTTAAATTAATTTAAAAAATTTTTTTTTTAAAAATTAAAAAATAAAAAATTTTAAAAATTTTAATAAAAATTAAAAAAAAAATTTTTTTTAAAAAAATTAAAATTTTTTTAAAAAAACTTAATAAAAATTTAAAATTTTAATTTTTTAAAAAATTTTTAAAAAAATTGAAAATAAATTTTTATTTTTTTTAAATTTTAAAATAAAAAAAAATTTTTTTAAAAAATGTAAAATTAAAAATTTAATTTTTTTTTAAAAAATTTATTTTAATTATTAAAAAATATTTTTTTAAATTTTTAATTTATAAAATTAAAATTCCCTTTTTAAAATTTAATTTAAAAATTTTTTTTAAAATTTTTTTTATTTTAAAAAAAAAATTTATTTTTTTTTTGGCCCAAAACTAAAACATTTTTTTAAAAAAACCCAAAAAATTTAAAACGTAAAAAAAAATTTTTTAAAATTTAAAATTTTTTTTAAATGAAATTTTAATTTAATTTGTATTTAAATAAAAATATTTTTTTTTTTTTGGGGGGTTTTTTTTTAATCCCCAAATTTTTTTTTAAATTTGAAAAAAATTTTTAAAAATTTTTTTAAAAAAAAATTTTTAAAAAATTTTTTTAAAAAAAAATTAATTATTTTTCCCACTTTAATAAAAATTGTGTTAAATTTTTTTAAATAAAATTTTAAAATTTTAAATTAAAAAAAAATTTTTTTTTTTTTTTCGGGAAAAAAAACATCAGAAAGAATAAAAAATTTTATTTTCCCCAAAATACCAAAAAACCCTAAAAAACCTTCCCCGGTGAAACCCTATAAGAAAAATTTTTTCCCCAATTTAAATAAAGAAAAATTTAGTGGAAAAAAAAAATTTTTTTTCGTTTTAAAATTTTGGTATTTCATGGGAAGAAAAATTTTTTTTTAAAAAAAACCAAAATTTTAAAGTTCCTTTAAAGGGGAAAAATTGAAAAAACTTTTTTTTTAAAAATTTCAAAAAAAAGGGGAATAAATTTTAAAACCCCCCCCCCGGGAAAAAGAAACTTTTTTTTAAACTTTTTATTTTTAAATTAGTGTCTAGAATATATACTTATTATATATATATTATATTATTATAATTTTTATCAGATAATATATAATATAATAAACAGTAATAATAATATAAATATTATATAATAATATATATATATAATATATTATGGTACCTTATTTAAAATATTATAACTATTATCAAAGGTATCAATAATAGCATTTTATTATTATTCAATAATTGTAATATCACTTTATCTATATTTTACCTGCATATTAGTATGAATATATTATATTTCATATGGCGTATTATTATTCTATACCGTTCAAAATAATTGTACTATAAATGTTAAAATTCATAATGGGAATACTATTCATATTTTTTATTTAAACATATTAGAATATTACGTATTCTTTCAGAAAAATTAGGTGGAATTCCTATTTATTCAATATAATTGTGCATTATTTGGCTTAAAATATTAGTTACATTTCTTATCAATGGATTTGCGTTTACGTTTTTTAATAAATTTGACAACTATCGTTATTCCATTAGGAACAGCTTTGATGACTAGCCCTAATACTTCTAAACCCCTAAGAAAATTTAAATTGTCGGTTAATTAGTCACCAGGTACAGTAGCTGGCACATCCCCTGAGTGGAGTAAACAGGATGTAAGCATGGATTAATGGGAATTGTGCTTGTTCATTGCTATTAGAATACCTTTTGATAAATCACGCCCGAACACATTGGCTAGTTGACTCGTGACTGCCACCTTAGTGATGCAGGAAGTGGCACACTGTTGGTGTTCCGACAAAACTTATCTCTTGAAGGGGAAGATTATTACAAGTCAACAACACACGAATCAGTTCCAGCCTGCAATGACATTCATGCTCTTCTGTGTACATAGAATGATTCATACCATATACAGAAGTTGATTGCTTTGAAGCAGTACAAAGTTTCTTGTAGCCAGAAGGATTGAAAACTGTCATTATATTATGCTATATATCCTGTTCGTATAGAAAAGAAGCAGCTAAACAAGTGCTGACTGTAAAACAGCATGACTATGAAACATGGGCAAGGTAGACTTAAGAATAATAGAAAATTAGATGTTTTATGCGTATCACTAGTGATGTATGTTGTATCATATCATATGGGGAAATAATACAATGATGGGCTTATTACGACTTAGCGTATATGATCATAAATGATGCTAAGGATAGACTGATCATATCAGAGTTGTAATGATATCTTTGTCAAACATGCAATAGAGTTTCAAGGAATCTTAGATTGAGTCAGAAATAGAGTACAGTGGAGATAGAGTCTATTATGATCAAGACCAAGGTGAATACAGCACACACATGTATTGTCCGCACAGGGTGAGAAGATAAATGATCGGATTACAAAGATATCAGATAGAAACAATAGTCTAAATTATTGATAGTTCTCCAAATGTTACTTGCAATTAGAAGATAGAGATTATCAGTCTTGTGTATTACTCAGTGTCTTTAGAATAGGTATAGAGAGATAATAAGATAGTGTCGTGAAATACCTTCGTAAACTTTACCATATTGTAGTTAAAGACATTTACTGAAATAGTATGAGAATATTATAGACTAAGATCAAGATAGAAATAAAGTAGCCAATGATTGTGTTTGGTGTATATCATCTAGTAATTTTCCATGTCCATAATATCAGCTGTCAGGAACAAGCATATAACTTCATTGATAAGTGTTGCATCACGGGTGGTTACACGTGCTTTTAGAGGTTGTCATATATTTGTTCCATAGCAATAATAGCACTAGTTCCATCAGATTGTATTCATGATTTTCCTGCTAGCCACGGGAGATACAATATTTGGATAAATATTAATATTAAATAAACTTCAATTGATTACTAGTTATATAGCACTTAATCAGTAAATCATACTTTATCTGAAGCTTAGTAATACTATATATATTATATATTGGATATTTATAAATATAATATATATTATGCATATGGATCATTTCGTATTTTGCAATCAATAGTAATAAGAGCTATTTAAAATATAACATATACTTATGGAATTTTATTAAAATTGGGAAAAGTTAAAAAATTTATTTTTCTCAAATATATGTAATAATTTAAAATATTTTAAATTACACTAATAAATTTTATACATTATTGGGACATTATATTTTAACAATTCAAAAAAATATATAATTTTGATAAATGCATATTACAAATAAATATAATGTATGATAGAATATATTTTAAAAATAGCAAATAAAATATTATTAATATATTGAATAATATATTAAATGACTATAATTTATATATATATATTATATATTATTATATATATATATATATAAAATATATATATATATTTTAAAATATATATATATATATATATATATATATATATATATATATATAAAATTATATATATAATATAATAATATTAGAGATTAATACTATATATATATTTTATATATTATATATATAGTAATTATATAAAATAAAATTATATATATTATATTATATAAATTTTATATTATATATATTATAATGTTATAAAAATATATTTTTATATTATATATAATAATATAATGTAAAATATATATATATATATATTATAAAATTTTATAATATATATATTATATTTTATTTTAAACCCTATATATAAAATAATATATGATATATATATTTTTTATATATATAAAAATTTTATATATTTATATATAAATATATATATATTTTATATAATATATATAAATTTAATTATATTTTTATATATAAAATATATATATAAAATATATAAAGATTTGTAATATATGAAAAGATGTGTATTCATATTAAAAATATATAGGATAAATTTGTTGTTATCAGGGTTACATACATCAAAATAATAAGTTTTCCCTTTTTTTTTATTAACACTTTGTTAATTTTCTGAATATTTTTCCCCAATCATCAGTTATTTCGAAGGGGGGACACCCCCCTAAAAATGTGGAGGCCCAACCCCCTTTAAATATGGGGGGCACGTCCCCCCGCCAAAAGCCCCCCCAAACCCATTTTCCCCCTGCCTCGATGCTAATCGCGTTGCAAACCCCTTGAGCCCTTCCCTGTGGTGGGTAACCCCAACGGGGAAACCCAGGACACAGGTCAGTGTGCCCCCCCCCCCCCAAACCCGGTTTTTACCCCCTTTCGTTTCCCCCAAATTTTCCCCCGGGTACCCTTTTATCGCCAAACCCCCAAAAAGGAAAAAAAAAACAGCTGTTAGGGCTTACCCGACTGAGTGTGATTTCAAGGTGGTATTATACATAACCTTTCGGGCTTTAATTTCCCCGTTGCTTTGGGAAATTCAAAAAAAATTAAAATCCCAAAAAAAGGGGAAATTTTATAATTATAAAATTTCCCATCCCCTGAAAAAATAAAAATTACGATAAAAAAATTATATACTATTACTACTGCCACTACTCCTCCTCTTCTATACTACTGTTACACTAATAAATACAAATACTACACTAATATTTTTAAACTACTACATATGGAATCAAAAAATAAAATGAAAAATTCTTAAGAATCTATCTTCCCCTTTTTCTATTGATCGTCAGTAGGGTTTTCCTAAAGGGCGATCTAGGGCATCTTCTAGCTTTCCTAACTGAATCTTGGTCACCTCCGTGGGGGTTTTTGGGTTT
Organism: Chionoecetes opilio; assembly: GCA_016584305.1. Taxonomy (NCBI): domain Eukaryota; kingdom Metazoa; phylum Arthropoda; class Malacostraca; order Decapoda; family Majidae; genus Chionoecetes; species Chionoecetes opilio. The sequence goes on along the minus strand of JACEEZ010013046.1, from coordinate 94,381 downwards.
GAAACTTTTGCTGGCCCTTGACATACAAAAGTTTTTTGAAGAGTCTGGCAAAAAATTTTAAAATTTCCCCAAACAAAACCCCCTTTTTGGGTTTCAAATCCTTCTCTTGTCCCTTTCTTTCTTAATTTTCCTTTAAAAAACTTTCTATTGCAGTTAATGAGACGGACTTGTTTTCCCCTAAACTATAAATAGTGGTTTTCCCCCGGGGTTTTTGTCCTATCCCCCAACCCCTTTCTTTTATTCTTTAAATGATGTCAAAGGGCTAAAAAAAAGGGCCCACCCCACCCAGCTGATGTTTTCTCCCTGCATTTTTAAGTCGTTATTGGGACGTCCAACTAAAAGGGAAAACAAGTGATTAAACGGACAGATGCCACCGAGCGCCTAACATCTGATCTTTTCTAAATTTCTGTTTTGGGGCCCAAAGAAAACCTTTTTTGTTCAATGCCCCCCAAAAACCCCCAATTTCTTCCCCCTTATCTACTCGAAAAAACCCTACCAGATAATTATCCCCCTTTTTCAATGACACTAAACTGTCTCCTTCTAAAAGGGAAACTTTCTGGGAAATACCCTTTTACAAAAAATCTGAGGGAAAATCTCAATCTAAATTCTTGCTAACCCCCTTTAAAGGGAAGTTAGGGTCCTGGGGGTTGCTGCCTTTTTTTCCCCCTTCCCAAAGCTTGCTCTCTACGGGGGGGCCTTATCCCCCAGGGTATGGAGTTTTGTCCCAACAGGGTTTGGGGAGGACCCACTTACAGCTTCCAAAAACGGGGTTTTTGAGTCAAAAGTTTTTCGTCTCATCAAATCCCCCTTCTAAAGGCCCGTTTTCCCAATTTCTTTAAAACCCCCCGCAATGTTGTTTTCTCTTGCTTCTTCTACCGTTATTTTAAATGCTCACTGCTTTCTGAATTTGTTTAACTGCATGCCCCCAAACCCCTCCCGGGGCCCTCGCTGAACAAGCTTTTATCATTCTCATCCCTTTTCCCTGCCCCATTTTCCCTAATGCAAGATAATCAGTATCTTTTTCTCTTTCATCCCCTTTTACTGGTAAACTTGGGGAAATCTCTTCCTGTTTCCATTTTTTAACTTTTCTACGGGGGGGGGGGCTTTAAAAATTTTTAAGAGAAGATAAAAAAAAACAAAAATCCCGAACTAAATTTGGCCCACCCCTCTTTTTTTATTTTATTCTCTTCTGTTTCCCTTTTTACTGGAAACGGGGGGGGTTTGGGGGCCCATTTTTTTCCCCTTGGAGTCCAAAAAAAAAAAAGGGCTACTTTTTTTTTTTAAAAACCTCTTACTTTTCTTTATTAAGGCTGCGATTCTACATTTTTCCTATCTTTAAAAAAAAATTTTAATTCTACTCTACTATTTACACACTATTTTACTCGTTTTATTACTACTACACACTATTCAAATTTTTATTATACTATACTAACTCTTAAATTAAAATACTACACAACTACTGCTGCGTGCTGTTTTCCCGCTATTAGTTAACTCTACTCCCCCTACACTGTCGTCACAAAAACACTTTGACATTTTGAATAACTCCCATTATCCACAACCTATAAAAAACTGTTAAGCTTATAGAACCTCATACTTGTAAGTAAAATCTACGTAGATAACGCTAAGGCGCCACGGTCCCTAATGCGCCGGGCGCCATATATACGAATTTTAGCATCACTGCAGGTTTGTATGTGTCATGAAGACAGGTACATAACAAAAAACTACTGAAAATCCCTTTTCCGTTGAAAATATAAGTCGAGTATGTTTAAGGGGTGAAATTCGTAATATATAGCGCCTGGGAGATTATGATCCGTGGCGACTATGGTTATCTAGGAAAAAAAACTGACTTCATCTTGAAGCTCAGTTTTTTCATTGCCTTCGAGCTTTCAAAAGGTTTTTTTAGCACCTTTGATCGAAATCAGTTACTAGCTGGAGATCAGAGTCTAGACTGTCAAAACCAAAGGGGAAAAACGCACACATATGTCATTGTCCCCCACAGGGAGGGGGGGCTCAGCAATAAAAAATCAAGAGAAACAATGGGAAAAATAGGTCTAAATTTTTTATATCTCCCGGAAATGTCTACTAGGGGATCCAAATTTCCATCTTTTGAATTTTTTAAATGGCGAGGCAAGGTTTTTGTTCTGTTTACACACACTTCACAGCAAATTTTAAAAATTATTTTGAATGTAAAAAGTGTCACCCAAACCATCAAAGTTTAGCAAGTTTTTTGATGTAGCTTTGACGTTAGGCAAATTAGCAGGCTATTTTTTACATCTTTTTAATGAGTTTTTTGTTTTTTGTTCTTTCAATACTTTTTTAATTCTCACAATTTAATATATAATATACAGAACTAAATTTATTTCTTCTACAGACCAAAGCACGAAAATTAAATATGTGGGGAAGAATTGAAAGTGAAGCATGTTACTAGAAGTGACAGTGTGAACCATATTGTATTTGGACAACCATAGCAAAGACTCATAAGTGGGTTATACCCACTCCACTCATAAGGATCAGCTATGAGACATTACGAGAACAGAAAAATGTGGTGAAAAACAACCAGATGATGCAGATTGGTTTCAGGACAAGAATGGAAGAGTAGATTTATTTTAACAACTCAAGTGGTGATTAGTATTTGCGAATTCAGCATACTATACCCAACCATATAACTCTGAATGTGATAGTCGTAACAGACAGAAAACTCCAAGGATACCATAGTGCATATAGAACAACCAAATCTATAAAGATTCCAAAGACATTCGCACATGGATAAAAGAATCAACAAAAGCCAAAGATACAGAGATTTAGCGATTCAAGGTCTTAAATTGTAGTTAGCACATAGCAAGTTGCCAGTGTATAGATGATAGAACATTGACCTCTCTGTACACATATAATAATTATGAATCACCAAGACAGAACGAGAGTATTCAATGAAAGACAGCCGAAAGCAACGCATAAAAGGTAGTACTATATTACACTGGATCAAGCCAGACAGCCAAATTACAGAGGAAGCAAGGGGGACGGAGAGCAAGGGGAAGCTTAGACAAAAGCTAGAGGTGATATAGAAAACTACCAAGAGAAAAGGAAGGTTTCATCAACTGAAACTACAGAGACATGCTTAAATCTGGCCACGTGATCAAAGTCAGTGGACATGGATTATGATAACCCAACGCGAATTGAAACCCTAAACAACAAGTCAACACAAATGCGAACTCCTTTGAGAACTGTATGCTATGAGAGTGTGGCTGACAGATACAGCAATTCTCGTCTCGACTATAGGGCAGCCTAAGCTAGCAGCCTAGCCAACTCGCTACCTACAAGATATATAGAGGCTATCATAAGCCAGCACTGACTAGCTACCCAACGTTATCGACAGGAACCAAACTGAGACGAGCCTATAACGATCCCCAACGTCGCTATCTGAAGCCAATAGAGCTGAAAGCTGGAAAACAAGATGAGGTACATTACTATCATTTTGATGTATTAGATACAGAATGTTTACGATTACGCCAAAGCATAAAATTGAAGGCATGGCTGTTTATCACAGACAAGAGTGTTTACAGAGGAACAGATATGTATATACTAATGCCAGAACCAGCGACAAATGAATTTTCCAGCGCGCATTGTAGCACACCAAATGATCGAACAGCCCAACATCAGCTAGCCTGCATCAAATTCAAAGTTTTGAAGTGACTAACAATATTGACCCTAAGGCGCAAACTTCTAGCCTGATAGCGGATCTAGTGTATGGCACAAACGTTCACACCGGCTGGCGAGAAATGGAACAATTAACATCTCTGGAGGATCATGTCAGGACATGAATTAACATGCGTTTGTGTGTCTTTTGCACTGCCATGTTTTTTACCAATCGAACTGCACTTCAGACACTTCTTTCAAGCAACTAGATTGCAGCTTAACTCCATTGGACCAAGATCATTTACCGAGGACCAATTGAGAAAAAGAGCTATCCCCACTCGCTCAAAATAAAACCAATTGCAAATTATTCATCAAATAAGATCTGCCCTATAGCACAACTGCGACGATGACATTGCCCTTAAGGATCTCAGTGTAATGACAGAAATACATGATATGAGATTTGTTTGGCGATCCATGAGATGGGTCATTAGCCAGTAACTAGTCTGGAAGCCAGCCGCCAACAACTCATGCCATTACTAGTATCGGGATAACAATGGCAAATCGAGCGTATGCAGGAGCTATACTAATATCTACAGCCTCATCCATAGAGTCTTGTATTTTATTACTCGGATAACACCCCCCGAGTTTATTGTTAAAATCGGATACATGTTGCCACCAATGTGGCATTTACACCCTCTAAGTCAAAGTCCTAATTTTCACAGTCCGGACCACAGCACATCTTTCAAGATGATTGAACTCAACTAACAGAACTGAAGACAATTGTGACAGCGCCGAAGAATGAATACATGCAGTAATTCAGAAAAATGCCTATTTGCCACACAGTGGAGAATTTGCCTAGACAGGAATCTGCTTTATGACAACGGCAGCCAATAAGTCGACGAACTGTGCCATGTAGGAGGCGTCATGCAGAAGCCAGGAAGGAAGAACCCCCCAAAGAAACGCACCTTCCAAGCAAATACCAGAACCTATATTTTGAGGCTTTACGAGAATCAATATCTTCAATGATTGATTGGAAAGTGCGTGTATGAACCATCCTTATACCAAAGGAATGTCACTGTGAGAGTGTATTGTCGGCAAACATCGTCCGACAAATGTCTGCCCTCTCGCCCACAAACATATTCCATGTCACACTCAAGCGTTGTAGCGTCACATCAATCTTATGACCAAGGCCTTATCAAAACATAGTGATTGCGAAACAAAAAAAGAAGATAGGTATGATTAAAGTACGATTGAATCCAAGACAACTAATGCCCACATCATACACCAGAAAGACTACAATACCTAAGAAAACAAATGCCTACGGACGACTAGGCGAGGATAGGTATGGGCATGGTGCTATTGTGCCAGGTCCATGCAGCTTACCTCTCGTGCAGTGGACCTGCTTCCTCTTCGGTAGATGTGGCACTAGATAAATTATGTTATCTATGCCAAATATCAATTAAACATGTTTGCATTCAATGCCTCAAAATAGCGCAAAGAGCCTCTTAAATAATTAAAGTTCACTCTCAGCTGGAAAACAGACTGCCACACCTAACTATTTCTCCTAAATGGCAAAAAAAATTGTGTACCTAGTTGATATCTAATATTAAAAAACAAGTTGCCATGGTGACACTGATCTAAAAATCGACATAAGAAAGTTAATATTTTAACAATAAGTTTATCTCAGTACCATGCACAAAAATACTACCATCGCCGCATTCAAGTTCTATGACAAAAAAAAAAAATCCATGTGTTTTCACTCCACCCTAAATGTGCTATACCATTGGCACAATTTGCAGAGATGATATTTCAGTCCCTCGCTATTACATCGCTTCTTTTTAGACATAGCTTCATAGGCAAGAAATAAAGAAGCTGTCTAATAATACACTTGGGCCTACATATACCAAAGAAAAACATTGAGAACACTTTATTGGATTGTAGTTAACAACGTGGCTGAAATAAGTTATGAGAATACTTCCCTGACTGCAAATAACATCACACAAGAAATAAAATGATTCAGACACGCAAATGAAGTTCAGTGTTTGTAATATCATCTAGTATTTTCCATGTCAAAGCTACAGCTGTCTGCGACAACCACAAACATAATAACTCCATGATAGAAAGTGTGTTGCATCACGGTGTCGTACACGCGCTGTCTTTAGGACGAGAGTTGTCAACGGTATAAATTTTTGCGCGCTCACATAGCCTAAAAATAAGCAACCAGTCCCCCTCAGAGTCGCTGTGGCGTCATGCACTTTTTTTTTCTATCATAAGCCAGCCTGCAGGGAGACACCACAATTACTGCTAGTGCTGAGATAGTAACACAAGACATCACCACCGAGACTGTCCACACCACTAACCAACAACACAAGCCACACGAAAATAGCACTGCCGAAGGCATTTGATACTGCAATCTGAATGATAGAGCTGATGAATTTTTTTATTCTTTTAAAAAAATAATTATGCCGATTGTAGCGCCTGTAAGTCTTTCTTTTTCGCTTCACGCATGCAACTTTGTAGCATGCATTACAGCCCTGTTTGTTATTTTTGAAGACCGTATTAATGTTGACGTCGCCTCGTGGTGGCGCAGGCAGGATATATTAACAATGACACCTTGTAGAGGCTTGCAACCGATACCCGATGTTGACTCCGATGCACTCGCTGTCAAAGGTTAAGCATTGATAGGCGACATTGCGGTAGATATTCGGGCTTTACTCGAGATGAGAAGAAAAATTATAGCACTTCGGACACCGAGAACTCGAACCGCGGCCTCGTTTAAACTCACCACTAATAAGAAAACATGCCCCCGGAAGGACTTGCAACTCCGGACGTCGAGCATTTTTAACCTATAGCCACTATAGCGCCATCGCCTTCCCCGTCACCGGCCTGAGATTGTCTGAGAAATGATATGAACTGCCCAGAGTAGCTATGTCGCAGTTTTATCGTAGTAAGGTCAAAGATTTTCAAAGATTGTAATGCCGGATATGAAGAGGCATCAAGCAGTTTTGACTTTTGATAGTCTAGAGGCACGATCGCTTACTCGCAACAAGTACTTAGCAATGTAAAAATGGTGGCAACGCTATAGTCCTGAAGAATGTTGTGCGTATTTATACTAATGTGAGCATACTGTTTATGCCCACGACTGCGCATGTAGTCCTTACTTAGAGGTATGATGCAGGAACCAATTTTTATCCCATCGTTCAAAATACGAACATTTAGCACTAGGAATATCTTAAAATTTGATTTAACAAATTTCAAATTTTTACTGATCCTGTAGGGATATTAACGACAATCGTCAGCCAGACCTACAACGTGCACATCCGAAGCTAACCCTGATCTAAGTAAAAGCACGATTATATAGCCATTGCGACTTATATATAAAAATATGCGAAATTTACGCCTTTATTATGCTGACGCGTGCGTATTTTACGCCAATCTCCGACATGGCCCTAGGCGCTAAGAGCTTCGTATCTAAGCCAAATCGAACGACGCCACATCACTATAATGCGAGATTGCCGTCCGATTGCGTAACGTGCGGAAAAGTTGACACAAAATATTTTCTTCCCGCCCGCAATATATATCGCAATATTACGTGGCCAATATTCTTATTAAAGTCACACGGAAATTTGAAAAATCAAGCCGCCCTGCTAATCTTGGCTAGCACATTCGGATTCGCGATTTCTAACGCACTTTACGGCACCGCAAAGTGATGACATTATTGACGGCGCTGCCCGATATAGGCATATGTAGCCAGAGTCATGAGCAATATAATGTATGACTAGACACTATCATGTCGGTTAATAAATAGCAAAATGAAAGTAAATTTGATTGATTTGAATGACAACGTGAGATAAATCTACAAGCGCCCCCCCCCCCCCCAATAAGTATAAGTAAGGTCCAGAAAGGTGCCTATTAATTAATCAAATCCACTAATCTGTTCGGTGACTGTCAGAGTCTTAACTGAGAACAATATGACTGGAGGAAACCCCACCGGTCGCCCAGCTCGTCCACCACGACTCCACACAGACATACTTACCATAAAGAAACCTTATAAATCATGAACTAATAGCACGCGACAATTATGCGACCGGATTTTTTCACATACCTTAAAGGTACTTTATTTTCGTCGTTATTAGTCTTATCATCAAAACATAATCAAAAACTATGATTGCCTAATTCGAGAAATTAATTGCTAATTCCTCACAAATATTTTGTCTTAAGTCAGTATTATGTTTTCTGGAGAGGCGTACTGCTAGGAATGAGAAGTCAGAAGAGAAAGGAAACTAAGTCTGCTTTGCTATCGAGTAAATCACAATGGTATTAACTGCCTTCCAAAATATAGCGGCATAGATCGGCAGTTAATATCCTTCAGTCGTAAAACCCATGAGCAAGGGGTCCACTATAAGTCATCCAAAGGGGGGACGGCGGATATAATACACTCCTCACCATTATCATGATCTCACTAAAATTTCGCGATCTGTACCTCTAGGCGCCCTCGGGTAAAGCCTGACCCAAGGGCGGAGACGCAAATGACCTCTAGCCCTACTCCTTCCGGAGGACGCCCGATGCGCTATGAGTTTCAGTTTTAGCACGTCATCAATAACGACAATACATAATGAGGTTGACGCCGCACTGTATGTGTGTGCAGCCGCAGATACCACATCCACTACCAGATATAACATGCCTACGCACTACTGATAATCACTGTACTAGGGCCTCAACGGTCCTCTCACATTATCGCGAGTATCACGCCACCTCGATAAAATATATATAACTCGCCTCTACTATACATGCCTTGATGTTTATCACTCCGTATGAAGAGTCGTCCTTCACGCTCTCAGCTCCACCCCATGCAGAGAGGAGAGCCAGGGGTGCGGGGAGCCTATCCTACCCACCATGCAACTATCGTACCGTGTATGAATGATGAAATATCCTTTCTGCGAAAATCCCTACATTGTCGGCCTTGTTGTGCGACTGCATTCAACAAGCGCGCGCTATTTATGATAGATGTTTTACTAGTCTGCCCTCCTGATGGGATCGCATATGTTTCGCTTAGCCTTTTTTTTATAACATTATATATATTTCAATTTACTCATATCCTCACTCTTATATTACTGAATATATTTTGCATGAGTTTTGCATTCTTCTGCGAAGGTAATAAAAGACAAAGCACAAAGCAGTCGGCGGCGCACACCGCAGGAAGGCCCCGAGCTGCTTTTTTTTTCAAAAAGACTTATAATAACCTCACACTTCTACTTTAAACACTACCTAGGCAATGAATCCTCTAACAACCCTATTAGCGCGATTTCTAAGCCCTCAATACATTGTTACTAGCGGACGGCAGACGGCAGAGCCTTACCCGCACACCAAATCCTTCTCGCCGTTCCCCCCCCAATCTTATCAGTGATACGCCTGCGTATAGTGTAATGATGCCTATAAGATATTCACTCACCAAATATTCACTAACGCGTTACAGTTACCTATAACCAGAATTTTCCTATCAACCAATATTAATAACGCCTACAATTGTCAATATTAAATTCCATACTGACCACTTCGATCTACCCACTATCTATACACTTAATCTAGCTACTCTTGTCCAACCTTTTACTTCCATATAATCATACCCACTAAGTCTCATCAGCAACTTGCTGATATCACTGCTCAATAACCACCATACTAAGTCGTATGATGTAAATCATTAAATAGTAATGCGTACCCAAACAGACCCTCTTGCGAACCTACTCATGCTTCGTCATGACGTGTTATCCCCATATCGAGATTTAGCAACCATTATTCAATAGTAACTCTTGTTGCATATACGCTTAAAGCCAAATCTAATGCAAACGAAGAACCTTCCCAGCTATCCCATGTGCCTCTCAATTTTTTTTTTTTGTTTTCATATAAAAATCTCTCATGGGTACCTTGGCGAATGCCTTGCTAAATCCCAATTATATAATATCATAATCCTTAATAATTATCCGCTGCTCATAACAACGTCTATAAAAACTCTAATAAATTGTCGCCTAGAGACATGACTCTAACCCTGGCCTGAACCCATGTTGCGAATCATTTACCAAACTATGCTTTTCGAAATGCTCTCTAATGTTATTCTGCCAATAACAGATTCTCAAAATTTCAACTTAACCACTGCAGTCGAGTGACTAATGGGTCGATAATATTCAATATTAATCCTCTATTACCCTTACCTCTAAAAATTGGACCTACATCACACTTCCCTCCACATCAGCGGCACTTCTCCTAAATCAACCGGAACTTCATAAATATGCTCCGCACTACATGATCTCACTAACAAACTCTGCATTATTTTAATACTCTCGGCGCTATAAACTCTCATCTGGCACTCACTGGGACTAATAAACTTACTTACATTATAACATTTTGTTCATGGAATTTGTTAATTTCATCATCATTTTTATAATCACTAACAACGCACATACTGACAAGAGACGTGTAATGCTGCCAAGGATGTTGCCCTTAATCAAAGCACTAAATGTATATGGTATCTAAGACAATAGTCAGACGAAAAGTTTTTACCTCAAAGAACACATTTCATATCACTCGACCTTCTTGGAACTTATTCATCCTGAAAACTATACTCTACCAATATAACATTCATATACTTTTATTATTTAATAATCATATTAACACAGATATAGCGTAATAAATCACTCTAATAAATCACACGTGTTTATGGAAGGATAAGTAAAATTTTTTTTTTTTAGCGCAGTATATGCATTGTCTATCATTCTCCACCACAATTGTCAAATAGTCACACAAATAAGATATCATTTCAACAAAATGATAATTACTAGCCCAAGTGACTAAAGATAAATCAAGCCAAATACAAGTAATAGTTATGGATGTGTTTTTTACTTGACTGTGCGGCTGAACCCATATAATTGTCATGTAATATGCCATATAATGATGTACCAATGTCCTAATACTGATGATACTAAGTATCATGAATAAGATCGCCGCTTTCAGAAGCTTACTCGCACCCTGGATCAAGCTCGCACGTGGTTTCCTGCCGAGATCGCGCAAAGAGGAGAGCCCATTAGAAACAATGAATGGCAATGGAATACATTGAGCACTAGAGACTTTTCAATAATGCAGAATCATTAAAATAACTAATATAGATAAGAACAATAAAACATACTGCCCATGTAGGTAGTAGAAACATCAACATCGAATAAGTTTTTTTATATTCACATACGGTTACCTAATTTATCAATAAACCAAGTGAACAACAGCTAGACAAGTTGCTAAGCCCAGCTATAGTGAGAAGCCGTACAATCAATAGCAGCGATAATGGAATGAATAATGCCCGAATGTTTGCAAAGATGGGATCCTCAACATCAAAAGTCGCCTACCATTGTATTTTCTTACACTATAGGTGCCCCCCAAGAGCTACCGAAGATTAGGAGAATTGCCATGACTGCCAATGCTTCCCCTTCGCTATTAACGCCAGTAAAGAAAATATCAAGATTTTTTCCATGCTGATATATTTGCAGACGTATCCTGCGATGTTTGTAAGTCTACGATCATTCCCATCATGCCGACGGAAAATTTCATAGTGGTTGCCAAAAAGCACGATTAGCAATAATAAGTTTTTTACTGGGGATTGGGGAAGACCTTGATAAAATACAAACCTTGATTCAGCTGCGTTCTTAACTGTACGGTGGCACTTGACTCCATCCACTGCTCATCGTTTTGTGCTTGTAAAAGATAATATCCAACTTAAGCTAATACTCACATCTAAGGACAGCACACAAGCAATCTATACGCCGTCACACAGGCCCGGCCAGATACTTCCCGCCGGGGCAGTGGTAAGTGACAATAACCACCCTATCCACGGCCAATCAATCTTTTCGGCAGTCAACACGCAGCTGCAGGACAATGAAGACAACAATCAATTCTTTGTGACCTCCTACAGCGCGGGTGCTAATACTCCTCCATAAGCCCTTCATTGCTTCATTGACACAACACATTAGTCACACCCCTCCCTTCGATATCATAGGAGAACGGGATGTAATAACTCCAGCTATCTCATAGCAATAAGCCATCGCATTTAATATAGGATATTGGTGTATCCCTTAGTGATCACCCGGCGAGATGTTGTGATCGAAGTCGCTGTGCCCTATAGCCGCGCCCGAGCGTGTGTCCATGTCAAAAGGTAACTGCGAGTTATAAATACCCCATAAACCGCGTCATCTCCCCCCGACTCAACCACGCTAAATAATCATCGCTTTTGTAATTATTGTGACTACAGTCAGCTGCTTAGACATATGGCAGACAGTGTAATACAATGCTTCCAAGATGATTACCCTGTACAGTCGAACCCTCGTTTAAATATTGTTCCGGAATCAAAATTGCACGTCCAAGATGGTGTTGTAAGGCAAATGAGGTTCGAGTAGTAAATTGAGGATCCCCGGGATTATCTCGGGTAGGTGGCGTGCAAAGACCTCATCCTTTAAATGGACAGATAAAGTTATAATAAAACAGAGTATAAGCACACGACGCCTTCAAAACCCGCGCGGTGTGCACTGGCGTAAACATGCCAGCACGACAAACAAACAAAAAGTAATGATTTGAGATTAAAAAAGGCTAGTGAATAAAAAAAGGGAACCCCCCCCCCAAACACCCCCCCCCCCCACAAGGGGGACTGCCTATGAGGTTATATGCAGGATACTGACTCTGTTCAGAGTCCTGTGGTAGGGCATAGCATAATTCGGCCCCGGAACCCCTTAATACCGTCATGACACAAGGGTGTAAACGCGTACCTTAGCCTTTTACAGACTGGGTCATAATTGTCCCGCATTATGAGGGAGGAATATTATATATACTCTCTGCCAACATAATGCCCTACGAAATTACTCACAAGGGTGATGTGCAGCACAAGCCGTGCAGTCGTCCTGCAAGAAGGCCTGAACGAAACAGCGAGCCTCCAGTGCACGACTTTGAACACACTGACCCCAAAGGGTCCCAAGCATTCACGCGTGGGCGGATACTCTGCCACACAACAAGCCTTATTACAGGTGACATCGCGAGCTAGCCTTGACCTTGATCACGTCCAATACTAATGCACGAGTCGCCGTAGAAAATGTAAGCCGCCACATGAGTAACGGCTCTTTTTCCGCTAGCGCACCTTCAGGCTTCGTCCCACTTCCTTTCCCTTTCTTGGCTATTACAGCGAGTGTACAAGATAACCACATCCCATTGATTGTCAAGATGTTCATTCTTCTCCTGCACCTACTTCCTAACTAAGCATATCCTTCTTGCAATTTGCCTCCATCCTGACTCAGTCTATCCTTCTTTACTCCTTCGACTCCATGTCCTCCCATGCCTTGTTAACGCGATCCGATATCGTGTAAACAGATTTTGAAAACTGTTCACTCTACTTCATAACGTGCCGACTCGCCGCTATCCTTCCATCACTTGACTGACAAAACATGTACAACACACAGTCGACGGTGGCACTACGACCTGATTGAACAGCCACTGGCAGCCTTGTTCTCGCATGCCAATCATAACCGGCAGCACTTCTCCCCTCTGGCGCAACAGTCCTTTGTACAGCTATCCTACCCGAATGAGTCACAGCTTGGCCCGTACGAGGCAACACTCTCAGTAAGGAGGCAAGGGAAGCTTCGATAGGTAGAATATAAAAAAAGTCATACATCATGACCGGGACTGGCATACAACCACAAACAAAAGAAAAAGTTATCAAAAAGTCGCTTTAGCTGCCTAGACCCTGCTAACATAAGAAACAAGGAGACTATTAAATCGGGGTGGCCCGAGTCACATTTAGTTCGGGCCAGGTAGCTAACTTCGAATAAAAATATCCTTGAAAGAAAAAAAATTGCCCCCGTCGTAGGACAGGTGGATACAATAGAAAATTAATGAGCAGGTCCAGTTCTCATCATGTGAAAGCCCGCATAAAAGTCTTTGCAGATACTAGTTAACGCTTGCCATGTAAGATGAACATAAATAGGGGCGAGACAATCCAAGATAGAATGTCATGTGCAGCGCAGACCGCGGCTTGGTAACAGGGGGGAGCGCGAAGCCCATGAAGTTAGCCAAGTTAGAAGAGACAGAGAAAAAATATAAAAGATGGCTAGAGATAGCATGAGAAGTAACATTGCAGGGACGCGTATTTGACGATATTGAAGCACGGTCAATTTAGAGCGGGAGCTTGATGAAGACGAAAACGCTATTGATTCTACCCTGTGCTATTAAGGGAGAGCATGCAAGAGTTTGTGGTGCTTGCATGTTGATATTCCCAGTTTCTGTAGCCCACAGTTGCCTAGGCCGCGCCCCACTCTTCGTCATGGCAGAGCATGCAGCTTTGCACCGTAGCCTGCAGCCATAAGATGCTGTCTGATTGCCATTGCACCATCTCATGTAATATCTACAGTGAGGTTTAGGCCACGTGATCTAGCAGTGCTGATCCCCTTTTTCGACACCAGCCCATTGTCGTATGTCCTTAGCCCAACTCCATACGTTGCATGCAAACTGATCACAACTCCATAGGTTGATTATTTTATGTTGGCCTAGCAACGAGTCCAACATCCAAACTAGGTTGCTGCAACTGAGTCACAACTCCCACTAGTAGTACGTTGCCCCTCGCACTGAGTCACAACTCCATAAGGTTCGCCTGCAACGAGTCACAAACTCCATAGGTTAAGCTGCGGTAACTAGAGTCAAAAACTCCATAGGTTGCTGCAGCAACTGAGTCACAACTCCATAAGCGTTGCTGCAGCACTGAGTACAGAACCTAGTTTTAGCGCATTGCGAGTGCCTAAGATTGACCGCGTACAAAGGCGTCAGCATGTTTAGCATATGTGCATGAACATTGACAATTATGACTTGAGCGCAAATATCTTTTAACGACATGTAGCTTACTGAACATGTGGTTAGGGACTCCCATCATACACATTTTGATGAGTGTCAAAACAAACCCAACAACATTAATTAACTAGAGAATGTTTTCTTGATCTTGTGAAAACATTACCTCTACATACGGCACTCGAACAGTCCTACAGCTGAGCTAATCATTAACCTCTATCAAATCTAACGAAGACGTTCTTCAAGTCTTATCTGTCTCAAAAATTGTCTAATACGACACAATTGTTAGCCATTACTATGTACTCCTGAACTGTCCATGTCTCAACAGAAAAAAAGACTTTCACGTAGATTCCAAAGAGTTCCAGTGCCGCTACGAAAATGCCCTTTCCAAACACTTAGTCTCTTATGATTGAGGCTCTTTCGACATCCCTCAAGTCCTATTATAACTTTCTTCTATTAGATCATCGCATCCAGGGAAACATGGCTTTTAGAGAGGTTACTAGTAAGCCGGCTTCACATAAGCGAAATAGGGCAACTGATAGTTATGCCATTTAGCAAAAGCAAACACCCGAAGTTCAATTTGAGAACGTGCCAGACTTTTCAATTGGTTCATTTTGCAATAATAAGATTGGCCAATGATCTTTGTCTTCAGAAATTTCACCAATTTTCGTCATCTGGATGAAAATTTTCGTCATCTGGCAACACTAAACCCGCTTAGAGCAGCAGACAAGAAAATACTGGGGGATTATGACAAGGCCGCTGACACCAGAAGATTTCCGACCCTAAGACCCTTACATAAATAAATGTTGTCGTCGCCATGTGTATAAAAAATTAAAATTAAACACTGCATTTTCACGTAAAGAAATCCTTATGAATTTGAATTTTTTTTTTTTTTCAAAAATGACAAACACCCTGATTACCCTAGAATTACCCTCAGATTATGCATTACCCTAACCGCTACCCTTAGCATGGCGTCTGAATACCCTAGTGTAATTGGTATTTTACCCAAATAAAATGGAAGCCACTACGCCGCCTATTCTACGCTCGAAGGATTACAATGCCTATTGTATAAGTTTTTTATGATGTTCTGCGGGAATAGTACATGCTTTTAACTACCTCCTAACAAGTGTTTGAGGCAATACGTTTTAAGGTTGTCCTTACAATAGACACGTTGTGGAGAGAAGTATTAAGTTAGGCTGCGGCGGCGATAGTTGTCTGACAAAGTGCCAGAAAAACAGGCCTGGTTGTTAGTTCCTTTTTCTTTCAAAATGCATTTGATCTACATCTTATGATCTCTACGCATATTCTTAACCTACACGTAGATGTATCTATAAACTCTACAATCTAGAAAAAAGACCCAGAATATCCTATCTTTGGTTAGAGAATTATCAGGGTCATTTTGAAGCGTACCAAAAACTTTAATAGCGTTTTGCTCCGTGCTATCTATACTAGTGAGCGACTTGCTATACGTTTTCCTCTCGCGGCCCTCCTGCTGTTTCGTTCGGGTCTGCATGTATTAACAAAAATAAAATCATGATGAAAGTTCGATCTTTAGTCCATGGCCACATACATTTCCTGCGCGCCGCCGCACAATCCACTGCTTATGCACATTGTTAGGGAATGGACATTTAATAGTCAGGCAGCACTCCGACGTGCACACGCTAGCCGGCAATGTCGCGCGTAGTGAACAACGGTCATTATTAAAGGAAGCTAGCAGACGCGAAAAAATGTGTTATTGGCATCTTTAGGTTTTTTTTATACGTTGATGCTATTTTCAAACAAAATATTCTGTGATAAGAAAAACATTAAAATATCGTGCGTTTACGTTTTACTCAGTGCCTTTATTTCCGCTGAAAAAATGCAGGCCGGGGAAAACAAAATCATGAAATGAGCCCACCCAAAATCAGACAGACCCTGGGCCCCCAATTAACTTATGCGAGATTTAGTAATTCGTCCTAACCTTACGTCCTAAAAATCCTTTACGCTTAAACATCTTACGGTCTGAAGAGTTCATGCGCCTAAACATCTTACAGGACCCTAAGTTTCTAGCTGACAGACTAATTTGGCATCACGGGCCGCAAATAAAATTCGAGGCTCCTAATAGACCTCGAACTTACCTAACCTACTGCCAGCGGCTGGCGCCGTAGTTAAAATGTATTTGAGAAATCATATCTCAGGCAAACGGAGTTGCCTTTCCGCATATTTGCAATTGCAATACAGTACACCAGTGTCTTGTACTTATGAGAAGGCACATTCATATAACACATAAGTGTCCTTCGATAAGTGAGAGTATGGTGCTTTTTCTTAGATGAATACCAATAATGTTGCTTTCATTTCTTTATTATTTCCTCAAGTGATATAACAACTGCCCATAAAATACTGAACATAATAAAATACTATGACAGAACAATTTACTGCGTAAGTCAAGCGTGAGCCCACCCCTGCCACACTTAGCGCGAATATTATTAAACTAGTATCTTTCTTAGGTAATACGGTGGAATGGTTTTGTAAAGCCATTTATTGAAATGTTATTTACAAAGAACGTATAACCTATGTAAGTGAAGACCCATGCAAGAAAAAGAAAATACAGAGCCACATTTCCCTGTCACACCAACGTCCCTAACCTTTTTTTGAGTAAATGTTACTCAGTTGAACACACACTACATATTTTATCTCATAAGCATTTGTTGCTGAATCTTCTAAACCTTAATTAATTAGTTCATTTGCTTCTACACACGATTAGGTAATTTTGTTTGCGTTTTTTTTTTTTTCTTTTTTTTTTGTATGTGCCTCTATTTAAATGTACAATATAATATTAGCCTCATAAATCTCTTTCATAGGATAGGTAGTAAACCAGATTCATCCCCTCTCAGCAACTGGCCCGACGACTCTAAGCGCGGATGTTTTCCGCGACTTTCACCACCTTGTCAGTCCAGGCCGGATGAAGGGCTGACTGTGATAGCTCGCCGAAATACATACGAGACGACCCCGTCCCCATTCGTCTTCCTATTAGGTCTGGGGGATCAATTGTGGCACGGTCCAACCGTCCTGCAGCCTCTATCACTCCCCCACCTCACCCTAAAGAAACACCAAAGGGTTATTAATTTGACCTCAGGCCTAGGTAATTCCCCCAAGTAATAACCCTCTCTCGTTGCAATAACGAGCAGCAAGTGAACCATTGGTCATCAGTTGGCGTGTCGTGAATAGATGTCAGGTTTACTAAATCATGGACGGCCCCCCCCCTTCCTCTCCCCCCCAGAAGAAACCAGCTCCAGCAACACAATATTGCAAGACTTTCTCAATCAGGGAAGTCAACTTGCAGGGGATGAACATATGAAAAATTAGAATAATGAAATATCATTTAATTTACCGCATCACTAACACCTATCTATAGTCGCCACTGCACTGATGTTCGCAGGGAGCGACAATATATAACGAGTTTTTAGCCCCCATCACTACATACTATACGCTATGTGCCACTGAAGAGATGAGTCTCACATAAGTGCACAGTAGTAGTTCTATACATTATCTACATAAACTGATACATGTCAGGGAAATCTATCCACCAACCACCCTCTCAATAATGGCGCTCAGAGGTGCGTCAGCGTTATGTCATTCCCCCTCCCTTGTCGAGACGGCGTTATTGAATCCGCCTCATTCATAGTAGTGCGTAGGCGATGTTTAGGTATATATAGTTATAATCGGATAATGGGTAATGTCCATTACCCATTAGACTCACCCATAAAAACATTTTCTGTGGAGTCATATGTTTGTCGCGCTCCCGTCAAATCTTAAGCAGAGCCGTGTTAGAATGAGAGGTCCGAGAGCGGTGTGGAGCGAAGTTCTCTTTTCGGAAGTGCCGACAGCCGCGTGTGTTAGAGAGCTGCGCGGCTGCTCTGCGCAACCAGCTGGAAGCCTCCGTGGATAGGCCCACCTGCTTGTACTAGAGTGGGCCTAACAAGCGAAGATATGTGTGTGCGGTGTGTGCTTGCAGTTCGCGTGTTGATTGACTTTGGTGTAATGATTGACTTAGGTGTATGATTGACTGCATGTTGTAAAGGTGTGTGTGCGTTTGGAGGTGTATGGCGTGTGTTAGCAGCAGCTCAGCTGATGTGTGTGGCTTTGTGTACGTGTTGACTGCGCCGTGTAAAGCCTGGATGGTTTCAGTGTGGGCAACAGCTGGTTGTGTGGAGGCGTGTAGCCTGGTGTGTGGTGTGTACGTGTCTGTTGACCGCGTGTAAGCCTGTGGTGTGTGATGAGATGAATGATGTTTGAGACATCAAAAGGGCTAATGTTAGAATTATTTCTGTGTTTATGTTATATATGATTGTGTAAACTATATAAATATGTTAAATAGAGAAGTGTCAATATTGCCTGGTGGTTTGAGATGTGAGGTCTGGTTGTGAGAGTGAGGTCTAGTTGTGAGAGGAGGTCTGGTTGTGAGAGAGGTCCTGGTTCTGTGAGAGTGAGGTATGGTTGTGAGAGTGAGCTGGTTGTGAGAGGAGCGTGTGGTGTGAGAGAGAGGGTGTGGGGAGTGCAAATCTAGGTTACCAACCAGCCGGCCCGGGAGAACTTCTCTTAAGAGAGATGGTAAGGCACCTAGATAGGCATTGCACCAATATTTACTGTGCATGTTTTGCAGCAAGGAGCTGCAGTGTGGTGAAGTGTGGCTGGGGACGTAACAGTAATAATTAAGGTAAGTTACCTCCGCACTTCACCTGCGGCTCGACACGGCTACACTTCGGATCACAGGACAGGCAGGAGTTAATCAAATAGCTACAGCGATTTCAACCCACTATCCACCGTAGACTAGTTAGTTGAAGTCGGGGAATTGTGTCGGGATGAGATAAAAGGATGTGTTTTGATTAGGTAAGGACCTCACATTAATTAATATGCATGTGGACATAAATTGCTACAATTACAATGTCTTCAGTGACACATACAATTAGTATGTAGTGATGCTAAAATTCGTAATCTATGGCGCTGGTAAACATTAGTACAGTGTCGACTATAGCGTTGCTGGACGGTACATTAATTTTCCAAGATGTTGGTTTCAGCAAATTGTGAAATTGTAATTTTTCGGTGAATTTTTTTTAGTCTTATGGTCGGCCATTCATGGTTGTTTTCAGCTTTATCAGCAGCACGAGAAGCTCCTGGTCGTCTTCCCCGCTGACTTAGTGCGCATTGCGCCAGTTTCTCCCACACTGATACAAGGTGGTCTGCTCTCTGGGCTGCCACCGGACTGGACTAGAGGCTAAAAAACCGTTCCAGACTGCCTCGCCAAAACATTTGTCCGCCCCCGGACTAGTCTAGGTTCCAGACCGGGCCCAGAACGGTCGCGAAAAACGCGCTATTAATAGCAGATATTCTGCGGAGGGAGAATGTGGTTGTTTCCGGTGGCTGCCACGACAGGGACCGAGCAGATGCTGGTGGTACTGAAATGCCCAGGATACCTGCTGCCCCCCAAAGTATTGTGATATAATGTACATTATTTGCATGGACTTCTCATTAATTCTTATTTCTCGTATAGATAACTTGATCACATATGGGAACCATTGGTTTACTTGTCCTTGCTGATCGCAGAGGCTTCAGTAAAAAGTCGTATGCAGGTTTGTCACAAAGCGTTTACGTAATGGTTCTTGTAATGCTGCTATGTTGCTCTTTGGTTGATGTTTTATATCTGTGTTTGGAGACGAGACTGGTGGTTTTGTTTTGGGTGCAAGACATATAGTAGATGCAATTTTCTTATTTCAACTACCGTTACATATCGACACTCTAGCTTTCAAGTAATCGTCCAGACACATTTTTCTTGCATAATTATGTTGAATGTTCATTCAAAATACCTAATCCACAAAAAAATTATTCATTTTACGCCTTATTCCCTAAAACCATGATTTTGTAAAAAAAGCGCCGGGAAAAAACAAAAGCCACATTCCAGCCGTTGGCGCGAAACTTGCTGGGCGACGACACAAAGAGCCTCCAGCCCCGCCCGACACAAACACACGGAGACTGAGAAAAAATGTAGTACTTGGACTTGGGTGCTTCTGGTATATTTTTTGTGCCGACACGGCACATACTTGCATCCTGCATGGGCACGGCAAGAAAGCCTGCCATTCCCGAGAGATTAGGACCCATTCACAAACACAGGCGACGATATATGTGTGCAGACCTTTGGAGCGACGGGGAGCGGCTGTAATAGCAGGGTACTGCAGCCCTCTTCATCTCGGTGGCCTTGCTACTACCCCGCCGCTCCCCGCCGCTTGCCGCCGCTGCACACCATCTGCACACATATATCGTCGCCCCACAGTTTGCAAATGGGTGCTAAGCTCTCGGTAAAGGCACAGCCCCCACGCTGCACCCACACAGGAGTGAAGTACATGCCACATCGCACAAAAAAATATATCAGAAACACCCAAAAATTCCCCAAGTACTACATTTTTCTCAGAGTCTCCGCGCATATGTATCAGGCGGTACTGGGAGGCTCCCTGTTGTGACGTCGCCGACCCATGGTGCGTCGTCTGGCTGATAAACAGTTGTGTTTTGAGAGCACGGGGAATTTACAGATTTTGAATGCGGATCATTTAAAAACGGTGACTGGGTGCAAAATGTGACAACATATTGTTGATATACTCGATCATGGCTATATTTTGACTGCATTAAATCAGGAATGATGAAATGGTCTGGACGATTACTTTAAGCATAAAACCTACAAATTTAGAAGTTAGCATGCTAATCCTTTAAAATTTATTGCAAATGTGAATATGTTGCAAAATCTTTATATAATTATCTCTAGATCTTATTAAATTTTGTTTAATATCTTCTTATTAAGCTTCCACCGTCTTTTAAAATAATATTCTGCTAAATTGAGTTATGCGGGTATTATTGCATGGTTTAATAAGTCACGACTATTCAATTTTTGAAAAGTTGATTTTTTTTGAGCCTACTCTAAGTTGCTTTTATTTTAACCTGATGCCATTCACCATCAACAGTCAGGTGGAAGATCCGCTCCTACTGGAAGCAGGTGCAGCCCCACTGCTGGACTCAACACTTGTTGGCCGCGAGACCAAGCTGCGGCATGTTCCTCGAGTTCCATCCTCTCTTTGACGATGGTCAGGCCGAGCACCTGAGGAACAAGAGGAAGCTTGAGTTAGAAATTTTGGAAGAACTGCTTGCTGGCCCAAGCAAAGAGAAGGGCAGAGACGGCCAGGGAGAGGGTAGAGCAGCCAAAGCAGTGGAAGAGCTTCTCTACTGAAACGGAAGAGACTAAACTAAAGCCCTCACATTATTTTTCTTATATATTTTTGTTGTATAGTATTCATTTGTGTATTTATTAGTTAATCATTATTGATGCTATTATTAAAAAAAAAAATGTAGTGTGTTTTTGTGGTGGTGTGTGTAATAGATAACAGTGAGCTCGATCTGCCGTCTGGTGGCCAATGAACTATTGAGCCAATGTATATCGTCCATAATATCGTCAATGAGCCATTTCAGCCCTGCATTGAAATATCGTCCAATATATAGTGGCGAGTAGCGAAATAACTGAGCTTTGGTAGGACTGAAAAATGAGCCGACTTAGTGCATTCATCCATAACAAAAGGAAGTTTGAGGGATAGAGTGCACTGTCCCTCCATTGAGGAGAAGAATTGCAGCCAGACAGACCATGCCATAGCAATGGTCTTTTTGTTTAACTCTTGCCTCAACGATCGAGGCCCACGCATTAAGAAAGTAGGTCTGTTCCTGTATCTGCAGGAATCTCAAGATAAAGGCTTAAAGGCTAAAGTAAAGGCTAATTTGTTAGCAATATAGTTTCAGCATTTTAAGTAATTCAATATTAACTTCATTGTTATTTTTTTTTTTTTCTCTCTCTCTCTCTCTCTCTCTCTCTCTCTCTCTCTCTCTCTCTCTCTCTCTCTCTCTCTCTCTCTCTCTCCTCTCTCTCTTCTCTCTCTCTCTCTCTCTCTCTCTCTTCTCTCTCTCTCTCTCTCTCTCTTGTAGCATGGCTGGTTCACAATGAGTTATGGTTACTGGGAGGTGTGCTAATACTTACTGGCGTGGGATTGGTATATTCCTGCACGATGTGGTGGATGGTGTGCAGCTTGTCAGTGAGGACCATCACTAAAAAATAACAGAATTCATAATATATATTACTGCTAATAGCACCATCTATTTATCAAATGTACCATAACGTTCATATTTGTAATTAGTCATCATAAATTGACACAGTGCTATACAAGCTGAATTGAGACTGGTTGTAGCACTTACATGTCCGTAGTGAAGGTTCACATAGGCATCCCTGTAGCGCACACCTCGCAGCATCGGTCCAGCAGCATGGGGTGGTTGTACTGGTGGTGGGCCTGGTGGTGGTGGTTTAGGGTGTGTGAGGCTCGTTCGTCCTCGTCAACTTCCTGTCCCCCTTCCTCAGTACACAGGTTTCTATCTTGAATAGGTTAGCAGAAAGATATAGATATTATAGTTGTAAGGCGCCGCAACTGCGGGGGTTATTGACGCCACTCGCTTACATAAGGATACAGTAAAAGTAATATTAAAAAAAACTAATTTTAAGATAGAATAAAAAATATTTAAAAATAACAAAATATATAAAGAACATAGTACATTAAAAGCAATAAGTTAATGTTAAAATCATCATAACTTGTTGAGAAGGCCAGCCCTCTCAATAAAGGTAGGGACTTCATGTCCCGGAGCATAGACCACTGTATACCTGGACTGCGCACGGAATATCGGCCTGTCGCACAAGGGGCTGAAGTCGGAGGGCCGCTCGGATTCATATATATATATATATATATAATATATATATATATATATATATATATATATAATTATATATAATATATAATATATATATATATATATATATATATATATATATATATATATATACGGATCATATAGACTGGTTTATCAGTATATATGATATACTGTAATCTTCATAAATGTTTGTTCTATAATATTATCAAATAAAAAACAGTAAAACACGCTAAAGAAATGCCATTACGAGACTGAAGAAATATGCATGAACTTAATATTCACCTAAAATCTTCGCCTTTTAAAATTTTGCGAGTCAATTTTTATCATAAAGGGGTATCAATAGAAGCAAAATTTTATTAGCTTTCCATTGCTTATTTCGTTACTGTAAATTAATTAGAACCATGCATGCAAGGGGACGATACGGAGGTTAGGAAGGTAGACAAATCTTTACCCGAAGGTAAACTTGGTTTTGGGTGACAGTCATTTTAGGCACTTGACAGCAGGTTCTGTCGGGAAAAGGGGCGCTGAAGTCGGTGAGTTACCCGGGGAAGGGATGGGTTATTTTGGAAAAGATATTTGAGTGCAGGCCCCAAAAGGAAAAAAGCCCATCGTCCCTACGCTGGGGGGGAATGATGTTGATTTTGAATGATGCATATTTTAATTTTTGAGAAATATTTTAAAGTTTTTGGCATATTTTAAATTTTTTGAGCAATATTTTAAATTTTTTTGAGCACGCAATTGCATCCTGCCCTTGCCCCCTAAAACCATCAAAAAACCCAACCGCTTGTGGGGTTTTTTTATGGGGCCTTTTAAGACTTTCTAAATCGGATTAATGCATGGAGCTTAAAACCCCCCAGGGCGTTGTGTTTTCACTCTATGATCTCCCGACTATTTCCAGTGTTCAAACTATGCCTACGATAAGACAAAGAGGAAAACGAAACGTGATGGATGTCTGAAAGGCGTACGGTATTGGAAGTCTGTTTCATTTTGTGTCTTCATCTGTGTCATAGGGGGCTATAAATGAACAATTAAAAAAATTCCCCCAGATAGAACCAACAATAAGGTCCCATCTAGTTTTTATTTTTCGAGTGTTTTAAATTAGAGAATGGGGAACTCAAAATCCCAGGGGTCGCGGGCATTTTTAAACTCCTTTTTTAAAAATTTAGTTGGTTACTGGAAAACAAAATTGGGCTTTTCCACTGCATTTAAAACCCCAATAGTATAATTTTAAAGAACGATTTTCTTTATTTGTATATTGTATAGAACCTTTCGTAAAACATTATATAACCAAAAACCATGGGGGTTATAGTTGAGGAGGCGGGGAAATGCTATTTATGATATTTATATAAATAACGAATGTTTAGACGTTATCTATACCTAGGCAGTCATTTTTTCCTGTTATTATTGTGTTCTCAATAAAAAAGCCTGGAAGTGCAAATCGACGCGTGAAGTCGAAATGTTTTGATTAAATTTTCCCGCCACAATCTCCCCCCCCCCTCCCCGCCGCGCGTGTCGCCCCCAAAATTTATAACCTACATTGTCGCAGCAACAACCCGTTTTGGGCATTTTTTTATTCTTCGTTTTTCCAAGGCTTTTGCTTATTGTTTTTTGACAAGCTTTGCCAGACCAGCAGTACTGTCTTAAAACAGTGTAAACATCGCCCAAATTTTTTACATGCCACAATATAATGTAAAAAATATTAAGTTTTTGCTACTGGGGGCGGAAAATTTTGCTTTTAATTTTCTATTAAAAACGTTCCATCGTAATGCATGTCGTCCTTTAAAATTAGTAAAAAACAAAGAACAAATTTTTTTGGTTTCAGATCGTGCATCAACGTTTATCGCGAAATTAATTTATGAAAAAATTAGTCGCGGAGCCAAAAACAGTAGCCCAACCTTTTGAGTTAAAACCCCAGTGACCACTGGCATTTCTCGGTTTCAGATCATTGGAAATTTCCCCGCCGTCGTCGTCGCCCGAAAAAAAAAAAAAGTGTGAAATTGTAAACCGTCTATATTTGCAGCTACAAAGCAAAAAACAACGCTAAAAACAGGGAGATTATACAGTCATGATAAAACATTTGTATTATTTTCAGTGGCACAGAACAGCAGTAGTGATGCCTCATTCCTTTATTGGGGGCTGGGACTTGGGGGCAGCGGGCGACTATAGTGTTTTCTACGGTATACATCCGCAAAAAATAAAAATGAATTAACAGAAGGATTATAAAAACAGTGATATATTTATTACAACTCTACACCAAAAGGCTACTACGGGCACTGAGAGTTTTTTCCCAAAAAAAACCACCACCATCCCCCAAAATTCCCACAAAATGTCCCACAAAACCTGAAAAACGTGGCGGCCATTTGTTAAATCCAAAAAGCTATAATAGTAATAAATCATATACCCGATCCTTATGAACAGTGGTTTGGAAAAAAATCATAAAGACTAATTGAATCAATTCAATCACCTAGCCTTTAGTGACGAAAATAGGGGGAAGGGGGCGGCCATTTTGGAAAAAATCTTTTAAGGTTTATATTCCTATTATAAGAGATGGAGTCTTTTCCTTTACGGACATTTAATATAGAAAAGGGAAATAGCCCAATTAAAATTACGATTAAACCACTATTTGAGGGTTTACGGACCGTACGCAGGTTACAGGGATTTACGGTGTTTTAAAGGGGACTATAAGAGGTCAATAAGGGGAGAAAAGGGCTAGGGGCGACTGCTAATGGTCGATGCTTTAAATATGTCCCCTTAACCTTGATCAAAGAAAACGGAACCTTTATAAAAACGTCAATATTTTAACACAGACTTATATTTCTTTATGGGTTGCCTAATATCTATTACTTCTTTTAAAAATAAATTAATCCTTATTAATGTTATATTGGGGGCAAAGCCTAGAAAAATATATTTCTAGCTGGGCGTGTGTGTGGTGTGTAAGGGAGTGTGTGTGTTGTTGTGTGTGCCAGGGAGTGTGTGTGTGTGTGGGTTTAGGCATGTGTGTTGTGTGTTAGGCATGTGGTTGTGTTTTGCATGCTGTGTGTGTGTGTGGGTGTGTTGTAGGCGTGTGTGTGTGTGCAGGGATGGTTGTGTGTGTTGTGGGACAAATGTGAGTGTTGGTGGTGTGTGTGTGTTGTGGGGTTTTGTTGGGTGTGTGTGTGTTACATGTTTGTATTTATCTAGTTGTATTTTACGGGGCCTCAACGCTCGTGTGGCCCCCTCTCCATAACAAAAAGTTTTTTCATTCCTCTTAGTGGTTTTGTGTTGGGGGAAGCCACCACCCCGGGAGGGGGTCACAAAACCCCCCCAACACCCTTTTCCATTCACTGCGGGTGGGCCGGGGTGGGGGTTTTAAGGAGACCTACCCCTTTCTGCCTTTTTTCCTGGCGCCCGCCGCGTGAGATAAAAGGGTTTTCCCAAAATAAAGGTTGCCAGGCCCCCCACTGCGCTGCGCGGGAAAGCGCAACCTTTTTTTTCGTTGTTTTCGGCTTATTTGTTCCCCTGATAAAAGTGTCATCAAAACCAAGTATTTATTTTCTCATGTAGGTCATTTATTTATACTAGTCAGTGATAAATTCGATATAGACCACTATACAGTGGTATATAGCTTCTTTTTCATCTTATTTTTCCTGTAGCTATGGTTTGGGTGAATGTGGTACCCTGATAAATAATGTCACCAAAAACCAGTAATTATTTTTTCATGTACTCATTTATTTAACTATCAGTATAATTCGTCATAGACCACTGTTTACATACATGGTATATATGGGGTTATAAAAGGGGGGAGAGTTTCACGTTCGCTCAGACTTACTACTCCGTTTTCAAAAAAAAAATTTTGGCCATATACTGTACACAACTACTCTCTTGCGTCAATATTAAAAAAAAATGTTATATTGAAATTTTTTTGTTTCTCCTAAATTACCATATGCTTCTTTCATCTATTTACCTTGTAGCTATGTGGCGATGAATTTGGGACCCATAAAAAGTGTCACCAAAACACAAGTCCCAATTTTTTCTCATGTGGGCTTTATTTTTAAGTCATTTACTTTGATCATAGACCACTGTGGTCAGTACGTGGGAATATGCTTCCTTACTCTTATTTACCTTTTAGCTATGGGCGATGAATGTGGTACCCTGATAATAGAAACCAAAAAACGTTAATTTTTTCTCATGGGGTCATTTTTTTTAAAAATTGGGATACATTGTCAAACAAAAATTCACTCAGGGAGCATTTTCAGTGCGTTTTGTGCAGTGTAGTACTCGGGCCAAGGGTCTGGGAATCGCTACCCCGGGCATGCCTCCGACGTGGATGCCTGGGTTTTTTTTTATTACTATGGGAAAACCTTCTGTTTGCCTTGGCAAAATCAAAATATAATATCAACCCGGAACATATTGTCGATAATGACAACAGCGTTGTATTTTTAGCTACTGTTAAAAAGCCTTTTTCTGTGTCACCCTTCCCGCGCATCCCCCGACGTGGATGGGTGAACATGATATATTTTCACTATAAAGCGTTGTTTTTTAAAAACTTTGCCCACCCTTTCATACGATTTTCAATGTACGACCAAAATTAAAACAGGGAAGTTAGTATTATTACAAAAAGGGGCACAACCTGCCAAAGGGGTTCCTCGTCCCTTTCGTTGTGCCCGGGGAACCAAACACCCGTATATGTTCATATTATCTAACCACTGGGGTTGTGTCTGGTATGCACGGGCAAATTTTTCTATCATGGACCCTTTAGTGTACGGGAAATTACATTTTGACATAATTTTTCCCTTGCTGGCTTTGGGGGGGTGGTCGGTGGAGAGGGGCCAAACACAACACTAGAAACCAAAAAAATTTTCATGTAAAAAAACACTGTTGGGCGAGTTCTTTATAAGCAAAAGAGAGGATTCTTCTATTGTGGGATGCTCATTTGTTGAAAGGATAGCTTTTTTAAAATGATTTTAGAGATATTTTATTTCATGATATATTGGCTCTCACGCCACCGGCATTTTCCTAGGGGGGTGCAACCTTTTTTTATTGGGAAACCCATTATCCACACTGACCGCCGCTGCCCTCCACCCCTCACAAAACCCCCCCCGTCATCCGCCTCACCTGTGCCTTCCCGAGGGAAAACTAATCAACTCTCGAACTGTGATTACTTCACGGCTGTACACGAGGGGGAATATCGCGACTTCGCATCACTGCCTTTAACAACAAAAAACAACAAACCCCGCGTCACCCAATGTCCCCTTTCCCCGGGAGCCCAGGCCGGGCCCCCGGTCCTATACCTCGAGGGAAACATTTTTAAGGTGTCAGTGGTGGGGTGGTGAGGTTTTAAAAGGTGAATAAAAGTAAGCCCATTATTCGGGAGATGATAGTTTGGGATTATTATTTTAAAATTCCCAGTTATTCTTGTAAGTATTCTTTTTTCGTTTCCATGACCATTATTTCTTTCTTTCCGCCCTCTTTTCGTCTCAGTTTGGGGCCCTCCCAGCGCCATTTTGTTCTATCTTCTTTCGTTTTCTTTCACTCCCCTCTCCCCACATGCCGTTGCGGCCCAAAAATTCGTGGGATATTTTTCTGCGATCAGGATAACAAAGTGTCATTCTTTTTATCTTTCCCCCCGTTATCTAGTCAACCAAAAAACCCCGAGTCTTACGTCTTTCAAAAAATCCCCATCGGGTTGGTTATGGTCAATAGGGGGGGTGTAATAATGTACACGCTAAAATGAAAACCTCCAAGCTAAACACAATTTCAATACCCCTTCGCTCTGAAAAAGGTGTTTTGGGTTTTGTATTACTTAAAAAAACCTTCGTGAAACTTTAGACCAACTTAAAATTCCTTATATCAAATTGCCAGTTTGATTAGGGACGGCCTCTTTGGGGGTCGCAGTTTCATTACTTAAATAGTTGGTTCGGGATTATAATTTGTTCATTTAAGGTCACCAGCAGGCTTTCCAAACAAGTTCTTTTTTTCTTGGCGCGGAATTCCGCAGGGCACCGGAGTCTTCCCTCTCCGCTCTTCAAGGTCTAGACGCAAAACCTCCAAACGGCCACATGGTTTTAATGAAACACAGACCACACTGTCTCAACATTTTCTTTCTCTACTAGATATTTATCTTCCATGTGTGTTTTATAAATATTAAGTAATATGTTACCTAGGTGTAGGGAAATTCACTAAATAGGATCCAGTTGAGGAGAGTTATGCTCCTAAGAGCTTCCTTTCATCACATAGTAAGAGTTTCCTGTATCAGAGTGTAAAGGTTATTCTTATTCCCGAGTAGAGTTTTCTTGGTATAGTGTTAACCCTTATATGCTGAAGATGATCTCAAGTGAGAGACTTACCATGTTTCCAAAATAAATAGGATATCATTTACAAATATAGTTCTTGTGTTATTATGAAAACCCAGGTGATTATTCTGTATTAGGATAATAATTCCCCACACTTCCAAAAGAGTTCCGCCTTTACTAGGTATAACCCCTAGTACCGACCACGACTACCAAGATCAATCTAGTATTTATAGTAATCAAACGTGCCCAGGGAGTAATCCAGGAGTTACTCGCCGGGGCTGTATATGGTGGCAGCGCATTCCCTTAACCTAAATCCTTATCTTTTCCCCTTAAATACATCCCCTATTTCATTACTCTCCGCAGTGAGACGTGGTCACATTAAAATCACATAGTGAAGTCATAAGACTAAGTTAAATCCTCCCGTCAAGTTGTAATCTTTTATCAAATCATCCCCAAGTAATATCATTCAAGTAACGTTGACCAGTTTAAAACCGCCCCATACCTTAAAAACCCCCAATTCCCCAGCAACACAATAAGACGTGGCAAGTGTGAAATAAGGCAAGATAGCGGGCCCAGGCAAGTATGATGAACTCATCACGGCATCTACTCGCCTTAAGGTACTTATGGAGTGCTATTCTGTGTGTCTGTGTGTTGTGGTGTCCTGGTGTGTGTGTGTGTGTTTTGTGTGTGTGTGTGTCTGTGTATGTTGTGCCTGTCGTGTGTGTGTTGTGTGTCCCTGTGTGTGTGTGTGTGGTGTGTCATGTTGTGTGGTGATGTGTGTGTCTGGTGGTGTGTTGTCCTCTTTGTGTGTGTGTGGGTGTGTCCTCTGTGTGTGTGTGTGCCTGTGGTGTGTGTTGTGGGCCTGGTTGTGTGGTGTGCGCTGTGGGTGTGTGTGTGTGTGTGTCTTGTGTTGTTGTCTGTCCTGGTGTGTGGTGTGTGTGTGTGTGTGGTGTCTGTGTTCTGTCTGTGTGTGAGGGTGTCCTGTCTGTGTGTGTGTGTGTGTGTGTCTGTGTGAACACTGGGTTAATAATGGAGCCAGAGCCTCGTCGGTCTTTTCCAGAGACACCCCACTAGTTTTTCCTGGCCTAGACAAAATAGGTGGCTTTTTTATAATGGAGATATTTTTTATTTTTGCGCAAACCATAGTTAAAAAAAAAAAAAAAAAAAAGCAAATATTCTCCATCAGAAAAAGCACTAAAGCTTGGCCGGGAAAAATTAGTCAGGGTCTTATAGTGTTATGAAACCTAACCTAACCTTAACCACAAAGTATACCTAACTAACCTTAACCACAAAGTTACCTCACCTAACCGTAACCACAAAGAGGTAATACTTAAACCTAACCTTAACCACAAGTATCACTATACCTAACCGTAACCCACAATAAGTATACCTAACCTAACCTTAACCACAAAGTATACCTAACCTAACGTTAACCACAAAGTCCACCTTAACCCACAAAGTATACCTAACTTAACCTACAAGTATAGCTAACCTAACCTTACTAACCTTATGAACACTGTTACCTTCCTTGGTGTCTTGGTGACTGGGGCAGAATAAGTAGCTCTGAGCACCCAGCTCTTAAATGTCTTGCTCAGCCGTTCTATGTTCGTGGTGTTGGGACACGTCGTCACTGGATCCACAAAGCGTCACTTAGAGTGGTTCAACGACTCTCGCTTGAATATCCCAGGTCGCTGAGAGCCACTATAGGCTTTCCAACAGTCCTCGTGTGTGTTACAGGAAAGGTTTCTCGACGGAATGCACTTCGACTGATGAAATGGAGGTTTTCGACCGGACACCAGTGGAACTCCGTGGAAACTTGCCAAATATGTCTATCATAGAGTAAACCTAAAGGTATTTGGTCATTGAGAAGATTAATATAAAATACAAAGGTTACTAGACCATATGTGCCGCCAGCAATATACAAGTGACAAGTCCTATACAGCCAAATCCTCCCCCTAGATCTGGCCTTGGTTTCCCCACCCTATACCGTGGTAACACCTATGTGATATAGTTTTATATTATGATCATTCTCTACACTAAATTACTATTAATATATGTTCCACCTACAGTGGCCACCTCTGCATTAATATTGTATTTAAATAAAATCAATTAGCGATTAAAGACTAATATACAGTGAAACACATTACTGTGTGTGCGGCTCACCCGCAGGCTGCGGCTGCCTCCCTGATGGTTCACAGTCATTAGCTACTACAGAAAACAGCACCTCAGTGTGCTGGGGAACCTAAGTATAAAGTGTTTTTGTTGTAGTCAGTGTTCCAATGTTAAACATATTGTTTACAAATACATATTTTTAATTCATATCACGCTATTTAAGATTGTGCACGATGAAGATCTAAAATATTATGAAGGGAATGCTGAGAGGTCCACGGCGCTGACCTGGAAGCGGTCACGATGCACCGAGTTCGGAGGTTTCCGCCGGTGACGTCCAAAACGCATTCCGTCTAACCTTCCTGTTAGCCAGTATCCACCACCGTCCTTACATCCTCAAAGCACACAAGCCAGTCCTTACATCCTCCGACACACCGTCCTTACATCTCACCACACACTGTCCTTACATTCTCCATACACAATACATTCACTGATCCTTACATCCTCCCCACACTGTCCTTCTCCTCCACACACGTCCTTACAGCCTCCACACATCCGTCCTTTTCCTCCACACACTGTCCTATACTCCTCCACACACCCGTCCTTCATTCCTCCACGACATACAGTCCTTACATCCTCCACACACCGTCCTTACATCCTCCACACACTCTGTGTCCTTTATATCCTCCCCACACTGTCCTTACAATCCTCCACCACCTGTCCTTACTTGTCCTCCCACACTGTCCTTAACATCCTTCCACACAACCGTCCCCCTTTACATCTCACATCACACTGTCCTTACATCCTCCCACAACGTCTCTTACATGCCTCCACTACACTGTCCTCACACATCCTCCACAACACCGTCCCTTACATCCTAACACACCGATTCCTTAACATCCTTCCACACACTGTTCCTTTAACTCCTCCATCACACTGTCACTTACCATCCTCCACACACTTGTCCTTAAATCAACTTACAATCCTCCACAACCACTGTCCCTACGATCCTCCACACACCGTCCTTATCATCCTCCACCCACCGTCCCTTACATCTTCCACTATCTACTTTTCCTTACGCTCCTCCACACAACCTGCCTTACATCCTCCACACAACCGTCCTTACATCCTCCCACACACCGCCCTTACATCCTCCCACAACACCGTCCCTTACATCCCTGCCACACTACCGGGGGCGTCCTTACATCCTCCACACATCCGTCCTTTACTTCCTCGTCCACCACTGTGTCCTTAACAGTCCTCCATCACACTCTCCTTACAATCCCTCCACACACCGTCCTTAATCCTATCCTCCACCACCGTCCTTACTCTTCCACACACCGTCCTTACATCCTCCACACACCGTTCCTTACCTCCTCAACACACCGTCCTTACATCCTCCCACACACGTCCTTACATCTCCACGATTCACTGTCCTTTCCATCCCTCCACACCCCGTCCTTTACATCTCCACACACACCGTCCTTACATCCTTCCCACACACCGCCTTACATCCTCACACACACCGTCCTTACATCCTCCACACACCGTCCTTACATCGCCACACTCCGTCCTTTTACATCCTCCACACACTCTCCTTACATCCTCCACAACCGATACCTGTCCATCCTCCACACACCGTCCTGACATCTTTCCACACACCGTCCTATACAATCCTCCACACACCCGTCATTACATTCCTCTTACTACACACCGTCCTTAATCCTCCACACACACCGTCCGTATACATCCTCCACACAACCCGTCCTTAAACATTCCTCCCAAACAACCGTCCTATAACGACTTCCTCCACACAGACCGTACCTTACATCCTCCACACACTAGGGTCGTACATCCTCCAACACCGTCCT
This sequence comes from Chionoecetes opilio, assembly GCA_016584305.1. NCBI lineage: Eukaryota > Metazoa > Arthropoda > Malacostraca > Decapoda > Majidae > Chionoecetes > Chionoecetes opilio. The sequence goes on along the minus strand of JACEEZ010013046.1, from coordinate 60,864 downwards.
ATACATCCTCCACATCACTGTTCTTTACATCCTCCACACAACCGTCCTTACATCCTCCCCATTGGCACCGTCCTTAACATCCTCCACAACACCGTCACTTACCACATCCTCCACACACAGTATCCCTTACATCCCTCCACTCACCGGTCCTTACACCTCAACACACCGTCCTTACATCCTCCACACACCGTCCCTTCATCCTCCCACACTGTCCTTACATCCTCCACACACTGGTCCTTACATCCTCCACACACTGTCCTTACAATCCTCCCAACACGTCCTTATCCTCCACACACTGTCCCTTACATGCCTCAGCCAACTGTCGTCCTTTACATCCTTCCACACACTGTCCTACTCCTCCACACACCGTCCTTTACATCCTCCACACACCGTCCTTCATCCTCCCCACACTGTCCTTACATACTCCACACACTGTCACTTACATCCTCCACACACCGTCCTTACATCCTCACACAATCCGTCCCTTACATCCTCCACACACTGTCCCTTACATTCTCTCACCCACCGTCCTTTACATCCTCCACACAGACCGGTCCTTACATCCTCCACACACCGTCCTTCATCCTCCAACACACCGGTCCTTACATCCTCCACACACTGTCCTTACATCCTCCACACACCGTCCTTACATCCTCCACACACCGTCCTTACATCCTCCACACACTGTCCTTACATCCTCCACACACCGTCCTTACATCCTCCACACACCGTCCTTACATCCTCCACACACTGTCCTTACATCCTCCACACACTGTCCTTACATCCTCCACACACCGTCCTTACATCCTCCACACAACCGTCCCTTACATCTCCACAACACTGTCCTTTACATCCTCCACACAACGTCCTTACATTCCTCCACACACTGTCTTACATCCTCCCACAGACACACCGTCCTTAAACATCCTCCACACACTGTCCTTACATCCTCCACACACTGTCGCTTACATCCTCCACACACCGTCCTTAACATCCTCTACACACCCGGCCTTACATCCTCCACACACCGTCCTTACATCCGCCACACACCGTCCCTTACACCTCCACACACCGTCCCTTACATCCTCCACAACACCGTCCGTACATCCTCCACACACTGTCCTTACTCCTCCACACACCGTCCTTACATCCTCCACACACTGTCCTTCACATCCTCCACACACCGTCCCTTACATATCCTCCACACACGTCCCTTTACATCCTCCACACACCGTCCCCTTACAATCCTCCACACCCTGTCCTTACATCCTCCACACACTGTCTCTTACATCCTCCACACCACTGTTCCTTACATCCTCCACACACCGTCCTTTACAGCAATCCTCCACACATCCGTCCTTAAATCCTCACCACTGTCCTTACATCCGTCCACTACCTGTCCCTTACATCCTCCACACATCCGTCCTTAATACATCCTCTAACACACTCTCCTTGACATCCGTCCACACACCGTCCTTACATCCTTGTACAGGCATGTACCGTCCTTAAATCCTCCACACACCGTCCTTACACCCTCCACCACCTGTCCCTTCACATCCTCGCACAACACTGTCCTTACATCCTCCACACACCGTCCCTTACACTCATCCACCACAACCGTCCTTAACATCTCGCCACCCATCCGTTACCTTACATCCTCCACACCACTGTCCTTTACAATCCTCCACACACCGTCCTTACATCCTCCACCACACGCCCTTAGACTCCTCCACACCCGTGTCTTACTATCTCCACACACACCCGCCTATACATCTCCCACACAACTGTGTCCTTAAATCCTCCACACACGTCCTACTCCTCCACACACCGTCTCTTACATCCTCCCACACACTGTCCTTTACATCCTCCACACCCGTCCCTCTACATCCTCTACTACACCGTCCTTTTCGCTCCCACACCGTCCTTACTATCCGCCACACACCCGTCTTACATCCTCCACACACTGTCCTTACATCCTCCCACACTTCCTTAACATCCTCCACACACCGTCCTATCATCCTCACATCACCGTCCTTACCATCCTACCACAAACACCGTCCCTAACATCCTCGCACACACCGTTCCTTACATCCTCCCACTCCATGGCAACAAGCCAACTGACATTATAGTGGGCCATACAATGTAGTAACCTTTGTTTTTGATTAAGAGCCGATGATTGCCGCTCGAACATTTTAATAGCCTTTTGATTGTGGCTCCCCTAAAAATAGTGGTGACTGATTGGCTAAAGGGAAAAAAAACATGCGCCGCCTGTCATTGGCTAATCTGTGGCTGTCTGTGATTGCTACCCTCGTGGAGGTGTTTGATATGTTCCTGACCCTCCAGAAGTATCTATCGTGACCTTACGATGGTCAGTGTCCAAATATAAGTTTGATGGAGGAACGTGTGTTATCCTGTCCGCGTCTAAAGACAACAAAAGGATTCAGTTTCAATATATAACATAATTTTTTGTATATTAAGCACAAGTTAGAGTAGCAGCGAAACGTGAAAACTCTCGTGTCCATTATAACCCAACAGTGCACAAGATAACCCCACGGTCCCGCCACTCCAGTCGGTATCCGGTCTATTTCGCCACATCTCCAGTTCGCCCACATGCCATCCAAAAAGTCTTATCGCTCGCAAACGTCCGTTCGCCACATCAGTGGATTCATGTCGCCCCATTAGATCACTCCTTTTCCTCTTGCAGCGCTCAAGTTAGAGTTGGCGTCCTCCTGTAGAGTTGGGGTTTTGTGGTAAGTTACAGTAATGGCTCCAGCGGGTAGGTTTGGCGTCACCTGTAGGTTGGGGGTCGTGTGGGAGTTCAGTAATGGCTCCAGCGGTAGTTGGCGTCACCTGTAGGTGGGGGTTGGTTGGTAAGTCAGTAAGTGGCTCCAGCGGAGTTGGCGTCACCTGTAGTTGGGGTTGTGGTAGTTTCAGTAAGTGGCGTCCTAGCGGGTACGTTGGGTTCATGGGGTAATTATTATGTCATGTCTTTTTTCTTCTTTTATTACAAAGATAGAACTCTCAAATTAACAAAACATGTCAGAATATTTCGTATTAATTTTTACAATATTGGCCTAAACTTGCCTACACAATGGACGAGATGGGTTTTGTTTACCTTATTGTATTACCTAACAGTACATTTTCTCCTTTGAGTTTTCCGTCGCATAAATCATATAATACTAATAGTAATATAATGTTGATTTGCGCCCTGTGGCAGAACAGCACACAAAAACAAAGCGATTAAGTGCACAAGCCAAGTAGTAAATCTTAAAGTACTTACGGTTAAGTTCCCATAACTCGGGCATATCCTCGGGAACCTTGCGCCGAGCCGAGTGTAATGAATATTATTGCCAACGTGTAGCTCTGAACGTAGATAGCTTAAGGGGAAAAAAGCATGAAAATCACATGAAAAAATTATTGGATTCTAATACGTAGAAATCTTCACTCTTCCCCATGTCTCATGGTCTTACGGTATGTCCATAGACCTTTCAACCGTCCTCACTCCTGGCATAACATTCACGTAAATCTTTGGGTTTTCTGTTATCCTGAGGTCATCACTGTAGATGACCCCGACCCATATTTTTACACCACAAATTCCCCCAACTGGCAGGTTTCCCGCCATCCAACTTTCTTTTTCAAAAGGTCAATTTCTCAGAAATATTAACACCATTGTTGTCTGTTCCTTTTCTTTCACTTGCACCAGTCGGTGTCTTGGACGTTTGGGAGCCAAATAACCATACAGACCTTAGAGTACCAGCAAAATAACAGTGTACACACCTTCTACCGTCACACACCACTACGAACAATACCCACAAGACAAATCCGGCGGAGAACCAGCGGCCTATGTGGGGTGGCACCCAGTCGGCCCTAGTGGTTGGTGGCCACCCAGCGGCCGACCCGCAACTCACGCCTCCGGGTTTTGTGGGTAGTTCTGCGTTGCTTTGGAGAATGCATGACCAGGTAGTAGCCGAGTGTCTATTGGGGTGTTGTCGAGTCTTGTGATGCCGAGTGTTGGAACTTCCCTGTAGAAGCAAAAAAAAAACAGGACAAAGTACAGGCACCTTTAGGGACATAGTATCAAAGTACAATCAGAAAACATACATGGACACCTGTGCTAGCCCCATTCTTGCACAAACAGCAGACCCGCCCACTCGCTGTTTGTATGAAGGTCCACATACATAGTGCCGAGCTCTGCCTCGACAGAGGTATGATGGAATATTCGTAGAGGAGCATCCACCCTATACATACCTTAAAACTGAAACACGGCTGGTGTCGACGGATCCATCCAGATTGGTTCCACCCATTCATAGCGAACGCCAGGACGAGGATGCACCCCTTGGCAGCCCCAGAAGCCTCTTAAGGTGTCCTTGTGACAGAAACCTTAAGGCGGTTTCATATGGCCGTACCTTAGTACCTGCGATCCACAGAGAGTTGCAGTATATAGGTATCATGACTCCTGAATAACTCCATCGTCCCCTCTCTGCGTTACAGTAGCGAGAATTTCCTCTGTCCGAAGTATTTCCCCACTAACAGAAGCTTGGTGTCTGCTTGATGGATATCATCATCATCAGTCATGTCCCGTGGTATATAACATGGCCATAGGTTATGTCGCGAATCTATCACAAAAGTGAGGGCAGGACCCACAGAGCATGCTGTTTTCAGTAATTCACCTGAGCGCGTGCCGGGTGATACTACCATGCCCTGTCCTTAGTGTAATAGTTTCGGGAAATAAGAACATTTAAGGTGGGAGGAGGAATAAGCCTCCTTGTTTACAAATGCTCTCCTCTTCCTCCGCTTGTGTGACCTGCAATCGGCTTTGTGTTGTTGTATTTTTACATTAAAAACTTTTTTTTATATATTGGCCACAGTTAGCGAAGGTTCAGTTAGCGTTAGTAGGATAGGTTAGGTAGATTATGTTTAGGTAGAGGATTAGCTTAGGTTAGGTAATGGTTAGGTTAGTCATAGGTAGGCTAGTTGGTAAGTGGTAGTATTACCCAGCAGCCCGCGGCCCCATTGGCGGAGCCTCGCCTACGCAATTAAATCACTTTTAGGGGTTCTAGTGTACTTAGGTTGGTAACTATTATTAAGGGGTTTATAGCAGACATGGGCATATGATTATGATTCATTAAACAAAAAAATCATAATCCATGGCTGTGATTACATAATCAATAATCAAATCATACAATCCAGACATTTACACGCTGCAGTATTAATCATAATTCAAATCCTCAATTCATTGTGTATTTTCTTCAGAAATATCAATACGATTGACTTATACCATATTTATGGGTTTTAGCAATTAAATCAATGTGATCAGTATAAACTATTGTATTTAATAAAATTGTAAAAAAAAAATAAAAATATTTCTTTTTTTTTTTGTTACAAAAAAAATAATATTTACTAAATTTAAAAAAACTGATCTATTGTGATTATTTCATGTCTTATTTTCATGTAGCAATTCATTTTGCCTAAATAAATTGACCGAATTTCATATAATATAAATTGTTTCCGGTTCGCAAGACATGTTTGCAAAGCATGCGACACTAACTAAAAGGCTTTTCTGCGGGGGAGCAAGAGAAATTTCGCTTTGAGCACAAAGCGGTCACCTTTCTCTATGCTGCTGGTCCCCGCAGATAAATACGTTCTACCTCCGTCGCTTGCTCCATAGAAAGCGAGATGCATGCGCGGCTGCGAGGTATGATTAAGCAAAACAAAGATCAAATGAATAAAAAAAAAATAAATGTTTTGACTCCTCTGGGATCAATTTATCACACTGAGGAACTATACCTACACCTTCATAGTCAAGAAAAGTGTGCAGATTCAGGAAACGTGCCTAGAAAATTTAATGATTTCATCAAATACCCGGCAATGAAGTGATGTAGAAGTCCAACAGGGGGAGAAATGTTTATGCACTGTTTTACTTAACCCTTGTTTTCGTATACTTGTACACACAAACCTCGATTTCCCGGATAGCGGATTTGTGCCGGACAAAATCCGGAGGTCCGGGACGACATGGTCCCAGTCTCATGACAAAGTTTTGTTTTTTTTTTTTTTTTTTAATGTTGAAATGCCTGGTCCGGTTAGTAAATTGACCAAGTTGTCCGGCGTCCGAGTATCTCCTGTCAAACCTTCGCCTGGTCAGTGTCCGCGCCTCCCAGCCAGTGGCAGCATGCTCAGACGGTCATATTGTTGATATTTTGCCACAACATACACTCAGCTTCACGCTGCACCGCCTCCGTTAGATCCCCTGACCCCACTGCCGCACTGATGCAGGAACTCCCTTGAGACTAGTGATCACTTTCTGCTGCCTCCCGCAAGGTGGCAGCATGCTCAGCCGGACGTAAAATTCACGTGGCAGGGTAAGTTGATATGTGGCGGTTAGCCGGACAGTAAATGTCTAGATAGGATAAACGTCCCAGGACAGGTGGTCATAATGGCATCGGACTTTTCTTTTTTTTATTTATTTTTTTTTTTTTTTTTTTTTTTTCTTTACGTGGCCGATCCCGGACTTTTGTGATTGCGGTTCCAGGACCAGCTTTGGACCCCCCTATTCGTCCGGGAATCGCGGTGTGTGTGTTACTTTACATTACTGTTTACAATGTATACTAATGCGATTTGTGCCATAAATTTAAATCGAGGTGATATTTAAATACAGTGTATTATTTATGATTACATCAAATTATAAAGAGCACATTAGTCAACCCATTATATGTGTTGTCCTATTAGCTAGTGCAAGTGCAATAAAAACACTGTTGAACTAATTTATAACAACCAAAAAATAACCTTAATAATAATCATTACTGTGTCATAATAATCACTAAAAACATGTGATTTTATTAAATCATTATCTAATCACATCAGCAATAACAGAAAACATCTTAATCAGAATAAAAAATTTACGGTTAAAACACAAGTGAATCTCATAATCAAATCATAATCATAAAAAAGACAAAAAACGACTAATCATAATAACAAAGTATTCCGGATAATGTCAAAATCAATCATATAATTTTTTATAATCATGGTCCCATGTCTGATTATATATAATAATTATTATGAATTAATCATTATATCTATAATATATATATATTATATCTATTAATATTATATATATATATATATAACAACATCACCTGTGTGCGTGTATGATACACTGTCACTCCTTGAGTTGTCGACCCAATGACCTTATTACGTCAAACCTGTATTTTTGATACCAAAAAACATAAATATTACTTATTAAAACCTGAAAAAGATAATGGTTTTTGCCTGCCAGCAGCGGAACACGTGCCGGGGCTGCATGTATGCACATCGCTCTAAGATAGTGGGGGGTTCTGGAAGCAGAAATAATAGTGTATTTGAGCACCGTCCTCCAAAACAGATCCTTAAGTGCTTTGTTGTTTGCCAAAGAAGGCCCAAAGGTTAGGCAGACAGTCCCGGGCCTGACATCAGCGTCAATACACTGGCAGAGACACAACGTTTTACAGGAGCGCCAAACCCTGAATGGTATTCATGTCAAAGAGCTAGTTGTCAGTGCCTGAAGGGACTCGAGGAATGGTCACCATCTGAACACATGGCCTGGAGTTTTTTTGTTCTTTGTCATCGTGCATCTTGATGCGGGCCTATTGGAATCCATTGCCTTGGCGTGGTGACTACATAACATTGAAATGAGATGTGAATTGTCCACAAACATTAGTTCCCTGTGTATCGACGTTATTCCATGGATATTGATTTTACGTAGCTTTAAGGTTACTTCTTTAAACCCCCATGCACATGATATTGAAAAAGACCAGCTGCTCCTATAGTGTCTCCTAGGGCAATTGTGATGTTTTTTGCTGTTGTTTTCACTTTCCTGTGGGTGACCAATATCCTGTTCTATTTGTGGGCAGCAGTAGGCTTGCCATTCTCCGCTGGGACAGCCGTGAAGGTTGCCATATGGCACTGGGCATGGTACGTATAACTCTTAACAGTATCCTCTGGCGCTCACTGACGTGGTAATACATGATGATATAGATAACAACTCAAAGCAGTTGGTATAGCACTCTTTGTTTTGAGGAGCTTGGTGCTGTAGCAAGAGCTATTCCCAGAACCTCACGGACAGAAATTACCTCAACGGGTACGCCTCCACACCTATACGATAGCAAGAATATTTTTTTTGAGACAAACTACTGTTTGGAAGAATGTGTATCATATGCCCAATAAAATATGGTAATTCAAGAATCGTTTTCATGACTGTGTATCGGTTTTTCTGATACCTAACCCAGTGGTGGGCCCATAGGAGTGTCAGATACCATACTACGCTATTTCTAGAATAACAGATTGGCTCAGCCGTAGCTCCTATTCTGGCTGTTTGTAGAAGACTTCTTCCTTCATTGATGTAGCTTCAAAATAGGCACCACAACTAACAAAAAGATTTCACTTTTCCTAACATTTGTTAATTCATAGTCTTATTGTGTCCCTACCTATTACTAGTGTGTTTTCTTAGTTCGGTCCACTTGCGAGGACTTAATTCCCACACCAGCACGCCTGTGACACTAACAATGTAGGGTTGCACTGCGCGCCCATCAGCTAACAGTGGCTATGTGCACCTGATCGCCTGGCTGTAACCTAGATGGTGTTTATTAGCGAGCAGACATTGGTCTATCAAAAAGTGATCAGTGTTTGGGACAGGTATTTGCTAACAAGTCATCTGTAATATTAGGTTTGACCTTTAGCTAAACCATTGCTACTTAAGGATTCACTGCTAGGTCGTTCCTTGCTCTCCACATAGAGTAAATCTCCATAAATTCCTAGGTGAACTACACAAATTGAAAATGAGTACACGCAAAAAACCAACAATAAACCACGTAATTTCTCAGCTACACAACACTATTGTATTATCCTGGTGTGTTTATCGACTTAAATCTACACTATGTGTCATGCATATTTAGATTGCAAGGTAAATAGTTATGGTGATAGTAATGCGTTTAGTTCACTTGCAGCTTCTCTACTATCTGGGATGGTAGGCGTGATGTGGCCTCATAACTTTACTTATAGATTAACAAGATTGAGCTATATACATTTACACTCACTCCAGAGACGCGGGTTACGGACGATCTGTTAGAAGTTTGTTTAAGTGGATTTTCAAGGGATACAATACATAGCGTCGTTGTAGGTGAAAAGTTGTCTCACGGCTAGTAATAACCAGAGGTAGACAAGAATGTTACGGATTCCAAGCTGGAACAGCGTAGATAAATAAATGGTAGAATATGGAAAAACCTAGGTTCACAATAAGGGTGGTGTTGAAATGACTGCATGGACCAGTCCGTGGGTACGTTAAGTGCGAGTCAATAGGGATCTTTAAAAGGGGCCCTGGATATTCATGGATGGCTTGCAAAGGTGGCATGTAGGTCGTGTTAAGTAACAGGACTCTACCACGTGTAGGTCGGCCCCGCCTCTTGTAGCGTTCCTTATGTTTCTCATGTTCTTATATCCTGGGTGAGGATTCCAACCCGCCCATCACCAGATTTTTGCACCTCATTTCAACAAGTGGCCCTTTAGACAGCCCTGGTGTCCCTAATAAGGGACTGCCCCGCCAGGTCAGCGGCAGCGCTGATTTTATGCATTACAGAATGATGTCGACTGTGAAAGATGGCAGTTCGTATAAAAGTAACTATTATGTTTTGTTTTTATAATTGTTTTTATAAGTTTTCTCTTTCATTGTTTTCTATCAAATGTATTTCTAAAGTACTTTTTTATATCTCTTTAAAATGATGACTTTACATGATCAACATCCCATGCGCACCTAGGCGGTGATCAAGGGCTGTGAAGAATTGTCCATCCAGTGCAGCACCATAGGCCTGATGCCAAGGTGCTGTGTAAGGTTGTTCCCCATCCAAGTGCAAGCACCTAGGCGTGATTCAAGGTGCTGTGAAGGTTGTCCCCATCCATGTGCAGGCACCTAAGGCGTGATTCAAGGTGCTGGGAAGGTTGTCCCATCAGTGCAGCACCTTGGGCGTGATCAGGTGCTGTGACTAGTTGTACCCATCCAGTTGCAGCACCTAGGCGTGATACAAGGTGCTGTGAAGTGTGTCCATCCAGTGCAGCACCTAGGCGTGATCAAGGCTTGCTGTGTAGGTTTGGGGTCCATATCAGTGTGCAGCAACCCTAGGCGTGATCAAGGTGCTGTGAAGGTATAGGCATAAACTTTAATGCGGTGAGGATATCTGTGTGAGATATCTTTCTCCCCCAGAAGGCTTATTGTGCAGTTCTCACTAGCTAATTTGTCATTGAGGGATCAAGTATATTTTCCGTCACATTGAGATTCACTACTCTTTTTCTATGTTGAATGATCCATTGGGTCACAATCCCAGTGTATGAAACGTTTCTGGTGTGCCATGCATCGGTAAGGTGTAACAATTTTACCTTAAATTACCAGCGTTTTTGCATTCCAACATGCACTTACTTTTGCATCAGCAGTTTCAAGCTGCATCAAGATCCTTGTAGTGACCTAGGATCAAAGACCTAGATGTCTTCCTTATCCCTGGGCTTCTCATCCAGCAACATCGGCTACTTTTGTATCCTTTCTAAGTGCCGTGTGAATTAGCCTCAGGGAGGCAATAGATACCATACAGTAACTTAAGTCAAACATCTAATGGTTCACTGGACTGTTTACAGGAATGGTCCAGCCTTGAAATGCTTGCCTTACGAGAGCCAGCTGTGACGCCTGGAGGGAGACGCCGTGCAGCAGTGGCAGCCTAATGTAAGCAGCAGCAGCTTGCCACTACACAGCAGGGCTTCTCTGGCCACACTAAGGCAGCCAGATGTAGAAATGCATGACGACGTAACTGAGGATACACCAGAAAGGCGCAATAGGCACCTACACCACGGGTATGTACCTGCACGGCATTTATTACCCCCGAGATCTCATACAAGAATTGTTTGATTCAATAGAATATCTAGAGTGAAGATTACCAACAAGTTTTCGTCCACGGCTGGTGATAACCGGGTAGAACAAGAAGTCACGGTGTCAAGCTGGATCAAGCGTAGATTTTAACAAGAATAAGGGAAAAACTGGTCGGTTCACAAATAGGGGTGGTGATATATTGGCATTGACCAAAGTCCCATGGGGTAGTTGCTGGGGAGTCAATATGTGAAGTCTTAAAGGAGTGCATGGACAGTGTTGGTTGGTGATGGGATGAAAGCTTGATGTAGGCATTGTTACAAGTACAGGAACTACCACGTGTAGGTCTCCCAGCCTCTTTGATAGCTTCCTTATGTTCCTTATATACCACAAGTTCTGGCACCTGATACACTGACTGGAGAAATAATGCAACAGTATTATGAGCCTCTGATTGAGTGCAGGTTCTCCAAATCCATAGGAAAACCAATGGACAGACTAAGTAGCTCTGTAGTGTTAACTGTACAGCCATCAAGAAGTATGAGTCATGTGTGAAGGTTTCTATGGAACAGTGATGTACTCACAGGGAATAATCAACGTGGGCCAAAAGTATCTTAATGCCACACCCACTTCCCATCTTCCCGAAGTGGTAGTGTTTTGCTGGCACAGTCTGTAGCCCGGCAGAATAGTACTAGGGCGATTGATACACACGGTTGCCTTTGTATCTACGTTTATTTGTTTTTTGGGTTTTATATCATATTTCTTAAGTTCTATGTTCATCTATACGCTGAGATTCATATATCTGATCCACACTTGTGCATGTCCATCGAAGTGTCTTCTTAACCCTTGGAGACACCACAACGTCAATTTCCATTGTAATTTTGGGTACCATTAGAAACCATTTTTGGTGTGAATATATGCCAAATATTTTGATAGATTTTGACCAGTTTAGTTATCCTTGTTCCCGCTAACTAATTGGTATAAATCTATGTGTGCTTTTTCTATGTTATTGGCTAACAACACATGACAGTTTTTATCATATAGTCCATGAAAGTACGGAACGGCAAGGGCGGAACGTCACCATTGCCATGGCTTTGTTTTGGAAGCGTTATTTTCACTTTGTCTGTGGCTTCTATTATTTGTAGTTTGTTTCTCTGTCCTAGTGGTTGGTTTTGAGGTTACATCTGTACCTACAGTGTTTCTGGGTCTTGTCAAGGTTTATGTCATCCACGTACTGGCAATAACTCCCATTTTTTTTTTTTTAACTTTGATGTTCATAACTATCTAATCTCTGGTGTTTATGTGTATACAAGCCATTGTAAATAATTGTAATATGCCCGTAATCATGCAAATCTTGACTTCAACGTACTCAAAACTCCTTCATTCATAGAAAATGTATTCAATAGTAAAATGTTTTTGTCCATCTCCATGTCCATGGCGATACATATATGGTAACTACAGAAAAATGTTTAATTTGTATTTACAGCCAGAAACGGTTGTTAGGATTAAATCTCATATTAAGTTAGGTTTAAACGGGGGTTTTGATTTTTAGTAGATATATCAAGTGAATAAAATGTAGCTCATCAAACTAACAGAACAGACGCAAAGAAGGAGTGGGGGTTCGTTTGTGGGGCGGGCCGGGAGCGGCCGGGTGCTTATGGTACTCCTCGTCCGCCGTCGGCGAGAGTTCCAGACTTTTCCCTTTGTTCAAGTGTTTCCTAATTTGTCTACAACTAATATATCTCTCTATTAAGCTTTTAACCCTGTGTTTTCGGTATAAGATAAAACCTTAACCTGACCATTACGTGTGGGCCAGAATGTTGTGTGGGACGAGGCACTACAGTCTGGATAGTGCCGGGTGCAGCCTTGGCGGCATCCTACCACTCCTGGAACAAACTGTATATGTTATACAAACATTATTGCCAATGAAAAACCAGTGCCAAATTTCATTCAAAGGCTTAACAAAATACTTACTAGTGTCAGGAGGTCCCTAAGTTTTGGGCCTCTGGCCAGCAGTGACTGCCCATTACCGAAAGCTGTAAGCGATGGTTGCGCGGGGACGGCAGCCGGCCTATTTGTTGCCTTCCAAAGAAATCCGCGCGTGTGAACGTATCGCGGCACTGGGACGCTGTTTCCCGGTTTTCCGTGGCTAAATGTGCAGGTATTTTGGACAGTGTGAACTTTTAAATACCCAAAAAGGTTTTGCCTGAGCTCTGCAAATAAACAGTATCACCCAGCCCTCCATGTCACTTCATGTTTTTTCTACGTCAAACCTATATATTTTTGTTGTATCATCTCCTCCAACATGACCTCTGAGGAACTGCAGACAACAACTTGATCGATCAGTACTCGTTATATTGATTGTTCGCTTCATGCTGGAAGAATGCCAATGACTTGATCGATAGTAATTTGTAGCCTTGTTATGTGGTCATTACCAGGGAGGCTGTCTGAATAGAACTAAAATAGGTTTGTTACTGTACAAATGCAGTCTTACGTCAGATTGCCTGTGAGAATATACTATGTACACATGTTAGCGGGTGGGTGGTGGATAAATACATTTAAATGCCTATGACGTCGGCTGTATAGTGCCGACCTCCGTGGTAGTAGTGGGCTGTCGCGCCTTCCTACGACTCTACGGGCCAGGGCAGTCCGGTGGCCGTGCGCAACCCAGCTGTTCCCTTCCTTCTTTTCGTGGGTTGATAATGGGTACCTGGGGAAAAACCTTGGGGAAGTACAACTGGTCAGTGTGCGGCGTCGTGATAAAATACAATGGGGGGACTGCAGGCCCTTGCACAACAGTGGGATACTCTAAATCTTCACCTATCTCAGGTATGAAGTTTGTAGTATGAGTTAGACGGATTTCAGGGCATGGTAGTAGTGTGGTGGTAGAAGGGATGGGGGGGGTGTCGTGGTGGTGGTAGAGGGATGGCGGGGTTAGTGGTGGTAGTAGAGGGTAATGGCTGAGGGTGGTGATGGTAGTAGTGGGTTGGATGGTAGAAGGGATTGGGGGTGGTAGTAAGTGTTAGTAGAGGGTATGAGCTGAGGTGGGTGATGGTAGTAGTGGGGGTGGTAATAAGGGGAGTGGTGGGAGTTGTAGTGGTTGGTGGTAGAAGGGGATGGCTTGCGGTGTTCTATGATAGTAGTGGTCGGTGGGTAGGAAGGGATTTTTGGGGGTGATGTAGTATGGGTACATGTAAGATGGGAGATGGCTGAGGTTGGGTGATGGTAGTAGTGATTGGGGTGTGTAGTGGTTTGTGGTAGAGGGAATGGCTTGCGGTGGTGATGGCTTAGTAGTGGTGGGTGTAGAGTGGATGGCTGAGTGTTGCAGGTGATTGGTATAGTGGTGGTGGTAGAAGTGGTGGACTGGGTGTGGTAGTAAGTTGCAGTAGAGAGGAATGGCTGAGTGGTGATGGTAGTAGTGGTGGTGGTAGAAAGGGGTGGTGGGGTGGTATAGTGGTAGTAGAGGGATGGCTGATGTGGTATGGTAGTAGTGGTGGTGGGGGTGGTAGTATTGGTAGTAGAGGGGATGGCCCCCCCCCTGAGAGGGTGATTGAGAATTACAGTGAGTACTTGAAATAAAGTATGTACCTGCTTGATTTCAGTCTTTTTTTTCATTAATGTCAGCTTGGGATAAGAGTTGGTGTTTTGCAAATACTTCCACCGACTTTCCATCGTCCGGGTAAATCAAGAAAGCACGATTAACTCCACCGTCTACAACCGAGTCCCAACTCTTCAGCTCTCCCTCCCCTAATAACCTTCAAATTTTACATTGACCCCACACACATTTAATGAGAAATATCTATGCTTAATAATAAAAAGCCACTTAATATCTACACGTTTTTGATGAATGAATTAATGGGGAATTAAGTAATCACCACACAAACCTCCATTTCCCGTATATCGGATCTGCCGGACAAAACCGAGTCCGGGATATCTTGTTCCGAGTCTCGGACATTTTATTAGTAATATTATTACAGCGTATTTAATTCTATCAATTATGACTATTATTTATTATTAAGTATTATAATTACTCATTATTATTATTATTACTACTGCCATCATCATTTATGCTGGTATTAGTGTTGTTGGTGGGGGCGGAGGGGCCTGGGTTCAGTGAGGCATTATCCCGGCTGCCATGATTATCCCGCCCAAGGTCTTGGCTGCCGTGCCAAGGATTAAATCCACTAAGGACACACTAATTATTGTTATTCCGGAAGCCGGTACTTATGTCTGGTGCACGATATTTGTCATTCAGATAAACATTATAAAAACCAATTTGTAGAGTATAATTTTTCGATTCTGGATAAACTCGTTACATTTTTTGGTAGAGATATTTTCTCATTTTCGCGGGAAACTTGTTAATGTTTATGTTTGTGTGAATCAGTCAAGGCTCTGGTCTTGGGGGACTACTGGGACCAGGTAGTGGTCCCTGTAATGCAAGGATCCAGTATTGCAGGTAAATAAAAATAATATAAAAATATAAAATAATTCTACGGTGATATAGAAATTTTCCGGTCATGCAAATTCAATAATCATCAATAAATCATGTCAATAAAATAAAATCTCAACGTAAAATACACTACTACGTACTGCACAGGAGTAGTAGTATTCATCCTAGTCTGGCAGCGACAGCTGGCAGTCCGTTCATGATGGTGCGGAGACTTTCCTGTCCTCCACCTTCTCTGGTGTATGTCTGGACGGTAGGGCTGTGATGACCCCTTGAGGAGTCCCTATGATCCGCTGGGGATATCCTTATGGTGTGCCATCACATGGCGTACTCGGCAGCTGACCTGTCCTTCCTCGGAAGGACACAGTATGAGGCGGCATGTCAGGCGTGTTGTCCGGAGAGGTAGGCAGGGCGCCGGGCGGGGCAAGGCCGCTCGCCAGCAGGGTGGGCGCAGGACTTTACGTCATTACTAGTTATTATATACATGATAGTGATTATGGTGAGGCTGTTTTATATACACGGTCTTATTTGGTCGGTTTAAGTACCGGTGTCACCTAAATAAGGGTTATTTAAAGGTGTTGAGGTGGCGGGGTAGCCATGACGGGGGAACATTTCTTGCCGCGGCCACTCCCGTAGACACTACGGAAAAAGTGTCCTGGTGACCTGACCTTTTAAAGGCCGTGGTCAACGTCTTGTTGACCTCCGTGAGTTGGTCGAGAATTTTATGAAAAAACATGTTTGTCATCGACTTGTGACTGATGCAAGTTATGATGACGTCCATTTACTTGTCCAAGCCAGTCCGGGCCTCCCTACCTGTTAACTACCTAACGAGGGATGCTTGCTGGATACGTAGTGAAGGGCAAGGTGTATACTAGGCGGTGGGACAGGAGCGGGTGGTATCTGGAGGATACCACTCCGCTGCTGGATCTGGGTGCCAAGGCTCATGCGCCTTCAGTCACTTTCGCCAATACAACATTTGGAACACAACAAGAAACCATACAATCTACAGGTACATAAAGTAAGCTCAGTGAATCGGATCTCAATAAGTGCCCCCTCCTGCCTGGACTGCCGGGCCTCTAAGCCTCACGCACTCACATCATCAAACGCTGGCCATAACTACTGGAAAAAAAAAGAAGAAAAAAAGGAGGCGGAGGTCAGAATAAATGTAGGCCCGGAGACGAGAGGCCATATATGACTCTATGTCTTCATTTCCGGAAACCCTTGAGAAAAAGTTTGGGATACAATTTCTAGCGGATACCCCTGACAGTTTTTTTGTAAAGATATTTTTTCGATTTTCCAGATAAAAGTGCCCCCCCCACCACACAGCTAAAAAAAAAAAAACATTTGGGATATTTTTTTCCATGTTCCTGAAACTCGTGAATATTTTTTTGTGGTAAATATTTTCTATTTTTCTCATATCCGGAAACTCCGTTAATACATGTTTTGTTGTAATATTTTTAATTTCCAGAAGCCTTAAAAAAAAATTTGCAGATAGTTTTTATTTCCTGAAAACCGTTATTTTTTGTGTGGAAATTTTTCATTTTAGGGCAGCTCATTCTTCTTTATATATTTTTGATACGTGTTTCCCGTTAATATCATCTTTTTTTCTTTGTTTTACACAAGAGATCCTTGAAGAGTATTTCAGGTAGGCAAAAGCTAGGTCATAGCCCTGAGAACAGCACAAGTCCTGGCGATAGCAGTCTGTGAGCACATGACCTCAAATCACGGCAGACCCTCGCCGTGCATTTACAAAGTACAGATGTTATTGTTGCACAGTTTCCTTTCATTGACTTAGCTCTCTGAACAGCTCTGGACATTCATTATAGTAGTAGATGTCATAACGTGCTGCTGAGGCCCTCCAGGCTGTCAGTCAGGGGTGTTGGTATGACCCATGCTTTGTCTGCAGGCTGGGGTCAGTGGTGGTGTTGGGACTTGATTACATACTGTCATTGTTGTTGGCAGGCAAGAGTTCATCACTATCTTCACTCTTATATCCCCTTCACTGGATAAACTCTTGGAACTGCTCTTTCTTCTCCTAAGTTTCTATCATCCACTTTCCTGCCACTTCATCTTTTCAGAGAGGAGTCAAGACACCTCCCACTACATTGTCCTAAAACACCCCTCTTTTTTATTCGCTACTGTCGTTCTTTATAGGGCCTGGGCAACTAACGGCCTATTTATTTACTGTCAACTAAGCATGCAACTATTTATAACTCCTTTTTGTTTTCCCTTGACCTCAGTCCTTGGTAGATCGTGTAAACTAACCAGACTCAAAAGTTTGTCCCTTAGTGGTGTTGGGATTGAATTCCATAGTGTCATGTTATGTCCGTAGCTTAAGACATATTGTGGTGTGGTTGTGGTGACGACCACGGCGAACTCTTCACACAATGGTCCTGAGGGTGGGGGAAGGACTATACCTGAATGTATGATGATGATGATGTAGGTGATAAGTGGGCTTCCACTTGCTTCGCTCCTGATCCTGTACGGCCCCAATTGTTCCCTTCAGGTGAGCTGCCTTGCCCTATGTATCTTTAACCCCTAGGGACCCTAACAGTTATTGGCCTATGAGTCATTTTGGCTACACAGTAGACAATTTTCTAGTGATAGATAGCTATATTTTCATAGCTAGGACCTGTTGAGTATCCTTTGGTCCACAGTCCCTCATAGCATATTTTTACTGGTCCTACCATAACACCTGCTTGCTGCAAAGACCCTAGCTACACCGTTAGATAAACTAAAGTCGCAGGACTCAACGTTTCTTTGTTATGTTGTAAAGACGTGTCGTGGCTGTTAATACTATACATTTCTTAATCCATAGGATTTCAGGAAATGTTGAAGGGGCTATCTGGAGAGTCCTGTGTCATTTTGTGTCTTCATGCTGTCTCATATGGCTATAACATGAACAAATTACAAAAAATACTTCTAACCAGAGTATGCGACCAACCTAAGGTCTCCAGCTAGTGGATTATGTATTCTGAGCTGTCCTCGCCGCCGCCTATCGTCGCCTGAAACAAAAAGCTATTATAGCGAAATTGTAAACCGTCTATACTTGCAGCTACAAGCATAAACAACTGCTGACAACATGTGGATTTATACAGTCATGATATATAACGACTGTTTATCATCTTCAGTGGCCCATACACATCAGTAGGTGATGAAGGCTATCATTCCTATATATGGTCGGCCTGGCTAACATTAAGGGGCGAGTGGCGCCTATAGTGTTTACTGTAGGGTAGTGTAAGGCTGGGTGAGACCTGGCTGGTGGCACGTGCTATAATGGTGTGCCTCTGTCCATCCTCCTCTTTAGTGAGCTACGTCGGTGTGGGTGAGAGCGTGACCTCTGCCTGCCCGGTCTTAACGGTGGCCAACAGACTGCCAAACCCACGACCCCATCACCCCGTGAGGGAGGTCAAGGTTCACGGCTAGTTTTGACCACCTCACGCGTTCCTTCATTTAACACTGAACACTCCGGGCCAACATATGAATGGACTTGGAGATCTGGACAAGTTTTCTTCAAGTATGGGTGTCAAGTAAGTGTAGATTGTGTGTGGTGATTTGCTCTCTCTTAACTTTTTTCCCACGTCAGGAAGGACTGAGGCCAAGGGGGAAAAATGATAGTCCAATAACCCCCCGCTATAGTGTTTCACATTTTCTGAAGTCACTTGATGAAATGATCGCAGCAAGCAGCCTCTCAAATGCGTAGTAGCGGTAGTTTTATTCCCCCCGCTTGTGAGGGGGTATTGTTTTCGCTCTCTCCCTAGGGGGAGAAGATAGGACTGTATATGTATATAATTATAGATGGTCATGATAGAAATCAAAGCCACTCAAGTGCCTTATAGAAATAATACATTGAAAGACTATAATAGCTGCTGCCAGTCCACACCACCAAGAAGAAAACAGAGAGAATAATAAGGGTTTGCCTAAGTTTATGTGGGCTTGTAGTCCTCGCGTGACATCATGAACATCACCGCTTGGCCACACCTATCAAGGACAGTGTGATTATTTGGGTGAGGCTCTTTATAGAGTTATGGTCAACATAGTAAAAAATTGGACCAACTAGAATAGATGATATTTCCAGTACCAAGAAAGTGATAGCCTTTAGCCTTCAAGAGGGCACTAATCTCAGACTCAGTCCTGTCCACCAAAATATAAACCACACAATTTGCAAACATATATATTTTATATTTTTATAATGTTCTCGCTCAAAGTATTGTTAATCGTAACCTGCTTCACCACCACTCCAGGTAACACTGTGAATACTGAAAGGCGTTACAGACGAAGGGTTACGGTGGCGAGTAAGAACGAACTGTATGTCACACCACCGATCACAGGAGTTAATATCGCACGCCTACCACAGTGAAGTAAACACTTATTCATTCTTGGTTTACTTAGGAGGTTCAGTACATACAGTTACAAAGTTATAATAACCGAGGCAGAAGAGGGTGGGTGGGGAACAGACAGTCAGACAGTCACACACAAGCTCCTGTATCACTCCTCACTAGTGTCCACACTTCAGAGGCACACGAGACGGGTAGAACTTCCAAGGGCAGATCATGTATATCCACGCAGACGGTAGAATCTATATCCAAGGTGCAGATCAGGTATTTTCCACGCAGCCTCTAGAACTATCACAAGGGCAGACTCAGGTATATCCACGCAGACGGTGTAAAAGCGTATCCAACGGTGTGCATAATCAGGTATATCCACGCAGATCGGTAACTATCCAAGGCAGATCATGGTATATCCCGCAGACGGTAAACACCTATCCATAAGGGCAATCTCGAAGTATATCCACGCAGTACGGTAGATACTATCCTCAAGATAGCCCGCTCAGGTACAGAAATCTCTACCGCAACGGTTAGAACTACATACCAAGGGCAGTTCAGTAATACTCCACCGCCGAACGGTAGAACTATTCCAAGGGCAGCTCAAGTTATCCAGCGCAGACGGTAGAACTATCAAGGGGCAGCTCATGGTATATCCACGCAGACGGTAGAAACTATCAAGGTGCAGCTCAGTTATATCCACACAGACGGTAAACTATCCAAGGGCAGATCAGGTATCTCAGCAGTCACGGTATAACTATCCAGGGCAGATTCAGGTATATTCCACGCGACCGGTAGATACTATCCACACAGGACAGATCCGGTACTAATCCACGCACGATACGGTAGAACTCTCCACGGGGCATGAATCAGGTATTATCCACGCAGACGGTAGAACTATCCAAGGGCAGATCAGGTATATCCACTGCAGACGGTTAGAACTATACCAAGCGCAAATTCAGGTATAAATCCACGCAGACGGATAGAACTATCCAAGGGCAGATCAGGATATCCACGCTAGACTTTAGAACTATCCAAGGGCAAATCAGGTTAATATCCACGCAGGAACGGTAGAACTATCCAAGGGCAGCTCAGGTATTATCCACGCAGACGGTAGAAACTATTCCAAGGGCAGCTCAGGTAATCCACGCAGAGGGTAAAACTATCCAAGGGAAAGCTCGGGTATATCCAGCAGAGGGTAGAATTCCCAAAGGGGCACTCGGGTATTCCACACAGAGGTTTAAACTACCGGGGGCGACGGATACCCACGCGAGGGTTTAAACTATCCAAGGGAAATCGGGTATATCCACGCAGACTTTAAAAACTATCCAGGCAGATCAGGTATATCCCGCAGAGGGTAGAACTACCCAAAGGGCAGTCGGTTATCCACGCAGACGGAGAACTTCCAAGGGCAGATCAGGTTACCCGCGAGGGTAAACTATCCAAGGGCGATCAGGTATATCCACGCAGACGGTAAGAAATCCAAGGGCAGATCAGGTAACCACGCAGCCCGGTTTAAAATCCAAGGGAGATCGGGAAAATCCACGCAACGGTAAACTATCCAAGGGGGCAGCTCGGTAACCACGCGACGGTAAAACTACCCAAAGGGCCTCGGTATTCCACGCAAAAAGGGTAAACTATCCAAGGCAATCAGTTATCCACGCAGAGGTAGAATTTCCCAAACGGCAGCTCGGATATACGCAGACGGAGAACTACCCAAAGGCAGCCCAGGTAATTTCCCGCAGCGGTAGACTACCCAAAGGGACTCAGGTATACCACACAGACGTAAACATCCAAGGGCAGATCAGGTATATCCACGCAACGGTAGAACTACCCAAGGAAATCGGTATACCACGAGACGGTAGAATATCCAAGGGAGTCAGGTATATCCCGCAGAGGGTAAAATTTCCCAAAGGGCAGATCAGGTATATCCACGCAACGGTAAACATCCAAGGCAAAAATAAAGGTATACCCGCAGACGGTAAACTACCCAAAGGGGAAATCAGGTATATCCACGAGAGGGTAGAACTACCCCAAGGAAATCGGGTTTTCCCACGCGACGGTAGAACTACCCAAAGGGCAGCGGGTATATCCACGCAGAGTAGAACTACCCAGGGAAACCCCGGTTTATATCCACGCAGACAGAAAAACTATCCGGGGACAGATCAGGTTTCCACGCAAAACGGTAGAACTACCAAAGGGCAGATCAGGTAACCCCACGAGAGGGGAGAACTACCAAGGGCAGATCAGGTAATCCCGCGAGGGTAGCTATCCGGGGGCACTCAGGAAATTCCACGCAGAACTAGAACTATCCAAGGGAGATCAGGTATATCCACGCAGACGGTAGAACTACCCAAAGGGCAGATCGGGTATATCCACGCAGACGGTAAACTTCCAGGGCAATCAGTTTTTTCCCACGCAACGGGTAAACTATCCAAGGGCAGCTCAGGTATATCCACGCGACGGTAGAACACCCCAAGGGCAGATCAGGTATATCCACCAGACGGTAGAACTACCCAAAGGGGCACTCGGTTATCCCGAAGACGGTAGAACCCCAAGGGGCAGATCAGGTATATCCACGCAGACGGTAAACTACCCAAAGGGCAGATCGGGTATATCCCCCAAAAAGGTAGAACTACCCAAGGGGGCAGCTCGGGATATCCACGCAGAGGGTAAACTATCCGGGGCAGATATATTCCCGCAGACGTAGAACTATCCAAGGGAGATCAGGTATATCCCCCCGCGACGGTAAACTATAAAGGGCAGATCAGGTATATCCACGCGGGACGGTAGAACTTCCAAGGCAGATCAGGTAATCCACGCAGAGGGTAAAAACTACCCAAAGGGAAGATCGGGAAATATCCAGCGGGACGGTAAAACTACCCAAGGGCAGATCGGGTATATCCACGCAGCGGTAGAACTATAAGGCAGATCGGGTATATCCACCAGACGGTAAAACTATAAAAGGACTCAGGTTATCCACCGACGGTAGAATACCCAAAGGGCAGCTCGGATATCCCGCAGAGGTAAACTACCCAAAGGGGCAGCTCGGGTATACCCACACAGGGGGTAAAACTATCCAAGGGCGATCAGGTTACCCACGCAGACGGTGAACTACCCAAGGGGCAATCAGGTATATCCACGCAAGGGTAGAACTATCCAAGGGCAATCGGGTATACCCCACCAGACGTAAGAACTATCCAAGGGCAATCAGGATATCCCCAGACGGTAGAAACTATCCAAGGCAATCGGGTATATCCACGCAGACGGAGAACTATCCAAAGGGCAGATCAGGTATATCCACGCAGAGGGTAGAAACTACCAAAGGGCAATCAGGTATTCCACGCAGACGGTAAACATCCAAGGGGCAATCAGTATACCCACCAACGGTAGAACTACCCAAAAGGGCAGCTCGGGTTATCCACGCAGACGGTAAAATACCAAGGGCCTGGGTTATCCCGCAGAGGGTAAACTATCCAAGGGAATCAGGTAACCCAGCAACGGTAAACTACCCAAAAGGGCAGCTCGGGTAACCCACGCAGACGGTAAACTACCAAAGGGCAGCTCAGGTTTTCCACCAGAGGGTAGAACTATCCAAGGGCAGCTCGGTATATCCACACAGACGGTAGAACTATCCAAGGGGCAGATCAGGTATATCCCGCAGAGGGAAAAACTATCCAAGGGCAGTCAGGTATATCCACGCAGACTTTTAGAACTACCAAAGGGGCAGATCGGGTTCCCGCAGACGGTAAAAACTACCCAAAGGGGCAGATCGGGTATACCCAAAGCAGAGGGTAGAACATCCAAAGGGCAATATATATCCACGCGACGGTAAAACTTCCAACGGCAGCTCAGGTATATCCCGCAGAGGTAGACTTCCAAGGGCACCCCAGGTATACCCACCAACGTAAAACTATCCAAGGGGCAGTCGGGTATATCCACACGACGGTAAAAATACCAAGGGCAGATATTAATCCCGGGCAAACGGTAGAACTATCCAAGGGCAGATCGGGTATATCCACCGAGGGGTAAACTACCCAAAGGGGGAGATAGTATATCCACGCAGACGGTAAAAAATCCAAAGGGCAGATCAGTAATCCACCAGACGGTAGAACTATCCGGGGGCAATCAGGTAATCCACGCAGGGGTAGACTATCCAAAGGGGCGGTCATATATCCACGCAGACGGTAAAACTACCAAAGGGAAGATCAGGTATATCACCAGAGGTAGAAATATCCAAAGGGAATCGGGTAACCACGAGAGGGGAGAACTATCCAAGGGAATCAGGTTATCCCGCAGACGTAGAACTACCCAAAGGACAGATGGGTTTCCCACGCAGAGGGTAGAACTATCCAAGGGCAATCGGGTTACCCACGCAGACGGTAAACTATCCAAAGGGCAATCAGGTATATCCACGCAAGGGTAGAACTATCCAAGGGCAATAGGTATATCCACCAGCGGTAGAACTACCCCAAGGGCAATCGGGTATACCCCACGCAGAGGGTAAACTATCCAAGGGGCAGCTCAGGTATATCCACGCAGACGGTAAAACTATCCAAGGGCACTGGGTTTAACCCGCGACGGTAGAACATCCAGGGCACCTCAGGTAATCCCCAACGGGAAATCCAAGGGCAGATCAGGTATATCCCCAGACGGTAGAACTACCCAAGGGCAGATCAGGTATTCCACGCAAGGGTAGAACTACCCCGGGGCGATCAGTTATCCACGCAAGGGTAGAAACAATAAAGGGCAGATCAGGTATATCCGCAGGGGAAAAACTTCCAAGGGCAGACAGGTATACCCACGCGACGGTAGAACTATCCAAGGGGGATCAGGGTTATCCACGCAGACGGTAGAAAAATCCAAGGGCAGATCAGGTATACCCACGCGACGGTAGAACATCCAAGGGCAGATCAGGTATATCCCCAGACGGTAAAAACTATCCAACGGCAGCCGGTATATCCACGCGACGGAGAACTACCCCGGGGCAGTCAGGTATATCCAGCAGACGGTAAATTTCCCAAAGGGGCAGCTCAGGTATATCCACGCGACGGTAACTTCCAAGGGCAGCTCAGGATATCCACACAGACGGTGAATATCCAAGGGCAGATCAGGTAATCCCCAGAGGGTAGAACTACCAAGGGCAGATCGGGTATATCCCGCAGACGGAGAACTTCCAAGGGGCAGATCAGGTATATCCCGCAAGGGTAGAATATCCAAGGGCAGATCGGGTAACCCGCAGACGGTAGAACTATCCAAGGGCAGTCAGGTATACCACGCAGACGGTAGAATATCCAAGGCAGATCAGGATATCCACGCAGACGGTAGAACTACCCAAAAGGGCAGATCAGGTATATCCACGCAGAGGGGTGAACACCCAAAGGGCAGTCAGGTATATCCACGCAAGGGTAAACTACCCAAAGGGGGCAGCTCAGGTATTCCACGCAGACGGTAGAACTACCAAGGGGCAGATAGGTATATCCACGCAGACGGTAGAACTATCCAAGGAATGGGGATACCACGCAGAAGGGTAGAATAGCCAAGGGGCAGCTCGGGTAATCCACCGACGGTAAACTATCCAAGGCAGATCGGGTATACCCCGGGGACGGTAACTATCCAGGGCAGATCAGTATATCCAGCAGAGGGTAGAACTATCCAAGGGTCAGGATATCCACGCAGACGGTAAACTACCAAGGGCAAATCAGGGTATATCCACGCAGAGGGTAAACTATAAAGGGGGAAGATCGGGTATATCCACGCAGACGGTAAACTACCAAAGGGGCAACAGGATATCCACGCAGAGGTAGAACTACCAAGGGCAGATCAGGTATTCCACGCAAAAGGTAGAACTATCCAAGGGCAGCTCAGGAAATATCCACCGAGGGTAGAACTATCCAAGGGCAGCCGGGTATATCCACGAAGAGGTAGAACTACCCAAAGGGCAGCTCGGGTATACCACACAGAGGTAGAACTATCCAAGGGCGATCAGGTTTCCCACGCAGAGGGGTAGAAAACAAGGGCGATCGGGTATATCCACGCAGACGTAAAAAACTATCCAAGGGCAATGGTAACCCGCAAGGGAAAAAAATATCCAAGGGAAATCTATACCACGCAGCGGTAGAAATCCAAGGGCAATCGGGTATACCACGCAGAGGGAGAACATCCAAGGGCAGATCAGGTATTCCACGCAACGTTAGAACATCCAAGGGCAGATCAGGTATACCACGCAGAGGGTAGAACACCCAAAGGGGCAGATCGGGTTATCCACGCAAAAGGGTAGAACTACCAGGGCAGCTCAGGTATACCCACGCAACGGTAAAATTTCCAAGGGCAGCTCAGTTATATCCACGCAGCGGTAGAACTATCCAAGGGGCGATCAGGTATACCCGCAGAGGAAAACTATCCAAGGGCAGCTCGGGTTTATCCCGCAGACGGTAAACTATCCAAGGGCAGCTCAGGATATCCACGCAGACGGTAGAACTATCCAAGGCACTCAGGTATTCCCACGACGGTAAAACTATCCAAGGGCAGACGGGTATATCCAGCAGAGGTGAATTCCAAGGCAGATCAGGTATTCCACGCAGACGGTAAAAATTTCCCAAAGGGGGCAGTCAGGTATATCCCCCAGACGGTAAAAACCTATCCAAGGGCAGATCGGGTATATCCCGCAGCGGAAAAACTACCAAAGGGGCAGATCAGGTATATCCAGCAAGGGTGAACACCCAAACGGCAGCTCAGGATACCACGCAGACGGTGAACTTCCAAGGCAGCCCAGGTATATCCACCAGACGGTAAAAACTACCCAAGGGCAGCTGGGTATACCAACAGCGGTAAACTTCCAAGGGCAGATCAGGTATATCCACGCAGAGGGTAGAACTACCCAAAGGGCAATCAGGTATATCCACGCAACGGAGAACTACCCAAAGGGGAGATCGGGTATACCCACGCAGAGGGTTAGAACTATCCAAGGGCAATCAGGTATATCCCCCAGACGTAAATTTCCCAAGGGGCAGATCAGGTTATCCCCCAAGGGTAGACTACCCAAAGGGGCAATGGGTATATCCACGCAAGGTAGAACTATCCAAGGGAAGTCGGGTATATCCACGCAGAGGGTAGAACTTAAAAGGGAATCAGGTATATCCACGCAGACGGTAAATTTCCCAAAGGGGCAGATCAGGTATATCCACCAGACAGTGAACTATCCAAGGCAGATCAGGTATATCCACGCAGACGGTAGAACTACCCAAAGGGGCAATCGGTATACCACGCGAGGGTAAACTACCCAAAGGGAGATCAGGTAATCCCGCAGACGGTAAAACTACCCAAAGGCAATCAGGTATATCCACCAGAGGGTAGAATTTCCGGGCAATCAGGTATATCCAGCGAGGTAGAACTACCCAAGGAGCTGGGTATACCACGCAGAGGGTTAGAACACCCAAAGGGCGCTCAGGTATACCCGCAGACGGTGAACTACCCAAGGGAAACTCAGGTTTTCCCACACAAAAAAAAACCCTACCCAAGGGCAGATCAGTATATCCCCAGACGTAAAAACCTATCCAAAGGGCAGATCGGGTATATCCCGCAGACGGTAAACTATCCAAGGGGGCAGATCAGGTAATCCACGCAGCGGTAAACACCAAGGGCAATCGGGTTATCCCGCAGACGGTAGAACTACCCAAAGGGGCAGATCATATATCCCGCAGACGGTAGAACTACCCAAAGGGGCGATCGGGTATACCCCCGCAGACGGTAGAACTATCCGGGCAGATCAGTATATCCACGCAGACGGTGAACTACCCAAGGGCAGATCAGGTTACCCCACGCGACGGTAGAATTTCCCAAAGGGGGCACTCAGGTATTCCCCCAGACGGTAGAACTATCCAAGGGCAGCTCAGGTATATCCCGCAGACGGTAAACTATCCAAGGGGATCAGGTAATCCACCAGCGGTAGAACTATCCAACGGCAGCTCGGTATTCCACGCAGACGGTAAAAACTATCCAAGGGCGCTCGGGTTACCCACCAGACGGTAGAATATCCAAGGGCAGCTCAGGATATCCACACAGAGGTGAACATCCAAGGGAAATCGGGTATATCCACGCAGACGGTAAATACCCAAAGGGGCAGTAAAAGTATATCCCCAACGGTAAAACTACCCAAAGGGGGCAGATCAGGTATATCCACGCAGCCCGGTAAAAACTACCAAAGGGGCAATCAGGTATACCCACCAGAGGTAGAACTATCCAAGGCAATCAGATATCCACGAGAGGGTTTAAAAACTATCCAAGGGCAGCTCAGGTATATCCACGCAGACGGTAGAACTATCCAAGGGCAGCTCAGGTATATCCACGCAGACGGTAGAACTATCCAAGGGCAGCTCAGGTATATCCACGCAGACGGTAGAACTATCCAAGGAAACTCAGGTAATCCCGCAAACGGTAGAACACCAGGGCAGCTCGGGTATACCACGCGACGGTAGAACTATCCAAGGGCCTCAGGTTATCCACACAGACGGAGAACTACCCAAAGGGGCAACAGGTATATCCACGCAGACGGTAGAACTATCCAAGGGCAGATCAGGTATATCCACGCAGACGGTAGAACTATCCAAGGGCAGATCAGGTATATCCACGCAGACGGTAGAACTATCCAAGGGCAGATCAGGTATATCCACGCAGACGGTAGAACTATCCAAGGGCAGATCAGGTATACCCCACCAGAGGTAGAACTATCCAAGGGAGATCAGGAATCCACGCAGACGGTAGAACTACCCAAGGGCAGATCAGGTATATCCACGCAGACGGTAGAACTATCCAAGGGCAGATCAGGTATATCCACGCAGACGGTAGAACTATCCAAGGGCAGCTCAGGTATATAAACGCGAGGTGGGAACATCCAAGGGCAGCTCGGTAATCCACGCAAAACGTAGAAATCCAAAGGGCAGATCAGGTATACCCGCAGACGGTAGAACATCCAACGGCAGCTAGGTATACCACGCAGAACGGTAGAATTACCCAAAGGGCGATCAGGTAATCCACGCAGACGGTAAAATATCCAAGGGCGCTCGGGTTATCCACACAGACGTAGAACTACCCAAACGGCAGATCGGGTATTCCACGCAGACGGAAAACTATCCGGGGCAGATGGGTTTATCCCGCAGACGGTAGAATACCAAACAGATCGGGTATATCCCGCAGACGGTAGAACTTCCCAAGGGAGATCAGTATTCCACGCAGAGGGTAGAATATCCAAGGCAGATCAGGTTACCCACGCAACGGTAGAACTATCCAAGGGCAGCTCAGGTATATCCACGCAGACGGTAGAACTATCCAAGGGCAGATCAGGTATATCCACGCAGACGGTAGAACTATCCAAGGGCAGATCAGGTATATCCACGCAGACGGTAGAACTATCCAAGGGCAATCAGGTATATCCCGCAACGGTAGAATTTCCCAAAGGGGCCTGGTATACCACGCGGGACTTAGAACTACCCAAGGGCAGCTCGGGTATATCCACGCAGAGGGTAGAACTACCCAAAAAGGAGCTCGGGTATACCCACACAGACGGTAGAACTATCCAAGGGCAGATCAGTATATCCACGCAGACGTTAAACATCCAAGGCAATCAGGTTACCCACGCAGACGGTGAATATCCAAGGGGCAGATCAGGAAATCCCCAGACGGTAAAAATTCCAAGGGCAAATCAGTATATCCCGCGACGGTAGAACATAAAAGGCCCAGATCGGGTAACCACGCAGAGGGTAAAACTATCCAAGGGCAATCAGGTATATCCCGCAACGGTAAACATCAAGGGCAATCAGGTATTCCACGCAGAGGTAGAACTACCCAAGGGCGATCGGGTATATCCACGCAGACGGTAAACTACCCCGGGCGCTCGGGTATATCCACGCAGACGGTAGAACTACCCAAAGGGCGCTCAGGTTATCCCACGCAACGGAGAACTATCCAAGGGCAGATCAGGATACCCACGCAGAGGGTAGAACTACCAACGGCAGTCGGTATTCCACGCAGACGGTAAAACTATCCAAGGGCAGCTCAGTAACCCACGCAGAGGGTAGAAACTACCCAAGGGGCCTCAGTATATCCCACAGAGGGTAGAACTTCCAAGGGCGATCAGGTATATCCACGCAGGGGTAGAACTATCCAAGGGCAACAGTTATCCCGCAGACGGTAAACTACCCAAAGGGGCAGATCGGTATTCCACGAAACGGTAAAAAAACTACCCAAAGGGGCAGATCGTATACCCACGCAGAGGTAGAACTACCAAGGGCAATCAGGTATATCCACGCAGAGGGTAGAATTTCCCAAAAGGGCAATCGGTATATCCACGCAGACGGTAAACTACCCAAAGGGGAAGATCAGGTTATCCACGCGACGGTAAACTATCCAGGGCAACAGGTATATCCACGCAGACGGTAGAACTACCCAAAGGGGCAGTCGGTATATCCCGCAGACGTAAACATCCAAGGACAATCAGGTATACCACGCAGACGGTAAACTATCCAGGGCAGATCAGGTTACCCACGCAGACGTAGAACTATCCAAGGCAGATCAGGTATATCCCCCAGACGGTAAACTACCCAAAGCAGCCGGGTAATCACGGACGGTAGAATTCCAAGGGCATCAGGTATACCACGCAGACGGTAGAACTACCCAAAGGGGCAGATCAGGTATATCCACGAGAGGGTAGAACTACCAAGGGGCAGATCGGTATATCCACGCGACGGTAGAATTCCAAGGGCAGCTCAGGTATATCCACGCAGACGGTAGAACTACCCAAGGGGCAGATCAGGTATTCCCGCAGGGGGTAGAACTACCAAGGGCAGTGGGTTTTCCCAGCAGAGGGTAGAATACCCAAGGGCAGATCAGGTTATCCCGCAACGGTAAACTTCCAAGGGCAGATCAGGTATATCCACCAGAAGTAGAACTATCCAAGGACAATCGGTAATTCCACGCAAGGGAGCACCCAAGGGAGATCGGGTATTCCCGCAGACGGTGAACTATCCAAGGGCAATCGGGTATACCCACGCAGAGGGTAAACTACCAAGGGCCTCAGGTATATCCCGCAGACGGTAGAACTACCCAGGGAGATCAGGTATAATCCACCAGACGGTAGAAACTACCCAAGGGCGATCAGGTAATCCACGCAGACGGTAGAACTATCCAGGGCAGGATGGAAACCCGCAGACGGTAGAACTATCCAAGGGCAGCTCGGGTATATCCACGCAGAGGGTAGAATACCAAGGGCAGATCAGGTATATCCACGCAGACGGTAAACTATCCAAGGCACTCAGGTATATCCACGCGACGGAAACTACCCAAGGCAATCAGGATATCCAGCAGACGGTAGAACTATCCAAGGGCAGATCAGGTATATCCACGCAGACGGTAGAACTATCCAAGGGCAGCTCAGGTATATCCACGCAGACGGTAGAACTATCCAAGGGCAGATCAGGTATATCCACCAGACGGTGAACATCCGGGCAGATCAGGTAATCACGAGCGGTAGAACTACCCAAAGGGGCAGATCAGGTTTTCCCACGCAGACGGTAGAATTCCAAGGGCAGATAGGTATACCCACGCAGACGGTAGAACATCCAAGGGCGGGGGGGGGGGTACCAGGAGGAAAGGCCGGGAAGGGGGAAAAGGGCGAGGCAGTGCGACCTTTAAGCTAGTGTCACGCTTCCCTCCGTGCCAACCCCCAGAGGCAAAGGTTAAAAACGCCTTCCCCCTCCCCCCCCTCCCCCACACGAAGGGGCCGCGGCCTCCCTGTGGGTTTTTCCAAGGTCGTTCGCCCCATCCCCTTGCACACCAGCTGCGCGCGACTACACTCATACCTCAGCCCTTCCCCCCAAACATCATGCAATTACGTTCCGTAAAAAGTATTCAGACCCTGGGCCAAGTGGGGACCCCTTGCACCCCCCCCCCCACAACCCTCCGACCTAGGGTTTTTTGGACCCTTTGGGGTCCCCTGAAGGGAAATCAACGGTAACAGTGAAAAAACTTGAATGACTGTCCATTTGGCCCATATTTTTGGCGCCCCTCAAAAAAATAAAATTTTTACTGTCCATTTTTTTTAGCTTTCCCCGCGTCGGGGCTTATTAGGTTTGAAGGCAATTTTCGAGGGGATAATTCCGATAGAGGTTTTTGAGCTCTACAACTTTGTCATGTAAAAAAAAATCAATCTCGAAAAGTAAGTGGCTTTTTGTGAGTGTAAGGGGGCGAAGTGGGTTTCAGCTGGCTACCTGGCGTCTGGGGACTTAATTTGGTCTGAAGGCAATTTTTAGGCCTACCCCCGATAATTTTTTTAAAATTCTACAACTTTGTCTTCTGAATTTTTTTTCAATTTAACGTAATGGTTTTTTGGAACAAAAATCCCCTGCACTGCCCCGCACCGTCAGTGTAGGGGGGGTTTTTTTTCCAAAAAAAACCATTCACGTTTTTAATTGAAAAAATTCACTGAAGACAAGTTGTAGGCTCAAAAAACTCTATCGGAAATGTTGCCCCAAATTGCCCTTTGACCCACATTAAGTCCGCCCGCGCCATGTAGCTCACTTCCACATACATTTTCGCCTTTGGTTTTCAAAGTCGTTTTTTTATTTTGGGTTTTCCCCTTCAGGGCCAAGGGGCCAAAAAAACCCCAGGTCGGGGGGTTTTTGGGGGGTGCAGGGGGCCCCTCCTTTCCCGGGCCTAGAGTTTTTCCCGTTGGTTGGACGCTAATAAACGACTTGAGGAGGAGAGAGAGAGGAGGGAGGAAGAGGAGAGAGAGAAGGGAGAAGAGAGAGAAGAGAGAGAAGAGATTTCCCAAAATTAGCTATTCCTAGATTTTTTTCCCCCATCAGTTATTTTTGTGAGGCCTTTGAGGGTGTTTTTTGTAAGCTGGGGAAAAGGAGAGAGGCGTCATACGGTTTATTTCAAATTTATTGAAATCTTATGACAGGGCCAAAAAAGTAAACAGCTTGACTTGCAAAAGACGAGATGGAAGAGCCAGCCCGCCCTGTGGTCGCTTGGTGGGGAGGGAAACACGCCAGCCACTTTGGGGCGCTGTGGTGGGGGGGGAAACACGCCAGCCACCAGCCGCCAGCCACTGTGGTCGCGGTGGTGGGGAGGGAAGACACGCCCGCCAGCCCCGCCAGCACTGTGGTCGCGGGGGTGGGGAGGGAAGACACGCCCGCCAGCCGCCACTGTGGTCGCGGGGTGGGGGAAGGGAAGACACGTCGCCCGCCACCGCCACTGTGGTCGCGGGGGTGGGGAGGAAGACACCCAGCGCCAGCCACCCCCTTGGTCCTGTGGTGGGGGGGGAAGACACACCAACAACAGCCTCCTGAACAAAACCAGCGCTGAGGGGGACAGGGAGGGGGGGGGTGGAAAATTTTGAGTTCTCAGGGGCAGGGGAGTGACAATTAAACCAGTTCTTTAACCGGCGGACCTCCGGGCACTGACTCCTTAAACTTAGTCAATTTGCAACTTTTTTTTTATTTTGTATTGTTTTTATTTTGTAAAAACCATGAACTAAAGTAAAAACTAATAAAAATAATAAAAAGTTTAAAAGGGGTCAGTGCCCGGGGGTCCGCTGTATAAAAACTGGTCTTAATTTTCAGCCTGCCCCCCCCTGAGAACTCAAAACTTTCCACCCCTGCCCCGCCCCGTCCCCCTCAGCCCCCCGCCCTTTCCCCGTTGGCTGCGTGTTCAGGGGGC
>JACEEZ010013046.1:10000-22500 GCA_016584305.1 Chionoecetes opilio | reverse complement strand
TTTTACTACTACCATTACTATAAACAAAACTACTCTACCCCCACCACTACACTCCAAAATTCCTTTCACCTCCTTTGAAAAAAGAGACCAACACAACCACATCCAAACCCCATCACAAATATATACTACTATACTCTCTACTATTACTACAACCCCCTAAAACTACCCCACCACTACTCTCACTAATTCCTTTTACCCCCCTTCAAAACGAGACCCAACACGGCTATATTTTAACACCCACCCACTGGAAAATTTCTCACGCCCCTTACTCCCCCCCCCCTTTCAGGGGGGCGTGGCTATTTTTTACCATGGTAGAAAATATCAATATAGCATCTATCTATTATCTATTCTAGAACATAGAGGCTATAAAGGGGAGAGGAAGAAGAGAGAGAGAGAGAGAGAGGGGGAAGAGAGAGGAGGAGGAAGAAGAGAGAGGAGAAGAGGGAGAGGAGAGAGGGGGAGGAGAGAGAGAGAGACCCAAGACACACAAACCCCCACAACCCACACACACCACACACATCCCCCCCAAAACCCACACCCACCCAACAACACGTACACACCAGATAATTGACAACAGAGGACGAGACAACCACACACACACATCCCCCCCCCACACACAGATAGCTATACACACACACACACCACACTGTTACACCACACAGCTATATAGACAGGGGACAGGACAGGAACCCACGCACAAACATACCCACCCACACACACACCCAAACACAACACACACACAACACACACACCTCACACCCACCCACCCACACACACAACACACCCACACACACACACACACACACCCACCACCCACCCACACACCCACACCCACATACACCCACCCACACCCACACACCCGCACCCACACCCAACACACACCCCACACACACCACACACGTACCTGGCATTAAATAGTATGACAAATGGCTAGGAAACAGCACAAAGAATGGTCCTATCTCTGCCAAGTACACGTCCCACACCGCCAACACCGATGCAGGTCAACACACGGATGTGAAGAGGCTGCGCACCTGTGGCGGAGTAGTAGTGTAGTTATAGTGGTGGTGGGTGTTGTAGTAGTAGTAGTAGTTGGATATATGGTCGTGTTGGGTCTCGTTTTAGCCCAGCGGCATAGCCAGACCAATTGTCAAATTGTTCTAAAAGCACCAAAATTGGCACACATGTAGATTAATATATTCTAAAACATTTTTGGCTAGGAGGCATTCAAGATTAGCCCATGTGGAAGATATGGCGGCCATTGTTCAAAAATGGCCGCCAGTTACCATTAGCGTCATTACATAGACTCATTATGTGTCGTTAAGTATGGTGCAGATGTGAGCCAAAATTCCTTTTTTTTACATCAGAATTAACATCAATAAGTGTTAACATATATTTAGATGGAATCTTCTCCCCCCACAAAATGGCCCCCAAACTGGCGCCATTTTGTGGAAAACAGTGACATTTGATGAAGATTCAATACTCAATGAAATAATACCTCTAATAACAGTTACATGATTTCAGGAACACACTTAATGATCAAGTTTGCTTTTTTATTTCAAAATTGGCTGGCAAAAATTGCAATGGAATGGTAGTCAAAATAATACACAGAGTACGGGGAGTGTTACAGTTGGTCAGATTGAGTTATATAGTCGACCAAAAGCCCAGTCTCTAGGCACAGAGTACTACAGTTATACATTTATGATAAGATCTAATATAATGAACAAATCTAAGTGGGCTCAAGAGAGGAACAATAAAACAGTTTGCCAATACAATAACTTTCATATTGTGTAATTCCTGCAGTACATACATGTAATACAAAAAGTAGATTTTTTCACACTATGTTAATTAGATTCTGAACTTTTCAAAATCTGGTCACCAGGATTTATGAATGTTTACAGATCATAATGTTGGCTAGCCCCAGTTTCTGTCCTAATCTACTGGCATTTCGCTGCAAGAAACACAGACCCGTGCATTGCATGTGGAAGCTTCTGCGCTGCAGCGGTTTCTGCAGCCTTTCTTGCATCCGCAAGACACCAGTCATAGCAGGTCTTGGATGACTCAGGGAGTGTGGTCCCGAGTGGTGTGTAGGGCCATCATCACTCCGATGCCAGCACCAGTATGTGTTGGAGGGGACAGCAAGGGCTCTGGTACCAATGCATGCCCCAGACTGACCACCCTGAAGGGCAGATCTCTTCAAATGCTGCTCCAGCGCAGCGTAAGTTGGCGGGATGTTCTGAACAGAGCTCTTCTTTGCAAAGACGCTTCTTTCTCGCCTTGGTGACGTCCTTGCATTGCTTGGCGGTCATACAGGAGTATTACAAACCTCTCGATATGACATGCATTGGTATCCTCTTGGATGCTTGTGGGTGGCATTTGCCACCCCCCCCCCCCCCCCCCCCCCCCCCCCCCCCGCCCCCCCCCCCCCCCCCCCCCCCCCCCCCCCCCCCCCCCCCCCCCCCCCCCCCCCCCCCCCCCCCCCCCCCCCTTTCTTCCCTCCCCCCCCCCCCCCATGATCAGCGGGCATCAGGAGGTTCTGGCAGCGTGTTCCTGTTGCCCAGGAGATTTCTTCCCAGTCCGACGAAGGCTGACCCAGTAAATCCACACCCTGTGATGGGCATGAAACTTGGTAAGAGAACATGTTCTTCTCTGGAACAAGGGAGGAAGCTATTTCATGGGGCAATGTAGCGGTAGTTCTGCCTGTCCCAAAGGCTACCCCGAGTTCGTCTCCAGCTGTAGTTTCTGATACCAATCACTGCTAGGACCACGACGTCCCCCCCCAGGTCTACTGTTCGAACCTGTATCTGGTGGTGACCATGTTGTGCAGCATGTGCTACATGTAGCATCATGCGAGTGTCGAATCTTATGGTTGCATGGTGCAAGTGAGGTTTTTGACGTCACTCTGCCTGGGGACACACAGAATCACCTGCTCCCATCAGTGGACCACCAGTCCTTGCTTCTTCTTGAAAGACTCTGCAAGCATGGTGGAGAGGTAGCTGAAGTTTTTTTTTAGCTCCACTTTGTGATATCAACTCGCAGGAAAACTTGCCAATTCCTGGTAGGACTGCTGAGTCGACAAACACGCCGACGTACTCCCTTTCCACGTGTCTATGAGTTGTGCCTTCAGGGAATCTGCTCTGTAGCTGCCACACAAGGTCAAGACGTGATACATGTTGGAGCTGTTTGTAAAGTATGGGGATGAACATTGCTGTTGCATATTCCTCGAACGTGTTGCAGTACCGGCTTCAACATCTGTACGATTACTGACTCCATCGAGGGACAACAGCAGTGACAGTAGGCGTTCAGACTGCAGCTCATTCAGGCCTTCAAGGCACACCAGCAAGTCAACTCTTGCCCCTAGGTACAGTCTCCCTTCCGTCAGATAAAGCTGGAGGGCATTGCTGATTTTATGCTGAAGAACTCTTATAGATTCCCAATCACGGGTTCTGGCAGCTGATAATAATCGGGCGAAGAGCGCACATATTCTTCAGAGATTTGGACTGTTGTTTTACTTTGGGTATTTCTGCGGTCCTCTCTTGGTCGCAAACAGTGGCATGCTTGTTCCGGTGGATTGCACACATCAATGGACTTGGTCTGTCCACGATGCATTCCTTGAGAATGCTTCAAACTGGTCGTGGCCAATCTGCTGGCGTTACGGACTGTTTCTATGACTGCAGTGTCGCCGATCTCCTTTGTGTCGAGCACCAGCAAGTCGACTGATCTCCTCAAAGGGTTGCCCAGCTCTTCAAAGATGTGGGCCACGTAGTGAGAGCACATCTCTGGCAAAAAGGTTTTGCACATGGTGTCTCCTCGTGGTGAGGTCTACTCTTGGTCGTGTGGATGCAGATTGAAGTCTTCAAATTCCACAATCACTCTAGCAACCTCTGGTCCGGAAAACCATTCCAGCGCCTCAGTGCAGTTGGATGTCTGTGAGGACGACTGCTCCTCCATCACCCTTGAACATACGCGTTGTCTGACTCATGTCCTTGGATCAATAGGATTGCTGAAAAAGATCCCTCGGTCTTCTGGGACTGTGAAAAGTGTCCGTGCTAAACTCTGGTGAAGGACGTCGGATGTTTGTTTGCCAGTTCTGCCATGTCCGCAGAGTGCCCACTGGTATCCCCAGCGGGAAGGTCGTGTGGTTAGTGCGAAGAACCACGAAACCAGTTCTGTCAGAGCATCCCACGTACATGCTAAAATTGGCTTCTACAGAGATGCACATAGATCAGAGTGGACAGCTCCAAGTGCCAAGGACTGTTGACCAGTACAGAAAACTGCGGAATAGATAACTCTGTTCTCTCTGACTGCCACCAGTCTTCGAAGCTTCAGTGGTGACGCATATCTTCTGATTGGTGTGCTGTACTGTCATAGGCACGCCGGTGGAGTATGTATAAGGCAGCCGCTGTGACTTGGTGTGCTCTTCTGGAGTGTGACGTGAGCTGCTCGAAGAAATGAGTCTGCTGTTCCTGCAGTAGGTGTGATCTTTTTTGGGCCTTTGATACCAGTGCTTGGTTCCACCCACTTCCCGCAGCCAGTCACCAGGGTCTTCAGTGCCGTCATCTCAATATGCACCCCCCGAACATCACACCAGTGGTCTTCTCAATATGTGTCTGGGCCACTTCCACTGGCGGGATCTGTTTTGCTAGAGTGAATAGTGCTGGTCGCAAGTCAGAAAAATGGAGGTTTGGGCCTGGGTTGAGGTGTTGAAACTGCATTCCTGACTACAATCAATAGAGTGTCCTGATCATTGACCACCGTGTGAGCACTCTCCTGGAAACAAGGGAAAGCATGGGACGTTGGTGTGATGAATGGTTGCTTTGGATCTTGGGTGCCTTGGCATGGTATGCATCCCATGATGTGTTTCACAGGCCTCAACATCATCTTTGAGAACACGATTCTCGTGTTCTCCAGACACATATAACTCATATTCTATGTGCTGCTCAAAGTGTGGCCGTCTAAGAGAGGTCACAGAAGAGCTGGGATCGTTTTTGCCCTTGACAGAGGACAGCCAACAGGACGTACATCCGGTAATATTCTGGTAGAGGCTCAACCGTCTTGAATACAGTAATCACGCCCAGTGAGAGCCAATGCTACGATCACTCCCTCATCTGCACACGCTTGGGTGTGCAAAGCGAGCTCCTGTTCCATGGAATGAAGTTCTGGCCTGTGGTGGCACTTGGGTGTGGTCCAATGTTGTCACAGCCGCAAGTTGTGAACACATTGCTACGCAGGGTAGGCGGGCAGACACACTTGCTCTATGCGGTACAGCTGACCACACCGCTGTTTCCATCTGGGCAGAAGACGCAGGACCTGTCTATGAAGATGCTTAGGCCCAGAGAAAGAGCTTGTCCACAAGTCCTCTCTTGGTCGGTTTCAGCATGCAGCATCAGCCCAACATAGGTTGGAAGAGGAGTTTTCTTGAGAGTAACTGTGTCTGAAAGCTGGAGGCTCCTGTGTTTCTGGTTGCTCCCTGCTTCCGACTTTGCTTGGACATGTTGAACTTGAGAAGCTGCGAATGGAAAGAGCTGCTTGCTCGAAGAGGAATGGCTTTGGTTCTGATTGCTGGGGCCATCCAGCACCATATTTACCATTGCAACTAGTACGTTTGGCACAGAGTCCTCTGACAACCACCGGGAATGATCCACGGAATCGGCAGTGTTTCAAAATATATCGCCGAACTATCTGTTGCAGCACGCGCAAGGTGAACGCCTCAGTCTCACAGGCTTGCTCGCAGGCTTTGCCTAAGCGCTTCACCAAATGTCTCATCAAACGCTAGTAGAACATATCGGCCTTGTCTGGGATCTCAGGCCTGGTAAATGGGCTAACAGCGCGCTCTTTCAGCCTTGTGCTTAACTTCTTGCACAAAAGCAACCCCGAGCTCTTCCATTCTTGTCGTTTGTATAGCTTTGCAAGTATCTGCGAGTCTGAAGAAGGGGCTGGCGGTGCCCTCTTCTAGGTGGGGTGCCTCGATATACAGGACCAGTTCAGCCAGTACGATTCGTGACATCACACCTTCATGGTCAGTTTTCTGCTCGGCTTCTACAGGGGTCTTTGCACGATAGTAAAGAGCCAACAACACTTGGCATGGACTTGGCCTCCAGAGCACAGCCATATCACCATGCTGAGCCTGGCCATGAGTTCATGCCCCAACTTGCGCTGCCACACTTCCGTACGCGTGTGTCCACCGGGAAGGTTGCTACTTCAGGTAGGTCTCTGTGCCAGACTTTCCACAGGGAAAAGAGGAGGTGCCGTGGTAGTGGCTTCTGAATGTGAGTGTGTTCTGGCGCGCTTGCCTGAGGACATTGTCAGTATAACCAAATGTGAGGCTTGCGATGAGTTCTCCTTCTCTGCTCTTCGTTAGCATTGTGTTATTGTATGGAGCATACATGTTTTATGCCACTTGGCCTGGTGGGCAAACCATGTCGCCTCAACACCTTGTCCTTTCATCTCGGTCTCTGTAAACTGAACAGTTTCTTGGCAGTTTCCTAGTTCATCACACCTTGACCAAGTTTGCACCCATTGTCGTGTATCCATTCCCAGGGTCTCGGCGTTTAGACAGTACTGGGCACACAAGTGACTCTGTTGTCTCGCTCGGACATACAAGGACACCAGCTTCCAGTTTGTCTTCAGGAGGTGTTGTGGGGAGTACGTTGCTCAAAAGTATCGACCAGTTGGAACTTCTTGCCATGGCTGCAGTCGAAAAACAACGCGTCTCTGATGTCAGGTGATGCTGCTGTGCTGCTGTCATCCACCACCAGTGAATGGTTATCAAAAAGCCTCACCTTGCAAAGACACCAAAAAAACACCACCATTGTTACCACAAAAGCTACTACTACAAGTACAGACTATCAAACAATATACTATTACTGCAGCCCCGTCACTTCCACCAGCGCTGCCGCTGCCAAAGGAAAATTCATTTTTTCTTAAAATGGTAGCCATTTTATTTGGTAAGCACAACAAGTATGTGTAATGTACACACTTATCCACCTTAGCAAAGTATCACCTCTAGCATCCACAAAAAGAAAAAATTATGGGGGTGTGGGATACATATGTCCAATGACGCTAATGGTAAATAGCGGCCATTTTCAAAAAAATGCCGCCAAATGCTAAATGTTGCTACGGGGAGAATCTGAATGCCTCCATATCCAAAATGTTCAGAATGTTATGAATCTACATGTGTGCCAAATTTGGTGCTTTTTAGAACAATTTGAACAATTGGTTTCGTATTTTTTACTATGCGCTGGGCATTTGAAGAGGAGGATGAAGAACTGTGTGACAGTGGTGGTGGGTGCGTGGGGGACCTGTGGAGGAGTAGTAGGGGGTGTATATGGTGGTGGGTGTTGGGGACCTGTGTGGAGTATAGTAGGGGGTGTTATAGTGGTGGGGGTGTTGGGGGACCTGTGGCGGAGTAGTAAGGGGTGTATAGTGTGTGATGGGTGGTGGGGGGACCTGTGGTGGAAGTAGTAGGGGCGTGTTAGTGGTGTGGTGGGTGTTGGGGGACCTGTTGGCGGAGTAGTAGTAGGGGGTGTTATAGTGGGGTGGGTGTTGTGGGAACCTGTGGAGGA
This sequence comes from Chionoecetes opilio, assembly GCA_016584305.1. Taxonomy (NCBI): domain Eukaryota; kingdom Metazoa; phylum Arthropoda; class Malacostraca; order Decapoda; family Majidae; genus Chionoecetes; species Chionoecetes opilio. The sequence continues at coordinate 14,938 of JACEEZ010013046.1, read as the reverse complement.
GTAGTAGTAGGTGTTATAGTGGTTGAGTGGGGTGTTGGGGGACCTGTGGTGGAGTCAGTAGAGGGGTGTTATAGTGGTGGTGGGGGACCTTGGGAGGAGTAGTAGGGGGTTTTATAGTGGTGTGGGTGTTGGGGGACCTGTGGCGGAGTAGTAGGGGTTGATATAGTGGTGGTGGGTGTTGGGGAACCTGTGGCGGAGAGTAGTAGGGGTTTTATAGTGGTGGTGGGTGTTGGGGGACCTGTGAGGAGTCGTAGGGGGTGTTATAGTGGTGGTGGGGTTGTTGGGGGACCTGTGGTGGAGTAGTAGGGGGTGTTATAGTGGTGGTGGGTGTTGGGGACCTGTGGAGGAGTAGTAGGTGGTGTTATAGGGTGTGAGGTGTTGGGCGGACCTGTGGTGGAGTAGTAGGGGTGTTATAGTGGTGGTGGGTGTGGGGGACTGTGGAGGAGTAGTAGTGGTGTTATAGTGGTGGTGGGTGTTGGGGGACCTGTGGTGAAGTTAGTAGGGGGTGTTATAGTCGGGGGGTGTTGGGGGGACCTGTGGCGGATAGTAGTAGGGGGTGTTATAGTGGTGGTGGGTGTTGGGGGACCTGTGGAGGAGTAGTAGAGGGTCGTTATAGTGGTGGTGGGGTTGGGGGACCTGTGGAGGGAGTAGTATGAGGGTGTTATAGTGGTGGTTGGGTGTTAGGGGGAACTGTGGAAGGAGTAGTAGGTTAGAGGGTGTTGATACGTTGGTGGTGGGTGTTGAGGGACCGTGGAGGAGTAGTAGGGGGTAGGTATAGTGGTGGTGGGTATTGGGGGGACCTGTGGAGGAGAGTAGAGGGTGTTATAGTGGTGGTGGGTGTTGGTGGGACCTGTGGAGGAGTAGTAGAGGGTGTATAGTGTGGTGGGTGTTGGGGGGAACTGCTGGAGGAGTAGTAGAGGGTGTTTGTTTATAGTGGTGAGGGTGTTGGGGACCTGTGGGGAAGTAGTAGAGGGTGTTTAGTGGTGGTGGGTGTGAGGGACCGTGGGAGGAGTAAGTAGGGGGGGCGGTAATAGTGGTGGTGGTGTTGGGGGACCCTGTGGAGGAAGTATAGGGGGTGTTATAGTGGTGGTGGGGCTGTTGGGGGACCTGTGGCGGAGTAGTAGTAGGGGGTGTTATAGTGGTGGTGGGTGGTTGGGGGACCTGTGGAGGAGTAGTAGGACGGTGTTTATAGTGGTGGTGGGTGTTGGGGGACCTGTGTGGAGTAGTAGGGGGTGTATAGTGGTGGTGGGGTGTTGGGGGGACCTGTGGAGGAGTAGTTAGTAGTAGGAGGTGTATAGTGGTGGTGGGTGTTGGGGGACCTGGGGTGGAGAATTGAGGTTTTATAGTGGTGTGGGTGTTGGGGGACCTGTGGTGAGGAACTTAGGGGGTGTTATAGTGGAGTAGGTGGGGTATTGGGGGACATGCGGAGGAGTAGTAGGGGGTGTTTAGTGGTGCTGGTGTTACGGGGGACACCTGTGGCGGAGAGTAGTAGAGGGTCGTTATAGTGGTGGTGGGTGTTGGGGGACCTGTGGAGGAGTAGTTAGAGGGTGTAAGTGGTGGTGGGTTGTTGGGGGACCTGTGGAGGAGTTACGTAGAGGTTGTGATAGTGGTGGTGGGGTGTTGGGGGACCTGTGAGGAGTAGTAGGGGGTTGTTATAGTGGTGGTGGGTGTTGGGGGACCTGTGGCGGAGTAGTAGGGGGGTTATAGGGTGGTGTGTGTTGGGGACCAGTGAAGGCGTAGTAGAGGGCGTTATAGTGGGGTGGGTGTTGGTGGGACCTGTGGAGGAGTACACGTTAGGCGGGTGTTATAGTGGTTGTGGGTGTTGGTGGACATGTGGCGTAGTAGTTAGGGGGGTGTTATATGGTGGCGGGTGTTGAGGGAACTGTGGGGAGTAGTAGAGGGTGTTATAGTGTGGTGGCCGTGTTGAGTGACCTGTGGAGGAGTAATGGAGGGTGTTATCAGTGTGTGGTGGGTGTTGGGGACCTGTGGAGAGTAGTAGGGGGTGTTATAGTGGTGGTGGGTGTTGGGGGACCTGGTGGTGGAGTAGTAGGGGGTGTTATAAGTAGTGGGTGGGTTGTTGGGGGACCTGTGGTGGAGTAGTAGGGTGTGTATAGTGGTGGTGGGTGTTGGGGACCAGTGAAGGAGTAGTAGAGGGCGTTATAGTGGTGGTGGTGTTGGGGGACATGTGGAGGAGTAGTAGGGGGTGGTTATTAGTGGTGGGGGTGTTGGGGGACTGAGGAGGGTAGTAGGGGGTGTTATAGTGGTGGTGGGAGTGGGGGGAACGTGGTGGAGTAGTAGGGGGTTTAATAGTGGTGGTGGGTGTTGGGGGACCTCGTGCGGAGGTATTAGGTTGGTTTGTTATAGTGGGTGGGGGGTTGTTGGGGACCTGTGGAGGAATAGTAGGGGGTGTATAGGGTTGGGTGAGGTGTGGGGGGGACATTGAGGAGTAGTAGGGATGTGTTAGTGGTGGTGGGTGGTGAGGGACCTGTGGAGGAGTAGTAGAGGGTGTTATAGTGGTGGTGGGTGTTGGGGGACCTGTGGAGAGTAGTAGGGGTGTTATAGTGGTGGGGGGTGGTAGGGGACCTGTGGAGGAGTAGTAGAGGGTTGTTATAGTGGGTGTTGGTGGAGGGGGACCTTTGGGGAGTAGTAGGGGGGTGTATAGGGGTGGTGGGTGGTGGGGGACCTGTGGGCGGAGTAGTGGGGGGTGTTATAGTGGTGGTGGGTGTTGAGGGACCTGTGGAGGAGTAGTCAGGGGTGTTATAGTGGGGTGGGTGTGGGGCGAGTTGTAGCGGGACATTTTCAACATTTGAGACAAGACATGTCAACAAACAAGATTCCTCACTTGGGGTGCCCTGTGCGTTGCGCGTGAAATCCGAACTCCGCCGTGCGGCAGGAGTAGCAGTTCTGCCGGCCATTCACCGGCCCTTCTTTCACTTTCACAGTTGCCACATATATGCAAAAAAGAAAGAAAAATAATCGGAGGAGAAAGATTCGTGAAGCAGAGGGATTTTAATAATTTAGTGTCACTAGAGAAGTTTGCCTTTGATAGGGTTCTAAAAATCATTATAGAGAATGGGTGATCAAGATCATGGGAGTTGAGCGAATAGCAGATTGAGAAGGGGAAGATATAAGGTCGGCCAGTACGGCAGAAAAACACCTTTATGTTCTGCCAACCTAAGGGTTAAGTTTCTTGACCCTAGGTTCGCAGAACCTAACAGGTTGTTTTGCCGTAAATGGCCGACTTAAGCCAGTTCCCACCATCCCGCTTGTACGGTCCGACCCGTACTACAACAACATGGCGTCACAACAAAAGTCTACCGCACCGCCGTACCGCTGCGGCCGCTGTACAAAGTTAAATTCAAGTGATCTCTCCGCTCGCGGTGTGGCCAACTGTGCCCAGTTACCACAAATACACTCAAGCGGTGATGATGATGGGACGTCTTGTTGTGATGGCGGCCGTACAAGCGTGATGCTGGGAACCGGCCTTTACGTCCTTCCCCTTCTCAATTGCTCTTCGCTTCACACTCCCAAGATCTGATCACCCATTCCTCTAAGATTTTAGAATCCTATCAAAGGCAAACTTCTTCTAGTGACACTAAATGATAGAATGCATGCGCACATCAAGCACGTGTCCCCTGATCTTAATAACCAAGCCTCCTCATAACAATGACACACAGACTAAATGTACATCACACGTTTCCATCGTCTACACTCTAGTTCCACGCCTCATAAGGAAACCCAAATGCTAACGATAACATATTGTTCATTCAGTCTCTGGCCAGCCAGACAGCACACCACCAAGGTTTGTAAGGATAAATTATGTTTTTAGCTTTTAGATAATATAGGATTATTTTATGCTTTAAAATTTTTAGAGTTTGCTTTAGAAATTTTAAATTTTAACTTATGTAAAACCATTTTTAGCCTGATGATGCCAAGTGACTTGGCCAAAACTTTGCAGCCCACATAAAGAACCCCAAGACATGACCAGTGTCTTTGCCACCTGAAAATCTTCATACATATATATATATAGATATAATATATATATATAATATATATATAATATATATATTCATATATATATATATATATATATAATATATATATATATATATTAGGGTGACAATAAAAAGTGAGTTTTTATTTTTTAGATGGCCATTGTCCAATAATGCGTACCCATGAAAAAAGAACACAGGCCGAAATACGGGTCCATTTTGGACAATATTTAGAGGTAGCTCAAGTCAATTGAAGTTTTATCCTTATAGGCAAAAAATACGAATATTCATAAATATGCCGGTTTATTTTAAAAAATTTACATATTGAGCAAGTTTATGTGTACACTGTAACTGTACATATAAATGATAATTCCTTTTTAAAATGAACTGCAGTGAACAAGATTACATCAATGGGTGGTGAGAGTGGGAGGGGGTCGTCTGGCAGAGACCAGCCCATTCATTGTTTTCTCTTTTTGCTTGTAAGGTCCTGTTGTGATGTCCCTGGTTGTGACCGCTCTGATCTTCAACAAACCTGCAGCAGATGTGACGCTGGTCTTCATCTGTGATCTTGCTGTTGAATGCCTGTATCAAGGCAATCCTCTCTCTGCAGTGCGTTGATGACTCTGAGACCACCCACCAACTGCGACGCCAGTTTGAAGTTCTTCATCATCAGACCATTGTGTCAGGTTCCGTGGACAAAAAAGAAGTCTGTCATTTGAGATTTCAAATAGAAAGTTTGATCCTTAGAAGCACAAGTCTGAGAGCTGCTTTGTGGAAGGGAAAGATGTGGCAGGAAAAGCAGCACGTTTTGGTGAATCCTTTTCGGTTCGCCTCCCTCTCAAAGATTGCCCGAACTATGTTTCTCTTCATTGGGTGTGCATTAACTTAGTGGATCGAAGAGTGCAAGACCCACAAGCTTCACTGATGTACCCACAGTGGTGACGAC
>JACEEZ010013046.1:0-5000 GCA_016584305.1 Chionoecetes opilio | reverse complement strand
ATAAAAATTTATATAATATTATTTATATATATAAAAATAAAATTTTTATATATATTATATAATTTATATAAATTTTTAATTTTATATTTATTAAAATTTAATATAAAATATTATATATTATATATAAATAATATTAATATTATTATATTATTATATATAATATTATATATATATTAATTTTTATAAAATATCATATATATTTTTTATATATATATTATATATTTTAATATATATTTTATAATATTTAAAATTTTATAAAAATATATTTTTTAATTTTATATATTATAATTTAATATTATATATATATTATATATATTAAAAAAAAATATATATATTTTAAATTATATAAATAATATATTATATTTTATATAAAATTTTTAACTATAAAAATTTATATATAAATATATATTTTAAAAATATTATATTTTTTAATATTAATATAATATATATTATTAATATATATATAATATATATATATTATATATAATATATTATAGAAAATATATATATTATATTAAAAAATTATATTTTTAAAAAAGATATATATATATTATTATAATATATTATATAATATATATTAAAATATATTATATATTTTTATTTTTTATCTATATATTATATATATATTAATATATATATTATATATATATATATATAATTTATTAAAATATAATATAATAATTTTAAATATATAATATTTATTAAAATTTTTTTAATATTTTAAAAATTATATATATATATATATATATATTTTATAAATAATATTATATATATATTTATATTATATATATTAATATATATATTTATTAATTATTTTCTATTTTTAAACATATTAATAATATATTTTTATATTATTTTAATTATATTATATATATATTAATAATATATAATATATATATATATATTTTTATATTTATTATTATATATTTTTTATAATATAATATAATATATTATTTATATTAGCCGCAAAGCCGCCCCCGGGGGACTTTTGGCTAGCCCCTGCGGAGGGCTTTTGGGGGTTGGGGCCTTCGCCCACCACCTGTGTTTGGGGGGCCTCGGCCCACCAAACACGGACTCCCCAGATAGCCCCTTTCTAACTTTCCTGAAACAGGATGTAAAATTTTGGGTTTTACCCCCCCTTTCACTCACCATTCCCCTCACCCCCCCCCCTTCACTCACCCATTCCCCTCACCCCCACCCTTCACTCACCCATTCCCCATCACCACACCCCCATTCACTCACCCATTACCCATCCCCCCCAACCTTTTCCCCTCACCCATTACCATCACCCCCAACCCACACCCCACCCCCATTCCCCACACCCCACCCTTCCCCATCACCCCCACCCTTTACCCATAAACCCCCCCCTTTTCACTCCCCCTTTTACCCATCCCCCCTCATCAAGGTTTCCTCAATTCTCGCAACCCACTTTTTTTTCAAAATTTATCGCTAATAGGGTGCTAAAAAAAAAAAAAAAGTGATCGGTCACTATAAATTTGGGGTTAAAACCCCTTCCCCCGGGCAACCCGGGTTCCAAAAAAATTTCCATATAGGTGATTTCGCCACGGGGGGCGGAACCTTACCAGACACACACACACACCCCCACACACACACAACACAGAAGACAACAGACCACTTTCGTTATATTATATTATATTATATATATTTTATATTATATATATAAATTTAATATATATAACCAAAGTGGTCTGTCTGTTGTCTGTGTTGGGTGTGGTATGGGTTTCCCCCCCCCCGTGGCGGAAAAAACCCCATATGGGACATATTTGGAATCGGTTTACCCGGGGAAGGGGCATAAGCCCACTTATGAGTGATCCCATCATTTTTTTTTTTTTTTATAGCAGCCCATTCCGATAATTTGAAAAAAAAAATGGGGTTTTCGAGAATTTAAAGCCCTGAGTAGGGGGATGGGGAATTGGTAGTGAATGGGTGGGGGGATGGGGAATGGGTTTGGGGGTGATGGGGAATGAATGGGTGGGGGGGGAGGGTGTGGGTGAGGGGTGGGTGTGTGGTGAGGGTAATGGGGAGTTTAATGGGTGGGGGTGAGGGTATGGGGAGTGAAGGGGTGTGGTGAAGGGTAAGGAGAGTGAATGGGGTGTGTGGTAGGGGTAAAAAATTACTGGTCAAAAAAAAAACAAAAAAAAGTTTGGGGATGGAAATTTTAAAAACAGTTTTAGACTAATTTTAGGGGGCTGAATTCAAATCTGATCTTTTATTTTTTCTATCCTCAGTTTTTGCGCTATGGGTAATATTCCTTTTTATTTTCAAGAAAAATTTTTCCTTCTATTGAGAGTGTAAAAGGGCCGGGTTATAGGTTTATTTTTTAATTTAGTCTCCCAATAAAATGGAGAATATCTTGTTTTCTTTTTAACATGCATAACATTTTCCCTTTTTATGATACAAAGTAAACAAAAACATTTCAACCGCACAGCAACGCCGCAGGTAGTGTTTTTTTATTTTAATTTTACATTTAATGAGTTTTTTTATTTTATTTTTCCTGTTTTTTTTTTTTGAAAAAAGCCCAAAGGGGTAGGGGTTGGGGAGCAAAATTTAAGGAAAAAACTCAGGTATACAACCTTTTTCTTTTTTTTGGCCGCAGTTGGTGTTGCTGCTCAACAATGGCCTTACATCTCACGAAGAAAGTGCTCAAAGATCCAAATAATTTTGTACATTGGGGAAGCTTTTCTTTTAAGATCAGAGGCGCAAATTACGACTTTGTTAAGAGCGTTTATTTTTCGTACTTCAAAGACCACTTTGGAGACAAGAAAGCATTGGGCTCCCACAAAGTGTGCAAACCGTGTTTAGCTTTGAGATCAGGTCTCAAGGGAAAAAAGGGTAAACTTAAGTTTTGGGGTGCCATGGTTTGGAGAGAACCAAGCAATCATTTTGATGACTGCTATTTTTTGCCTTTTCCCAAAAGTAAAAGGTTTCAATAAGAAAACAAGAAATATTTGCAAAACCCAAAATCCCCCCGCTATTTGCCCTTACCCAAGTGAAGAAATACCTGTACCAAATATTTTTCGGCTTCAAAAAAAAATGAAAAAAGATCTCTGCTCACCTGCTCCCCTGATGAAGAGACTAAGAATGTTTTAGCCATCTGATGAAGATTGTAAAAAAAATTTGTTTTCCATCTGCTTTGAAAGATTTGGTTTGAGACTTTATCTACAAAAAAAATCTGCTGAAATGTTTTCTTCAAAACGCAAAATAATCGAATGCGGAAACCCGGCACGGGTTATTTTTTCGTAACAGGGAAACAAAAGCGTAAGTACTTCCCTTCAGATGGCCAGTTTTCTATTACTGAGTGAAGGGCCTTTTTTTTATGGGACTGCTAGATATGATTAAGGGATTGGAGGCTTTTTTTTGCAGTTCCAAAAGAAATTTGAAAGTGTTCTGTTACACAATGGAAAAAAGTATGGTCTGTACCAAAAAGTCATTTTGTAAAAATTTAAAAAAGAATTAACAACATCAAGATTTTCCTAGAGGGGTTGCAATTCTTTTTATGGGTGGTTTAATTTTTGCATTTAAAAAGGTTAACTTTCTTTTAGGGAGCAAGGAGGGTACACAAAATACCCCCCTTTTTTTGTGTTTCGGGGGCAGTAGAGCTCAGCAGAGCATTTGGGTGGGGAAAAAAAATGGCCTCGCGCAGATTTGGGGATCTGGCGATAAGAATGTCTCAAAGATCCCTAGTGGATAGGAAAAAGTGTTTTCCTCCCTTGCACATAAAATTGATTGATGAAGCAGTTCGTCAAAGCTCTTGAACAGGGGAAGCTCAGCTATATATGTTCAACTTTTCCCGGGGCTTAGGAAGAAAGAAAAAGGGGGAAATTTTATGGACCTCAATAAGAACCAATGAGAGACCAAATTTTACACATCAAAGAATGAACGAAGAAAGAGCTTGGGAAGCATTTTTTAATGTGGGAAGAATTTTCTAGGGAATAAGAAAGCAGACAAATATGAAGAGATTGTGGGAAAGGCTACTAATGAGCCTGCAGATCTTGGGTGTAGAATGAGTTCAAGGTTTTACATTTCAAGCCTTTGGGGCAAGTTTCCGGGAAAATTTGGGGGTGGAGCGAGGGAACAAGGGGGGGTTTTCTCAGGACATTAAAACAAAGGAAAACGGTATCAAGGCCGGTGGGACCACAATTTATGGCGGGTTTGCTGGAGCTTGAGAGAGACAACCCAGAAGCTGTACATCGGATACAGAAAAAAAATTCACATAACTGCTATTGCCATTTATCTTTGGGGACCCTATATATTATTTTTTTATTTTCTATTTTAATTCTGTCCTATATTTGATTTTCTTGTACATGGGCTTCGTAATTTTGAATTCCCTTTATTTAAAAAATATCAAAATGTTTACTAAAAATACGTGTTTTTATCTTGAAACCCTTTGATTAAAGGCTTGGGCATTTTTATCAAAAAATTTAAAAAGCTATATCGCGAAAACCCGATGTGATAGACAAAAATTTAGTTCATATTTGTAACAGAGCCAAAAAAGTTAGAATTTTTTTTAAAAAATTTTGCCAGAAATATCGTTTGACCAGTGATATATAAGGGTGAGTGAATGGGTGGGGGGTGATGGGGAATGGGTGATGAATGGGGGTGTGGTGATGGATAATGGTTTAGTGAATGGGTGGGGGGGGAGGGGAATGGGGGGGTGGATGGGTAATGGGTTAGTGAAGGGTGGGGGGCGATGGGTATGGGTGAGTGAATGGGGTGTGGGAGGATAATGGGTGAGTGAATGGGGGGGAGGTGATGGAATGGGGGGAGGAATGGGGGGGGGTGAGGGGAATGGGTAGGAAGGGTTTGGGGTGATGGAATCAGTTTTGGGGTAAAATACCCTTTTACTCCCTGTTTTGGGAGGTTAGAAGGGGCTATTTCGAGAGTCTGTGTTTGGGGGGGCCCTTTGGGACACCCAAAAGCCCTCCGCAGAGCTAGCCAAAAAATCCGCCCGGGGCGGCTTTTCGGTGTATATATATATT
>JACEEZ010013045.1:0-33061 GCA_016584305.1 Chionoecetes opilio | reverse complement strand
AGTATCATAGTTACCTCTACCAAGGAGTATATGGTGATATTCACGGGTATAAAAAATCTACGATGCCTAATTGTTACTGATTCTAATCACCGAATACAAGGAATATCATAGCTTACCTGCTACCAAGGAGTTATAGGCGACGCCGACCCCACAGATGCCATTATCGCGAGCAGCAGATACTTCTCCTGCACAGCGAGTACCATGGCTGAAGGAAAGGCGTGGTTGAAAATAGAAGCGCAAGAATGCTTATAGGAGAGGAAGGGAAGAGTGATTACAGGAAAATTATTATTATTGATCATGGTAAGGTGAAGCTAGCATGACAGCGACCCCATACTCCTATCATCATTCTGCCTTGCCCATAACGCTCCCTCACAACAAACTTGTGTCCATTGATGTTTGGATATGAATCTTGAAACAATGCTGACACCTGCAAACATTATTGATCTGGAAACAAAAAGTGTCAAGGGTAAAATAAGGAAACACACGTGCACACACACACGATGGTCACACACCACGCCACCGCCGACACACCGCCACGATGGTCAAGTGGATTGCGTGCTGGCCTGCCATTCTGCGGTACCCGGTTCGAATCCTCACTGCTCACCGACAAAATTTGGGTGGTTACTATCCCCCTTGAGCAAGGGTGTGTGTGGTATGTGAGATCCCAGCATTACCCAAAGATCGGTAATAATGATCTCCAAGCTCGCACCAGGAAGGTGAAACTGGTGATCGTAAGTAAGTCTGACTCGAGTGGACAAGACCATGGGTGAAAACATTGCCCGTATGGCTCAGTGGAGCGGCATTCAACATGCTTAAATATTGAATCCTGCTCAAGGTTCAGGATTTTTCACTGACAAAACTGGGCAGTTACTATCCCCCTTGAGCAACTAGATGGGGTGTGAGGTTCTAGTCTTAACCATAGATTCCTTCTTGGCATTAGCAGTTTTCAATCATTAATGAAATAATTAAATCAAAATGTAGCTTTTAAATCCCAAGGAAAGTCTATTGATATACCATTTAGTTAGGAAGGAAAATTTGATAATCGTGCGATGACGAAGTAATGGTTGTCCCTATGTTCTGTATCTAGTTATATCTTACAGAACAAAAACTGAGGTCAGAGGAGTTAATTCATATCAAGCACTGCCAAGGTAGCAGTTAGAAATGAAAGTCTAGCTACAAATAAAGACTGTCCAACATGTGGCACTGCATTATCCACACCCTTGCGAGTATATAGAATGTAGATAGTGGGGGTAAATAGTTTTCTTTTTCCAGTACAGAGTAGCGTAACTATGTCTACCGCCTTCCAACCACAATCTAACATACCGTAAAACCGCCTAACTTCAGATATTTTTTAGGGTTTTTTACATATAGCTTCGTGTAGAGTTGCACGGTTAGATAGTTTATCTAACCCCTGTTGGTACCCTTATATAACACAGGAATGTGGCGATTCAAACCAAGTAATAAAAAAAAATTGAGGCAAAACTATGGGTGTTATTACATTTTTTTGACCCTATTAAGTTATCATCAATATCGGCAAATTTTGGACAGCTGTGGCTAATTTTGGACACTCATAGGCCTTGCCATATACAAGACTGTAGTCTTTAGTGGCGTTGTCCTAATTTCGGACAGCCAAGCAGTACTTTGGACACCTGGGAATTAAAAAAAAAGAGAGAGATAAAATTGCACACATCTGTGGTGAGTGAGAAGCTTATATTAACAACAGACCGAGTACAAAAATATTCTTTCTTTTAGCCCTGCAATTGAAAACACTCAATAGGGCACTAAAACATTTTGCAGTCAGGTGATTTTCATATGAAAACAGTCACATAGAATTCACAAACTTTTCCTGACCCCAAACGCCCCAAGAAATCCCCCACCATATACGTACTGAAGAAAAAAATAATGAAATAAAAAAAAAAATTCTTGCAAAACTTCATGAGTAGTTAGTTGCCTTACTGATATGTTATTCAAGCTAACTATATTCATATGGGGCTGGTATTTTGCCCTTTCAGAGCACCGTCGGGGTTTTGAGAATATATAGAAAAGTTATTACCGTATTTTACGGCTTATAAAACGCATTTTTTTACCTAAAAAATACACTGAAAAACACTCATGCGTCTTCCAAGACGAATGTTGAAGGAGGTTAGCTTAGGTAGCTATTCAATTCAGCCTCTTATATGATGTAACCTCAGTACTTGTCTGTTACAAGTATTTTGAATACCATAAGACATTCAAATCAACTAATCTGTCGTCATGATGTGATGTTTACTGCGGTACTGGCGTGAGGCATATTCCCGTTTTCTGGAAGAGTAGGTATGTGGCGTTTACTCTTGAACATGGCAGGTTAGGTTACAGATAGGGTAGGTTAGGTATATTCCTGTTCATTACAAGATAACTTTACGTGGGAATCACAATGAGGGTATTTTCGAGAAAATCCTATGGCTAGTTTCAGAGCTACAGCCGAGCTTCTTCACTCGGAAACCACATACTCGCATAGAATGGACTAAAACAGTGAGCTGACTTGCCATCTGGTGGCCGTCTGGGAACCTCCCGTCAGCTCCAGGACATCGGGGCAAGGGGTTTCAGGCTAGACTTATTTTCTATTATTCCCTACCAAACCAGCTGCAATTAAGTGTTGTCATGGTCAGCAGAGGTTTATGCAAAATGAAAATATACGAGTTTTGCATTATTCATGGCGATAAGGATTGTTGGCAAAATAGAAGCATTCGACCACATGTGTCCTACAACATTCTACTAAATACTGTAGAGGAATGCTTCAAGGCAGATATATGGGTAAATAATACCTTCTCTTTGCATGCATGAAAGTAATATTTACCCATGCACCCGCCTTGATGCATTCCTCTACAGTATTCAATTAGTAGAATCAAAGACACTCTACAACAAGATACCTCACTCGGGATCCCCCTAATGCAATTTCTGTTATCCGTCGACTGTGGCGCCGCCGTGCGGCAGGTGTTGTACCAGTCTGCTGGCCCATTCACTTGTTGCATATGACCAAAGAATATTCACTTAAACTGTTCGCCATTTAAAAACTTTTGCGAGTCAACTTTTAACATGAAAACATCAATCGAGCGCAATTTTATTAGCTTTCATTGATATATTTTGTTTTCTTGATACATGAACTAACCCCACCATGCATAAATTAGCGTTAAACTAAATAAAATAAACATCCTCAATCGGCTAATTTTCCAGATTGAGAGTGGTATTTATTTACTATATACTCGTTTTCTGATAACATGAATTAGCACCATGCATAAATTTTTTAGCAATTAACTAAATAACATAACATTATCAAACCGGAAAACTACCCGATTGATGATTTTATTTATTTGTTACGCTAATTTATGCATGGTAATTCATTTATCAGAAAACGAATATATCAATGGAAAGCTAATAAAATTGCGCTTCTATTGAATGGTTCATGTTAAAAGTTGACTCGCAACAGTTTTAAAATGGCTTAAAGAGTTTAACGTGAATATAACCCTTCACGCCAGATCTTTCCTTTGCTAAATAAAAAAATCATCTATGTAGCTATAAAATTTTCAAAAAAGTAACTTATCTACAAATATAATATAATAGTTAGGGACACACAGCATACTTAACAGGTATATCTATAAAAACATTGCTTTATAGTCACTTAAAAATCGTTCTAATGGTAGCCAAAATTATAATGGAAAAACGTTCTGGGCCTCAAGGGGTTAAGTTCATGCATATTTCTCAGTTTCGTAATGGCATTTTCTTAGCGTGTTTTACGTTTATTATTTTTATAATATTATATAGAACAAACATTTACCAAAGCTAACAGTATATCAATATACTCATAAAACCATAGTCTATAATGAGCCGATTTTGTCGTCCAATCACCGTCTTGGATAAGAAGACCGGTTTTTGTCGCAATTGAAAAGATGTTTCGCGGACCCAAAACACAACAAGCTTGGTAGGAGCCGAAATAATAATCCAATGCAAAAATTACAAAACAAATCACAAAGTAGTATAACACACTATTTCAGCAAGTGTTATTGGATTGGGATTCGTAATCTAAAGGACGGTGCTGGGACGACAAAACATGGATATGATGATTAGTCATATGCAGACATTGTGAAGGGCCCAGCAGGACTGGTTAACTCCTTTCCGCACGGCAGCGGTCTATTCACACGCACCACAGGGGGTGTGGGGGACACCAGGAGTGAGGGTATCTTGTTGTAGGAGTGTCTTTGGTAGGTATGTTGTAGGACACATGTGGTCTGAATCCTTCCTATTTGCCAACAACCCTTATTATAACACCATGAATAATGTAAAAACTCGTATATTTTCATTTGCATAAACCTATGTTGAATGACAAAACCACTAAGTAGCATGGTTTGGTAGGGAATAATGGAAAATAAGTCTAGCCTTGACACCCCTTGGACCCGACGTCCTGGAGCTGACGCGGAGGTTCCCAGCACGGCCACCAGATGGCAGGTCAAGCTCACTGTATAGTCTATTGGGGAAATGAAAAGAAAGACACGCAAAAGAAGATGGCGCGAACGAAAGTTTGATGTGCAACAAACATTTAGAGGAACGATTGGGAAAATTGAAATTAACCCTCTCACGCACAGTGGACGCCGATTCGCGTCAAAGCGGAACCGTTCTACATCTGCCGCTTTTGACACGATTGCAACAAAAAACTTCTTTTCTTCTTTCATAAGGAGAATATCTCTTTGCAAACACCAATGAAATAATAATGCAGGGAAAAAAATACACTTTGGTGAAATTGATAACATAAAAACAAAAAAAATTCGCCGCACAGTCAGGCCATTCGCGAGGCCCCTTATGGGAGCCCCCAGACGGATTGTCGCAGGGGACGGAGAAAACTTATTAAACTTTTCGTGCGTGAGAGGGTTAAGACAGTATTAGAGAGGAACTAAGAGGAAGCGTTGTGACTAATAAGTGGTAGTAGAGGTGTCAGAAAGAGTTTTAAAGAAAGTTGTGACAAGGAAGAGGTGAAAATTGAGTTGTACTAGTGGTGTTTGTAAGGTGTGATCATTGAGGGAACTATCAGCAGCTCGTAAGCAAATCGCTAAGATTATCATGGTAAACAAACGAAGGATAACAGCGGAGCATGAGGGTGAAGAACCAGATCGTGTACCCAGATGCAAGAAGGAGGTTGAGGGGAGTAGATAATGTGCTCATGTGACAAATGCAGCATCTTGGTTCCATGCTGGCTGCGAGAAGGTCAGTGTGGAATTGTATAAAGCATTAAACTAAGGCTAAAGAACAGCCATGGTTCTGTGCACCATGTTAGGGGAGAGGTAAGAAACTTGGTAGACAGATAAAAAGCTCTGGAACAAGAAAATAAAAAACTCATGTCCAGATGAGTTGCTTGGAAGGTAAATGGGAAGGAACTAAGAGAAGAACATGGTTAAGGAAAACTAAAAGGAAATAGTGAAAGACAGAAAAAATCCTTAAGGAGATTGAAGGAGGAGATAATTCTGGTGGTGAGAGAAGAAGACCAATAAAATAACAAAGAGCAACAACTTGGTAATGTATAGTGTGATCGAGGCTGAGGGAGATACACTACAAGAAAGAGAAGAGCAGGATAGAGAGTTTGTGAAGGCAATCATAAAGGAAAGGTTGTTGGGAGTACAATTACAAGGGGATAGACCTATAGAAGAAGTGGCAAGGTTGGGGATTGACAGAAGAGGTGAAGGCACAAAGACCAAAGGGACCCTATTGGTGAAGCTAAAGAGTGCAAAGGTCAAGTGGGAACTAGAAAGAATGCAAGAACTCTCAAAAACAAAGCACGGAGGGAGGTATTTAGATAAAGGTGATTATTGCGCAAGAAACCTAACAAGAGCACATGCGAGAGAAAGACAAAAGAACACTCATAGAGGAGATGAAGAGAAGAAAGAGATGCCGGAGAAACTGGATCTATACGTATATTGAGAAGGAAGCAATATATAAAAGAAAATTTTTAAGAAGTAAGACAGAGAAGAGATACAAAATTTAATAGAAGGACAAAAGAATAAAGAGACAAGTAGGTGTACAACAATAAAATGTTTAAATATACAAGGAACTTAACAAATGTGAAGCTATCTGAGGTAGAACAATCTTATAGATAAGAACACAATAAGTGCCGTACTGAGACTCAAACTAAAGTGGATAAATAAGAATATCAGATAATTTAAGTACATTAGTAGTATGACAGACGAAAAGAGAAAAAGGGCGGAGGTCTAAATGATTCTAACTAGAAAAGAGGATGACATAGAAATTATAAGAAGTTGAAAGCAAAAATAAAGATATACTACACGCAATATGTTTACAGTGAAAGGGTTATTAGTTTCCATATGTTTAAGTGTAATTTTCCTAGCAAATAATAAAGAAGAAGATTAAAAAGAAAGAGATTGAGTATGGAAATGGGAGATGGAGACAAACTAATGAAGAAAAGGAAAGACGAAAGATTTATGGTTATTGGAGACTTTTGATGTCATGTGGGATTATTGGGATCACAGAAGTTAGATGAAGGAGGAAATATGGTGATCAACTGGATGGAAAAGAGTTTG
Organism: Chionoecetes opilio; assembly: GCA_016584305.1. Taxonomy (NCBI): domain Eukaryota; kingdom Metazoa; phylum Arthropoda; class Malacostraca; order Decapoda; family Majidae; genus Chionoecetes; species Chionoecetes opilio. The sequence continues at coordinate 26,498 of JACEEZ010013045.1, read as the reverse complement.
GACTTAATACTCATTAACCCTTAAGCAGGCTGCTCAACAAAATTGTTGAGGCACATTCAGGCCATTATAAAACACATTATTAAATGCAGTTCTGAATGAAGTATCCTTGTTCAGCAACAGCATTATAGATGTTAGCCTAGTGTAAAGTTTCCCAATATATGGCTTTGCGTTGAGGATATGGGATCATTGTAAAAAAGGCAACACGGCAGGTGGACTCTGTAGATTTTCTTTGTGTTTCTTCCTCATCTTAGTGTGATAATAGGTACATATCATGTGTCTTTTCTTGTTCATATTTTGACATTAAATGTCGTGTGAACAATTCTGAGTTAGTTAATTGTGTTTGAATTGTGATGACTATGATATTAATACGGCATCTAAATGTTAGTCAACAATTTTGTTGAGCGGGACCAGTTATGGTAAAATTTGTGGGTAGTGGGGCGGGTCAACAAATTGTTGTTGAGTCATGTTGATAATTCATAAATTGGACAATAGCTATATAGTCTTCCACAAGACAGCAAGAGATAGAAACAAATCATTCTATGGACCCAGGACCCAAGAACCTCTAGGCTGTAATTCTGGATGATGGCCTGGACGATGGATGATGATGTGATGATTCAGAATTTTTTCAATCCTATTTTGGGTGAAAGTAATATGAAGATGGAGACGCATATAGAGAAGATGATTATCAAATTATACGTCGCAATGAACAAGGGAAAGTGCTGCTATTCAACAGCCTCAGAAAACCATATGCCAAAAAGCTATTGTAATTAATGAAAAATTTGGTTGTCGAAAATCCTAATTCTGAAATCCCAAAGATTATTTCGCCGCTTCTGAGAACGACTTTGGGAAAGGAGGGATACTGATATCTCTATCCCAAGAGGACTGGAATATACCATGCCATATTGATCTTCAAACACCTTAATTATCATACTTTTCTCTGTTCTTTACCCCTAAAAATGGTAGTCACATAGTAGCTGCACCAGACAAATTTGTAACTCCGTGCAAAAAGTATCCAAACAGTCCCAAAAACAGATGTGAAGACGAAATCCAAAAATGTTTTGCAGTTGCTACTTTCATGGGCATAGGCAATTACCAGCAGTTTTGATTACAGGAGTGACACAGATGCGTTATCCCTAGTTGCTGAATCATGAGTTTTCTAAGCAGTTAAATTCCTCAAACGGACATACATTCACAGATAATGCATATTCAGAATAGTTGAAGAGGATAATTCTGTAAGGTGAGGCCACTGTTTGAAATGTTTGTGAAGAGTGCAATAATACAAAATGGAGCAAAATAGCATATTATTGATGAGGATGGCTCCTATAAAGTAGCAAAAGCAGAAAAAAACTACGACAGTATATGAAAGGTTTTGCCCCAAAACTGGGGTTACAAATCTGTTGCAGGTCATGTTCTTCTGGAATCATCATGATCTGCTTAATACAAGGCCAAAACTACGTTATGTACTGGATGTACTGATTGAAACCCCGAAAAAATAGAAACAAAAAAATTTTATTGTCAAAAAATGGTGGATCTTTCAATATCAACACAGGGTCTTTTCAATATCAACTATAAGAGTTGCCTCAAAATTATTTGACTTTCTCATATTTATAGTGATAGTTTTTTAATGTTCAATTAGTTTTTTTTTCGGATTAACAAATATTTATATAGATTTTTGTGAAATGCAGAAGGAATTTTATTTTTGCAAAAACGGATCTGCATTTCCACTATGTCGTTTGTTTTATGACTTTAAACAAAGAAACAATTACACACATCAGCTTATGGAGATATCAAAACCTAAAAAAAAACTTGGTTTTCGTTGTTTTCCTAGTTACAAATATAAATAAAAACATATGAGTAAAGTAAACCATAACTGGGCAGCTCACAAAAAATGTAGAGGTTCATAACATATGACCCTATTGATGTATTCAAAAAACGTTCCTAGTGAAAGTTGTTTCTTACTTATCAAAATAAAGGAAAATGTCATTAAATATTTTTTTTCTAAAACAACTCTAAGTGCCCATTAAGGGCACTTTTATATATAATAATGATATAACGTGTACAAGGAACATATCATGGGAAAGGATGGACGAAAAATGAGCATAATAGATTACGCAATGGTGAACGAAAAGCTATATGAGAAATTTATGTGATATGAAAATAGATGAGAAAAGGAAGAACTGAGATTATCGGATCCTAACATGTTACAAAGTACCAAACTGATCGGAGAAGAGGAAAGAGGAAGGCCGGGGAGAGGAGAAGAAGAGTGGAATACTATAAGAAAGATGAGAATCCTTATTGATATTGTAAGGGAAGTAGACAAAGAGATTTTTAGAAGAACAGGACATGAATATAGAAAAGTAGAAGCAATTATGAAAAGAAAATTGCTGACAAAAAATTGAAAGTGAGTGTCTAAAGAAAGGAGAGACTAGATAAGGAGATAAGGAGCCACCATGGATTACAGAAGGAAATAAAGAGGGAAATCAAGAACAGAAAAGGGCCACTAACCAGACCAAGAGGGAGGAAACAACTACTGAGGCAAACAGCAAGGAGATGTATGGGAGAGGGTATCCAAGGAAAAAAGAAACAAGTTTTTTTTACAAAGTTGATAAAGAATGAAATGATCAAACATGAAGAGAGGACAACACGGGAAATTAGAGGAAAACAGGAATCAAGGGAGGAAAACTCTGGGAGAACATAAACAAATAAAGGGAACAGGAAATAAGACAAGACAGAAGATATAGTGGTATACAAAGAAGTGCCAAAAGGACTAGGGTGAGATTAGGGGGTAACGTACTACTATGGAATAATAGTCAGAGAGCACTAAAAATTCAGGTTAACAATTTTATTGAAAATTAATTGGTCGCAAAAATATAACTCTGGTACCGAATTAATCTGGTGAATATTTCGGAAACAAGTACGAAAAAACGTGGATGGGCCACTATCACCATTTTCCCAAGGGGTACGATCTGTACAGATCACCCCACCGTAGGGTGATCTGCACAAGGCATGGGGAGGGTGTGATCCATACGGCTTATTCTGTCATAATAAAAATGGGTACATTTCACTGGTTTCAAAAAAGATTATTCCGTAATTAATAAATTGATTTCAAGAAGAAAACACACTAAACATACAAAGACTAGTTTACCTTTGAATAGCAAATAAAAACACCATATTTATAACTTAGTGTTCCAGAACTTGTTTCAATCCGCAAAAAACTACAGGGATTTTTACAAGAAACTCCAAGTACACATTAATAATCAGACTTGGAAGACACACCCTGTTCTGGCTGTTCTGTTTACCTCCTATTGAATTTCTTGCGGACACTTATTGAATTTTACCAAATCTAAGTCTAGCCTCTTAGTTTGAGGCTCTCACAGGGTTCATCTAAGGAACCCCCGTTCACCAATCCCCATTAACCTTGGTGACATCTGTAATTTCAGGAAAGTAGAATGTGTCATATAAAAAACCTACTTTAGAGATTCATTCTCAGGGAAGGAACCATTGTATTCAGAATTTTCCTCAAGATTTAATACTTTGCCCATAATAAATCTGGACTCCCACATTCCTGCCTGCCTCTAGTTGTTAGCTCAACAAAAACGAAATTATTCTTCCTCTGGGGCCTTATCCTGGAAAAGGTTTGGGCTCTGTAAATTCTTCCTCGTCTTCCACATCAGAAGTCACTCAGATTATGATCGTGAAAAAGTAGTTTTTCAGTCTGCTCGTCAGCTAGAGGCTCTCTTCAACCTTCAATTTATTTCCTTTTGCAACGCTGTATCTTCTTTTTTCCTTGTTCATGCTTTTAGGTTGAGGTGTCAACTATGGGAAGGCACTTAATAGCCCTCAAGTGTAATATACACGTCTTACAGTAAAATAATGTATATTTATATAATGAGTAAAATCCCAATATCACACACAGCTATTTATTCTATGTTCTACTGAATGTACACTCACAAGTTCATGTTTACCTAACGGCATTTTATGTGGGGGATTCCCCGCTGCAGTTGAAAAAAATTTCGATTGCAAAGCGGGCACTTATAGTGCCCATATATATTGCATAGTGCCAAACAAACATTTTCGCTTGCTGCCTCAACAACAACAACAACCAAATTCTTGCGGGTCAGACAATCATCTTCCCTGGATGATTGAACAGCAAGCGAAATTTGAGCAGTCAATTTTTTTTTCGCTTGCAAGCGAAATCCCCCGCAGAAAACGCCTTAGGATGCTTAACAGTAAAAGCTTGTATGCAACCAAGCATTTTTGTTGTTGTTTTGTTGTTAATTTGTTTTATGGAGGAGGTCTTTAAATGGGATTTAAATAGGGGGCGAGCCGTACAGTACAATACGTACAGTACGGTCGTCCCCGATGCCATAAATTTTTGTATCACATTCATGATGCCGACTGAAACGTCTGGTTGAAGACCTTAGTCATCAGATATCTTTGAAGTAATGTTGTTTTCATTATCAAACACAGCCAGCCCCCAGAATCAGCACATTATGCAGTCAGGAAACACTATATCAGGACTGGAGAATATAACCACAAACTATATTATTTTCGAGCACCAAAAAACAACAAAAATATTACCTGAGCGTCTCGTCCTTCACGATTTAAACAAGACTCTCCCGCCATCTCGATGAGTTCTGTTTTCTTCTTTTAAAATCAATGGCAAACAAATTTATTTTTAAATAGTATAGAAATTATGGCCACTGTATGTTAGTTACATCCCGGGGCGTGTACGATATATACCCATCTCAGCCTACCACCACAGGAGGCTGAAGAGGAAATAATTAGATACTGGGAGAGTATATATAAACGAAAATGAAAACAGATTACACGATGATCTGGAATGGAGAAGAAAGGGAAAGGTATGAAAGACTAATGGAGGATAGAGGAAGAGATGACGTACATAACATACTGAGAGAACAACAATGACTATGGCACATACACAGTAGGAAAGCAAATGTAACAAGACTGAAATTAACGGAAATAGATGAAGGAGGATATAGTTAAGAATATAAAAAAGCTTAAAAAATGTTAAAGCAGTCAGGACGGACAAGATCAAACCAGGAGTTAGTGAAAGCATTAAGTAAAAGCAAGATTGTAGAGACAACTAAAGAAATGTTTAATAATTACTAAATAGTGGGAAAATACCAGAAAGTTGGACAAGAATCAAATACAGTATTGATCCCAAAGAAGAGCTAGTAAACCAGAAGTGAACGATTTAAGACCCCATGATCTCTTACCAAACCAAATGTATAAGCTGTTTATGAAAATTTGAAAGAAAAAACTGGAAGAACGTATACAAACCTTTAATGGAGGAGGAAAAAAGAAAGAGCAAAGCAGGATTTACAAAGGGAAGAGACTGGAGGGACAACTCATATTTACTACAAACACGCATCAACAACGCATTACAAACACAAAAAACCAATTATTTGATGGCAGGCGATTGCCTTCAGAAAGGCCTATGATTCAGTGAAAAGAGAGGTCAATTATTTATTAAATTAATGAAATATAAAAGTGGACAGGCAGGATAATAGAATGTGTAAAAAATATAATATTGGAAAAAGATCAAACAAAAATCAAGATAAGGAAGGATAAAGAAAGAAAATAGAGATAGAAATAAGCAGTGGCATTAGACAAGGCTGTACAGGGTCAACACACTTTTCAAATGCTAAACCTAACATGATCATAGACAAATTGGAAGAAAATGGATTAGGATACAAAGATGAAAGAAAAAAATAAATAACCCTATTTTTTGCTGCTGATGGACTACAACTATCAGTTGTTGAAGAAGCCAGGAAGAAACCTGGGACCGCATTGAGCAAAATTAGTGAAGAATGTGGCCTGGCAACTAAATAAGGATGAAAAGTAACTTCATACTGTTTAACGTTAAAGAAGAAAACTAACAGAATAGAAGGCGTGCAGGTAGTGGACAAATAAAGTACCGGGGAGTAGAAATAAAACAACAGCAAGAAACTGTTTCAAAGAACAATAAGAAAAACGCATTAAACAAGGCAAGAAAATTAGCCAAAACCATGACGTACATAGGCATAAATTTGAAGAGCTGCAATAGACTACTGTTTGGAGAAAACCTATTGGAAGTCAGTAGCATTACCAATCTATATTACATGGAGTAAATAAATACAAACCAAGAGGAGATGGAAAAAATTACAAAAGAATAGGATGGGTCGTCACTAGGAGGTTCCCGTGGTAAAAGGGAAGCACATCCGCCCGGCATGCCGGAAAAGGTCCGGGTTCGAATCCGAGCGGTTGCACCTTATTGGTGAGACCCCCTACTCTAACATGGCGCATGGGGGTGAGGGGATCGTTGGATTGATATTCCCGGTAAGGCCTGCGGGAGGCTAGCCTTTAGGGGGGAGATGTGTGGGTCGTCAACTAGGAGGTTCCCGTGGTGTAACGGGAAGCACGTTTTCCGCCCGGGCATGCGAATCTCCGAGTTCGAATCCGGCGGGTTGCAACCTTTATTGGTTGAGACCCCATACTCTAACAGAGTAGAAAACACAGTGCACAGGACAATATTCTGGGAGGCAAGAGGGCTATGCAACAACGGGGCAGGCTATAGAGTGGAAATAGGAGCATCTGGTCAAGACAAGATTCATGAAGGGCAAGGTTGGGATATGTCAATGGAGTGATGAAGGAAGAAAGAAATGAATTGAACAGAATTAAGAGGAAAAGGAGGAGACAAAAGAGGATCAAAAAGATAAATGGATAAAAAATTTTTGCAAGTCATATATTTTATGATTGGAATTTGGAAGTAGGCGTGAGGAATGGGAAGAATGAAAAGAGACGAAATTGAATAAGAAGATAGAGGAATGGGATACAAAGCAGTGGAAGGAAGAAATGGAGAACAAAATTAAGCATGGTTATATATAGGAATATAGAAAACAAATGGGAGAAGGGAAAAAATATATGATAATAGACCAGAGTCAACATTACTCTTTAAAATCAGAACTAACAGCCTTGAAACTGCAGGCCAGAAGGAAGACACACAGATGGCGACACAAAGTGCACAGTGTGTGGGGCACAGAATGAAGACCCATAACACTTTTGACTACAATGCTAGGCTACAATATGGAAATAAATAAATTACAGAAATTACAGCAGCCGTATAATGAAAATAAAATGAAATAATAGGGGCATTATTATTCCAATTTGAAGTCCACCAAGAATAGAAATTCACCAGAGAGTCTGTTTACCTCTGGAGGACGAGAGGAAATAGGTTAAAAGAACCTGAAACAAACCAGGCAGTACACCACAAGCAACAAAAGGAATAAAGTTGCAGTAAACCAAACGCAGGGGTGCGGTGAAATAAGGCACTATAACCCACACACCATCGAAATCGGATCGGGAATATGCGAACGAGAGCCGATGCAAAGGCACATCACGTCATTAAACTCCGGAGTATTGTTCTGACGTCATCACAACAAACAAATGCAGCCTGCAGGCCGTGATGCCACAGGATTGAAACTGAAGTACACCGCGAAATCCGAAATTTTCAAAACGTCTGTTAAGTGCCCTCTTGGAGTTCTCCTAGACCCCTGTCGTAGATGTTGTGCTTCAGTGGGCAGGCTTCCTTTACCAGTGTGAATTGACACAGTTTGCCGCGGCGGTGAAGTGAAACAGTGCATGGTAATTGGTCGCTGTTCCTGCCACAATGACAAATTGCCACGCCAGGAAGATGGCTGTGTCCAAAGGAGGGGGAGGTGAGTAAGTACAGCTTTTACTTTCTTGGAGTAATTGTGATTGTACCAGTGCCTTGTAAAGCATACTGAAGCTTATTTATAGGTGATTTGTGTATGATTCGCGAGTGGCGGAGGCCAGCCTTTCCTTGTGGGGGCGTTTGCCCTGTATCGTGATTTTAAAATATGCAGGATGGCAAGGCTTGCATTAGGTTTGTATGTATGTTTGATAAAAAGTGGAATAAAGATAGTAAAAGATAGCCTGCTGATGTGTTGCCTATTTCGGTACAATTTCCCAGATGAACACCGAACTTCCTTTGGTGGACGAAAACAATTTTTTTCGTGGTGAGTTTTTGTGTTTCGAATGAATCTGCTCACCATTTCTGTCGTAAACTTATTTTTTTTTTGTTGCCAAAAAAATGGACAAAAAGAAGGAAAAACGAACCTAATCGAACCTATACCTAACCTAACCTAACCATTAACCTAAGTCATAAACAAAAAAAAAAAAAAAAAAACGACAAACGGTGGTAATAGATGGACGAGAATTCGCGGTCGTTTGCAGGAGACACCGACTATTTTTCCTGGCCTACAATAGGTGTTTGTTCTTAATGGAGATAGTTTTATTTTGCGCAAAACCTATAGTTAAAAAAAAAAAAAAAAAAAAAAAAAATCAGCACCGAATTTATGGTTACCGTTCCATTGAAAAACACTTTGTCCATCAGAAAAAAGCACTAAAAACTTGGCCGGGGAAATTAGTCAGGGTCTTATAGGGTTTACTGAAACTAACCTAACCTTAACCACAAAAGTACCTAACCAACTTATAGGTTTAATTGAAACATAAACAACCTTATGAGGCTTTAATGAACCTAACCTAAACTTATAGGTTTTAATGAAAACCAAAAAAAAAAAACCTAATTTTTTATAGGTTTTAATGAAACCTAACCTAAACTTATAGGTTTTAAATGAAAAACCAAACCTAACCTTAAAGGTTTTAGGAACCTAACCCTAACCTTAACCACAAAAGTAACCTAAACCTAACCTTATTAGGTTTCATTAAAAACCTATAAGACCCTGACACTAATTTTTCCCGGCCAAGTTTTAAGTGCTTTTTCTGGATGGACAAAACAGTGTTTTTAAGAAACAGACAATAAAATTCGGTGATTATTTTTATATTTTTTTTTTAAACTATGGGTTGCGCAAAATAAAACTTATCTCCATTAGAAACAAGCACCTTTGTAGGCCAGGAAAAAAATTAGTCGGGGTCTCTGAAAATGACCAACGAAATTTCTCGTCATTATAAACCCCAAAACGTTAACAGATTAATTTTAAACACATAAAAATCACCAGAAAAAAATTGTTTCGTCCACCAAATGAGTTTCGGTTTCATCTGGAATAATTACCCTAATATTCATGGTAATGCTGGTGTGGTGCCCAGGCAGGGGGCGTATCACAGACCCTCGCCTGCCAGTGTCTGGACCATTTAGAAATAGTTTTCGAGTGTGAGGCAAGGTCCCCCTTCTTTTTTACTATGATGTCCGCCGTCGACGCAAAGGGACTATGTTGAAGTCCTTTCAACTGTGAAGTAAGGACCTATCTCATCTCGTATCCAAAAGGTTACGCTTAGACTTAGCAGCAGTCTGTGGGCAGCTGTCCGTGAGTTTTTGCCAGATGTGAAGATCCAGGGATGTTCTTTCACTGGACTCAAGCTGATTTCAGGAAGGTAGTGGAATCTTGGTTGTAAAGTGCCCTACCAAACCTCTGTTGCTATACATGAGTATATCAGGCAGCTCCTTCACTACCTTCCTCCCCCAGCAGAGCAATCCCTGCAATTCGTCGAATGGTCCTCCACTTCGCCGAAAGGCGTGTATTCCAGCCTGCCTGCATGCCTTCACTGACCACCTGGAATGCCTACCTGCTTTAAGCTCCCACCTGTACTCTAAATAGTCATTGCTTAACTTTTTTTCTCTCTCTCTCTCTCCTCTCTCTCTTCTCTCTCTCTCTCTCTCCATAAGGAAGTTATAAGAGGCCAGGTAACCTTCACGTGGTTTTTCTGAATACACATACATTACGTACACATTTTTATTTTTACATCACAAAGGAACTGGGCAAGGGCAAAAAAAAGTAAAATTCTAGAGTCCTTTCGGCCCTTAATAATTTTTTTTTTTCCTCTAGAACCTTAACAGATCCCCTTCCAGGTACCTCTAAAAACGTAAAATTCTAAAGTGGGGGATAGATGCCCTCCCTCAACCCCGCAACCTCCCCTCCCCTAAATTATCCCCCCTGCAAACCTCTAAAGAGTAGTATTACTAACCTAATCTGTCTATAACCAAACCTCACCTCACCAATAACCTACTAGCCGCCGAGAACTAAGGCGAAAAAGGACCAGAATTTTACCAGGTTAGGTTTAGCGTTGTTATTATTTTTTGGGGGGTCTCGCTTGGAGGTATTGGTGATGTTTAGGTTAGTTATTAGGGAGGTTGGATTGGTTAATAATTTAACCACATTATATTTTTTGAAGGGTTCAGGAGAAAGGGGAGGGTGAAGGGGGCATCTATCCCCCACTTTATAATTACGTTTTAGAGGGTATATGAAGGGAATCTATGAAGGTCTGGAGGAAAAAATAAACAGTAATAAGGGTGGGAAAAAGACTAGAATTTTTACCAAAAAAACAGTGTTACAAAAAGCTCTGCTCAGTTGCCAGTCCCTATAAAGAAGACAGTTAAAACAATAAGGAAAGGGGGCGGGGTCAATTTCGTTTAGGAGGTGCTCTTGCACTCCCTGTTGAAAAAGATTTAAGTTATAGGAAGATGGAAAAATAGATACGGAAGCGAGTTCCAGAGTTTTACCAGTGAAAGGGATGAAAGAGTGAAGATACTGATTAACCTTGCATTAGGAAGATGGACAGAATAGGGATGAAAAAATTAGTAGAAAGTATTGTGCAGTGAGACTGCGGGAGGAGGAGGGGAGGCATGCAGTTAGTAAAGTTCAGAAGAGCGGTGAGCATGAAAATGATAGTAGAAGATAGCAAAAGAAGCAAACATTGCGCAGTGATTTAAAGATTGAAGACAGTCAGTCACAGGAGGGGAGTTGATGCGATGAAATGTTTTGACTCAAACCCTGTTAAGGAGAGCTGCATGAGTGGATCCCCCCCCCCCCAACATGAGAGGCATACTCCATACATGGGGGGATGAGGCCCCTCCCTGTACTACAGAGCAAGCAAATGGGAGGGGGGAAAAAAAATGGACGTGGATGCCACAGGACACCTTTAGAACTTCTTAGAAGCTTTTTTTGCAAGATATGAGATGTGAGATTTCCAGTTCAGTTTTTTAGTAAAGGATAGTCCCAAAATTGTTCATTTTAGAAGAGTGAGACAGATGAGTGTCGTTGAAGAAGAGAGGATAGCTGTCTGGAAGGTTAAGTCGAGTAGATAGGTGAAAAAATTGGGTTTTTGAGGCATTGAAAAAACAAGGTTTGCTCTGCCCCAATCAGAAATTATAGATAGATCAGAAGTTAGGCGCTCGGTGGTATCTCTCCGTGACTCACTTAGTTCCTGTTGAGTTGGACGTCTAACGTACATCGTTGAAAAATGCAGGGTAGAATCATCAGCATAGGAGTGGATAGGACATTGAGTTAGATTTAGACCATTAATGAATAATAGAAAGATAGTTGGTGAAAGAGCAAACCCTTTGAGGAACACCACTATTGATAGACTTAAGAAAAAAAACAATGGACTGTCAACATTAGCTGCAATAAAATCGTGTAACCCCCGTGACTGCCGTGACGACCCACTTGATCACTTCAATCTCTAGCTTCTTCCTTTTTTTTCTCCTCTGTCATTGTGAAGTTATTCTGAAGGGGAAGCCGAAGGGAGAGCTGCAGGCTCCTGGCAAGTAGTTCTTGGGGAAACTACTGGTCAAGGGGACTGTGACAGGGAGCCTATGTAATGACCCAAAGGTGGAAGTGGATAAGACCAACAGCGTTACACTGCCCTGGGCCCAAAATTATCCCCTATGAATCCCGTCAGAAGAATCTTTACACAGACGAACTGACAGGGTAACAATCACAATTCGGGGAATAAATCTTATTTACCATTATTATATATTGACCTTGGAGGGATTCGAACCCATCCCGCCATAGAGTCGCCCTTCCACAGTCGGGGACGATACCACTAGACCTAACTGATATCCCTCTTGGTCAGCGGTTGTCCTGGCTATTTGAACCATTATATCGATTTGAAAGGAAACTTAAGATCAGATCTTATTAAGATTAAGACTTAACGATCAGATAGCAGAATGTAAGCAGATAAATGCTTCAGAAACTTCTTATTAAATATAGATTCAAAACCTTTAGAAAGTCAGGAAGTCAAAGCTATAGGATGGTAGTTTGAAGGATTCGAATGATCACCCTTCTTAATAACAGGTTGGATGTGAGCAAACTTCCAGCTAGAAGGAAAGGTGGAAGAAGATAGACAAAGACGGAAAAGTTTGATCCGGCAGGGTGCAAGCACAGAAGCACAGTTTTTGAGAAAAATAGGTGGGACTCTGTAAGTCTTCCGAGGATCTAGGCCAACAAAGGCAAAGAAAACATCATTACGAAGGATCTTAATAACAGGCATAATATAATCAGAGGATGGGGGAGGAGGAACCCTTCATCAACCAGAGTGGAATTTTCAGCATAGATTTGAGCAAAGAGTTCAGCTTTAGAAACAGATGAGACAGCTGTGGAGCCATCGCAGTGAAGCATAGAATAAAGATGAAGAAAAATTGTTGATGAAAAATTGAGATTTTATTAACTAGATACCAGAAGTCTCGAGTTGAGTTTGATTCAGAAAGATTTTGACATTTTCTATGAATGAAGGATTTTTGGTAATTTGAAAAACATATTTGGCATGATTACGGTCAGAAATATACAGAGCATGAGTTTCAGGAGATGGATGGTTACGGTACCTTCTGTGAGCCGCCTCTATTTTGGACAGCACGAGAACAAACAGAGTTAAACCAATGTTGACAGGGTTTAGGATTAGAGAAAGTGTGTGGAAAGCATGCCTCCATGCCAGAGACAATGACCTCAGTTATGCACTCTGCACAAAGAGATGGGTCTCTGACATGGAAGCAATAATCATTCCATGGAAAATCAGTGTAGTACTGCCTTAGGTCCTCCCACTTAGCTGAGTTGAAATGCCAGAAGTACTTCTGCTTAGGTGGGTTCCGAGGCAGCACCGGAGCAATAGGACATGTTAGAGAAATAAGATTGTGATCGGAGGAACCCAATGGAGAGAATAGTTTCACACAGTAAGCAGAAGGGTTAGTAGTTAGGAAAATATCAAGAATGTTGGGCGTGTTTCCAAGGCGGTCAGGAATACGTTGCTGCACCAGCTGCTCTAGGTCTTGGAGGATAGAAGAGCTGTAGGCTTGTTCACCAGGTTGTTCAGTGAAAGAAGATGAAAGCCAAAGCTGACGGTGAACATTGAAATCACCTAGAACGGAAATTTCTGCAAAAGGAAAATGAGATGAAATGTGCTCCACTTTGGATGTTAAATAGCTAGTCAACTAATTTTACATAGTCCGAGGAGTTAGGTGAGAGATATACATCACATATAGATTTAGCAAGAGAGTGACATTGAAGTCGAAGCCAGATGGTAGAAAATTAGGAAGAATCAAGACCGTGGGCACGAGAGCAAGTTATGTCGTTGCGTACATATAAGCAAAAGCCAGCTTTGGATTGAAAATGAGAATAGAGACAGCAAGAAGAACAGAAAAGGGACTGCTGTCAGTGCTCACAGACACCTGAGTTTCGGTGAGGAACAGAAGATGAAATTTAGAGAAGGGGAGGTGATTTTCCACAGATTGGAAGTTAGATATAAGACTGCGAATGTTGCAGAAGTTTAAAGAGAGAAAGTTAGAGGAAGTATCAAGTCACCTCGAGTCATTACCGTGAAGTCGGTCCGACCTGGGCACATTTGTGGTCCCCTCCCCAGTTAGGAACTCCGAGGTATCTACCATATAGACCTATATATATTCAGAAGTCCTCTACCACTATCTTCTTCCTCACATTGCCAATAAGCTTGGGGAACTGGTAATTTGCTTTCTGCAAATTATCCGGAAGTCTGGGTTTTTGGGTGGGGGAAGCAAATACAACTGATTAATGGCTCCACAAAAATGATCAAAATCACTGTATAATGTATACAAAAAATCGAAGGAAATTCCCTAAACTAGGGGAAATCCTGAGAAATTCCTTGAATTTAGAATTTTTCTAAATTGATATTTGTAAGGATTTGGCCAATTCTAGGAGAGCAATAAATGAGTTGTGTCTGCCTCCCCTGCACAAAAGCAAAATTTTCCATAGGGCCACCAAGCTTGGTGGTCATAGGAAGTAGAAGAAAAACCTAACCGAACCTAACTTTCCTAGCCAGGGGAAGCTGCGCCACCCCCTGAACTCCCCCCCTAAAGGTTACTAACCTAACCGTACTACAACACTCTTTCCTACCTCCAGATTTTTACTGATTTAAAAGTATTGATCTAACCTAACCGATACCATCCTTGCAACCCCCACTCCCCCGGGACCCACCCTTAAACTAACCTAACCTCACTATAACCTCCCTAAACCTTCAAAAATAAAATGATCATTAAACTGAGCTGACAAATACCTACCTAGCCCCTAATTGGACCAATCCCCTAAAAGTTACTAACCTAACCTCACTATAGCTATAACCTTAAGCCTCCAAAAATCAAATGATTATTTGTCTTACCTGATTAATAACTTCCTGTTTCAAAGCTAAACCTAACCTCACATTACTTAGCTGCATGTCACATAACATAGTGTTATTACTGCTATACCTTTAAAGACTTTAAATAAAACCAAATAATACTCGCATTAAATTATGTGCGTTGTCATGATACAATCTACAAAAAAAATCTGCAAAAATGTGTACATAGACTAATATCATTTGAAATTCTATTGAAGATTTTTACTTTGCATTTTGATACAGACAGGGCGGAAATTCAAAGAGAGGTTCCTTTAGAGGATTATTAAACTGTGGTAACTGTGGTAACAAAATACACCTTAAAACTGTTACCATTACCAAACCTATAAACTGTTACCATTACCTTACACATAAACCCAGTGGTTAAGGGAATGAAAATTATGATGGTGTTTTAGAGTTGCTTCTATGGGGAGGGACACAGACCTACCTGTTGAACCAGTCATCAGTGTAGCGGGGGTAGGGGAAGGGGTCGTTGCTGCTGAAGTCCCAGCTGGCACGTGCATTCTGTGGCCATGAGAGAACAACATTAAACTGGTGTCATGAGGCATGGGGTGCTTGTCATGGCTCAGTCACAGTTATGCTTCTGAGTATCCAATATGTATGCTAAAGTTTTTGTTAGACTAACTTCTGCTCAGTATGAACTATTTGTGGACCTTGAAATAGGTTCCTTGCACGTGACGTTACAGCCATCGCCGTGCAGACGAAAGACGCTGGAGATGCGATTGTGGAGGACCAACAAACTCCACTAGCTATGTTTACCACAGTGGCTATCAGGGTTGTTGATTTTTTTGTTTAAAAAAAAAAAAAAAAAAAATCCGATTTATTTGATTTAAATTGTTTTTTTTATTTTTTATTAATTTGATGTTCTACATAAAAAATCTAATACTACAGGATATTAGCGATTCCGGACGTTTGCGGTTCCGGCCCCCAGTGCTCCCCCATTTAGTCAAAAACGAGGTTTGTGTGTGTATAAAATTATACAAAAAACCCCTTTCATGTCGCGGGGGTTAGGGAACAGAGAAACCCGCGAGTATCGTAAATCGCGAGCATGAAGGAAACTCGCAACAACCCCCCGCGAGCATGAAGGGTTTATTGTATATATATATAAACACACAAACCCTCGTTTTCCCGACTAAAGGGGGGAGCCTGGCCCGGGAACCGAAAACGTCCGGGAATGAAAAAGTCCGAGGCCTTACCCCCCCCCGGACGTTATCGTACTCTATATTTACTGTCCGGAACCCCCAATATAAAACCCCCCCGCCGCGGACTTTTACGTCATTTTGTTGTTGTTTTTAGGGCTGCAGGACCCTTGGGAACACTTTGAGCCCTGGTGATGCCCTATGATGATCACAGGCGGGGAGTTGACTGTTCCCCAGGAAGGCACAGGTGAGGTGGATGACAGGGTTGCCGGAGGGGTGGACGCCAAAACCCCGCGACGTTCAGGGTGAGGAGTTGAAGAGTAGCAAACACGGTGGGAGGGGAAAACGTGACACCGCAGGAAAGTGTTCGATAGTTCCCGAGACGTTTCCTGCACCGGGGGATGGGGGTCGGGGGACTAACGAAGGAGTGCAGGTGAAGGAGTGTTTTTTTGTGCCCAAAAAGTAAACAAACGATCGCTGACCCCCTTTCCACCGGCGGGAGGGGAGCAAAAAGTGTTCATATTAGAAAACATTCTGCACTAGGGGGAGTGGGGGGCGGGGGGCAACGGAGGCGGTGCAGGGAACCCTGGGGTTTCTTGTGCCCAAATTAAACAATACGACGCGACCATGTGCCCCCTGGGGGGAAGCGCAGAAAAATGTTTAATAGTCTCCCGAGAGTTCGACCAGGGGCAGTGGGGGTTTTGGGGATAAAGGGGCGGTGCAGGGGAACCGTGAGTGTTTTTGTGCCCAAATGTAAACAATGACGCTGACCGCGCCACCGGCGGGGGGCAGAGAAAGTTTTCAATATCTCAGAGCGTTCCTGACCAGGGGCAGGGGGGTCGGGGGAGTAACGGAGGCGGGCAGGTAAACCCCGTGAGTTTTCTTGTGCCCAAATGTAAACAATCCCGATCGCTGATCAGGGTGACCTGGCGGGAGGCGCGGACACGAAAAAGGGTTGACGGGAGGCCGGACCCGGGACAACTTTCGTTTTAAGGAGGGACCAGGCTTTTGCCCGGGACCCCGACAACCCCCGGCCCTCGGATTCTGTCGGCAAATCCGATACGGGGAAAGGAGGCCCGGGGAAAATGAGGTGGGGTGTATATATATATAATATATATATATATATATAATATATATTATATATATATAGATAATATATATTAGGGTCCCAAAAAAAAACGAAAGTTGGATTTTTTGAAGGGCCCTTAGGGGAATTTTACGGGGGGTGGTGAGAAAAAAAAACGTGTGTAAAATTTGAGCGCAATCGAATTATATTTAAAGGGGGCGCAAGTTGATTGTTTGTTCCCCTATAGACCCCGATGGGGGACTAAAAGGGAAAAGGGGACATCGTTTGGGGTTTTTGTGCAATATTGAACCCTTTTTGAGCCCCCCCCCTTCCCTCCAGTGGCGCGGGTCCCCCCGCCTTCAAAGGAGTATTAGCCCCTTAGGGGTAATGGTACATGGTAACCAAGGTAAACCATGGTATCATGGTTTTGGCCCAACCCATCTTTGTCTTCCGCTTGGGGGGGAAGGGAAGCCTTTCGATGTTCCTGGCTGTTGCGACGGTGCCTCCGATGACCTGCAAGGGGAATTGGCGCTGATCCCGTTTTTTCGTCAGGCTGAGGTTAAAGGAGGAACGCGTCCCCCCTCGCCCGCCGTGTCGTGGGACAGTAGGCTCGCGAGACCCGCGACGAACACCGGTAAAACCGGCCACTCCCCGGCCCCTTTCGAGGGAAGCCCTCCCCGCCCCGACGGCGTCGAGGAGGGCGCCGGACGCCTGGTTTCCGAACGACCTAGCGTGGCGAGGCGAGGCGGGCGTCGGAGCGGTGATGCGTTCGGCGGTTTCCTTGGATCCTTTTTTCCGCGCATGCTTCCCCAGCGTTTTTTCTCGGGGGTTGGCAAGGGTGGTCGAAGAAAAGCCATGGGCCCAGGGCTCGCTCGATACCAGAAGGCTGGAGAAGGCTTACGCCGTCTTGCCGTCTCAGCGCGGGAAGCGCGGAGGTCGGCGGCCAGTTTTCAACATTCGCCGGCGCGAAGGCGGCCACGGCCCCTGGAACCAGGGGTACGTAGATCAGCGACGAAGAAGGTGAAGGCAGAGGGGGAAAGCTGGCGGCGAGCAGAGCCCCCCAGTTGGGGGGCGAACAGCGTAATTTTCGCCGGAGATGGCAGCCCCATCAGCACCCCCCGGTGCATGGCGCCCCGGTCCCCGGGAAACTTCACCTTGGGGACGTCGCCCGCCCCAGCAGGACGATGAAGGCCCCCGCATTCCTTGTAGTGTCCCCCCCGCGGGTGGTGGTGTTTGAAAGCGCGGCCCACCCCCGAAGTGTGTCCCGTTTCAGGGGGGGTGGGCGGCGTTGTCGGGCGTTGGCGGCTCGGCGGCTTGGCGATGAAACCCAAAACCTTTCCCTTGAACGGTTAAAAAGACGTTTGATGTCGGGGACCCGACGACGGCCCCATGAGATAGAAAAAACGCCTTTCCGCACCAGTCGTGTACATGGTCCCGGAGGGGGGGTTAGAGACGCGCCCAAGCTTCTGCTCCAGCAGGGTGCAGGCCCCGGGGGGGCCCTCCAGGTTGGCGGGGGCGTATCGAACAAATAGCCTACACGCTCTGCGAGCCCCCAGTGTCGGCGTTTAAAACCCACGGGCTCCCCATGCCCCCCCAGTCCCACTTGCCAGCTTGGGAAGCCGATGAGCTTCTGGACGCCGTCCCCGGGAGACGAGGATAGCCAGCGATCCCCCTGCTACCCTCGCAATCCCGGGGGATCTTTCCCCTCCCAGGAACGGGAAGAGGGGGTCAGGGACGAAGGTTTTCTTGACTTCCGCGGTCAGGGGACCGGTAGCCGGCGGAGTGCCGGATGCTCTGGATTCAGGATAGCTCCGAGGATTGTGGCCGAGGCTACTGGCCGGGGCGCTGTGACGATGGGAGCGCTTTCGGTCGCTCACGCCGGTCCGGCGAGGGCGTCATAACTCCTGGGGGGGAGCACGACCGTGACCCCGCCCTCGCTTTTGGGGGCTTGCACCGGGCGGCTCACGGTAGCAGCGCCCCCCCGCGTGCCGGGCGGACTCAAAAACCCGGGGGGGGGAGGGGACCGAGCACCGGCGTTGTCCAGCTGCGAAGTCGGGTTCCGTATGCTTCTGTGCCGCCCCTGTATCTCCCGGCGCTGAACTCGGCGCCCAGCACCCTGTCAGTCCCGCAGACCCTCGGCGACCCCTTTTCCGCAAAATTTCGCCCCTAGGAAATCGCGATCAGCCCGGGATGTCATGAGTCATTTCTCGGCGTGGGGGGGGTCGCAGAGGGGCCCCTTAAACTCTTTCCCGTTCGTCTTGTTCGTCGCTCTTCCCTTGCTCTTCATGAGCGCCCCAGTCCTTGAAAAAAAGACCCCACCTTTCGAAAGGGCTTTTTGCCGTCAGTGGGATCCTCGCGGTTTCCCAGAACCCTTTGCACCCCTTGGACAGTGGCGCGGCGCTGGTGGCGCGGTTTTTTTTTCCCCGTTTTGGAAGTAGAAAGCCCCCTTGAGCACGTCGCCCGAGAGGGGAGTTTGGCTCGAGGATGGGGGCGGGGTTTGGGGTCCCACCAGCCAAACAGTGTGCTGTGCGTGAATGAGCCTTCTGAAAAAAAAAAAAAAATAGGTGATTTAGAACCCTAGCCTTTTAGACTTCGGTACAGGTATAATCACATAGTACACATAGAAAGGTTTCATTAACTTGCGCCACCTCAAATATAAACCGATTGCTTTAATTTTGCATGAGAGGTTTTCTCATTAGACGTATCCCACCCAAGGCCGTTAAAAAATATTTAAGTTTTTTAAATTTTCCCAAGCGATTGGACCTAATAGGTTATATAATAATATAATTTATATATATTTATAATATATATATATATATATTTTATACATATAATACCTATTTGCCGGCGCATAAGATGCAGTTTTTTTTCCCTTTAAAAAGGAATGCAAAGTTTAGCCTGCGTCAAGCGGCCTATTAGCGAATGAGAGGTGGGCAGAGAAGCAGAACAGCCCCGGTGGTGTATTACTAAAGGGGTCTGGGGTGATTTGTGTTTATCGTAGTTCACTGAGCACAAAAAATTTAAACCCTGTTATCAACAGTAATGCAAATACTAAAAAAAAAAGGTTGGAGTTTAAGAGAAAATAAGAGTGGGGGAACAGATAGCGATTGTTGCTGCCAAAGATGGCCGTGTCAATGTAAACATCATCCAGCCCCCCCTGCTGCTCTCCATTTTAAAACGTCTGATGATTTTTTCCCCCAGGGGGTTTTCTTGGGCCGCCCTTANGGGGCCTCTTGAAACTCTTCCTCCTTCGTCTTGTTCGTCACTCTTCCCTTGCTCTTCACGAGCGCCTTCCAGTCCTTGAACAAGACCTCCACCTTGCGAACGGCGCTTTTTGCCGTCATCGTTGGGATCCTCGCGGTCTCCCAGAACCTTAGCACCTCTTGGACAGTGGCCGCGGCGCTGGTGGCGACGGTTTTCTTTTCCACGTTGTGGAAGTACGTACAATATTCAGTATTGATACAAATAATATTGGACGAATCCCAGGAGCCAATAATGTATAAAAGTTGGGGAACACCTATATTGTTCTGAGGAGGAAAAACAACTTTGTAACTAAACGTAGGGAAAATATGGTTCACATATAGTGTGATAAATGATTGTGTAATGGTCTTTTTGACCATCTGTCCCTTAGTTACCTTACCGCACCTTTTTTTACCATTATGTAGTGCCCACCTTGGGAGTGTACTCTACAGTCCTGGTTACTCCGCTGCCACCACCCACATTAAGTGGGAAAAAAAAATAATATGATTGAACAAAATAAAAGATTTAAAAAATATGTATGTTGGAAACTGAATGATAACTCGTTAATATATTTCTATTATATATATTCAACTCTTTACTGTCTCACTTCCCAACTGGTGTACATTCATAAGTTATCTTAATATTAAGTCTTCCTTCCCTCCTAGCGATACGCACGCGAAATGCTCAAGTCGTTAATCCTAATATAATTTAACTATCTTTGGTAACTTCAGTCGCACTGTTACCCCTTAACGATACGCACATGTAATGCTCAAGTCGTTATCCTAATATATGTATACGTAGTCTATCCCACTTCCAACTGTTTCCCTCTCATTTATTTTTCAATTTCCTTCTTTTCTCCTTGGTCCTCACACGGCTGGCTGTGACATGTTGTGGTTGCCCCCTTCTGCTAATTTGTGAGCGCTTGGCCCCCTGGTCCGCCAAACAGCATCACTAGACCTTGGAACCCTAAGTAATGCACTTCATTAGTCTTGGTCAACAAAAAGAATCACCAGTAAGTCATGTCTACATCTCTAGTTAACAAACATTTCACAACATACCTTTACCAAGGGCGAGAATATCACCTTCCCACAGGCGACTTAACTCAACGAACGTCGAGCTGCTTCTAAAATTATTCTAACCTAGAATCCCCGTTCTCACCTCGTTTCGCTACGTGTCTTAATTACTACTGGTTTAAAATATAAGCCTAACCAGTGATTCAGGAATGAGGCGTGGAGGAAAATTCCTCGTTAGCTTATTGATACTTATGTGTTATTTCATCTCTTCCCCTATTAATGTAATTTCTCGCGTTACAATTGGAATGGACTCAGTCGTCAGGTAGTTAGTGCGGAGTCCATAGGGAGCTTTAAAAGGAGGCTGGATAATTTCATGGATGGGGATGAAAGGTGGATGTAGGTAGTGTTAAGTAACAGGAACTACCACGTGTAGGTCTCCCAGCCTCTTGTAGCTTCCTTATGTGCTTATGTTCTTATGTTTGTGTTAAAAGCAAGAACGTTTATAATACCAATGCCAATCTGTTACCATGGACCAGCAAGAATGAGTTGGAGGTGAGCGATGAAGAAAATGTATGTAGATTGGGGAATGGTTTTATTATAAGGAGGGAAGAAAGCAACAATGTAACTAAATATTTGGTGTTAAAAGCAAGAACATATATAATACCAATACAAATCTGTTACCAGGGACCAGCGAGAATGAAGAGAAGGGTGCAGGTAGTGAGGAAAAAACAGTTATAATTCCAAGGCAAATATATTAACAGTATTGGTGTTAAAAGAAAGAACATACATAATACCCGTGCAAATATGTTACCAGGCAACAGCGAGAATGAGTCTGAGGTCAGCGATGAGGAGGAGGGTGCGGGGGGTGAGGGTGAGCTGGAGGAGGTCGGGGATGGCCAGCGCTCGGTCATCATGCACATCATCTCACAGCTGCGCCTCGGCATGGACCTCACATGCACATCATCTCACAGCTGCGCCTCGGCATGGACCTCACATGCACATCATCTCACAGCTGCGCCTCGGCATGGACCTCACATGCACATCATCTCACAGCTGCGCCTCGGCATGGACCTCACATGCACATCATCTCACAGCTGCGCCTCGGCATGGACCTCACATGCACATCATCTCACAGTTGCGCCTCGGCATGGACCTCACATGCACATCATCTCACAGCTGCGCCTCGGCATGGACCTCACATGCACATCATCTCACAGCTGCGCCTCGGCATGGACCTCACATGCACATCATCTCACAGCTGCGCCTCGGCCTGGACCTCACATGCACATCATCTCAGAGCTGCGCCTCGGCCTGGACCTCACATGCACATCATCTCACAGCTGCGCCTCGGCATGGACCTCACATGCACATCATCTCACAGCTGCGCCTCGGCATGGACCACACGCGCGTCACCCTGCCAACCTTCATCCTGGAACGCCGGTCACTCCGGGAAATGTTTGCTGATTTTCTTGGACATCCAGACTACTTTATGAGGTGATTAGACTTGCGCCTTCACTTACGATGAAGTGGTTGAATGAAGTGAAGTGGTACACCGAGTGGTTGACTTTTTTTTTTTTTTTTGCAGGCAGAATGATAATATATGTAATGATATTATAATCATCTTTAAGTCATATTTTATCAGCATTTTCGTTGTTCATTATTGTTATAACCGTCGTGTCACCGAGTTCAATCACTGACGAGAACCAAATTCTTTCTGTAGTTTGATATTTTGTTTAGTAACTTTGATATACGTATATATATATTTCCTGTCACAAATACCCTGCAACATGGATATACCTTTAGGGAAGATGATGAGTAGTAGCTTCACTGTGCACCCTTCATGGTAGATGCAAACAACACTACATATTCCTGTCATGTGAAAAGAAGTTGGGGCTGAGCATTGGATCTCTTGGGTCATTGGATGAACAGGAACTACCACGTGTAGGTCTCGCGGTCTCTTGTAGCTTCCTTATGTTCTTATGTTCTTATGTTCTCACATCACAGAATCGGGGACGCCCAGAGCCCCGAGGAGCGCATGCAGGAGGTGGTCAAGTGGTACCTGACCAGCATACACGTGGGACGCAACGGCTCGGTGGCCAAGAAGCCGTACAACCCCATCATTGGCGAGGTGTTCCACTGCAGCTGGAAGGTTCCCCGCGACAACACACCCGCCACGGTGGGTATAGGGGAACGTTGTCAAAGATATTAAGAAGAGACAACAGATATTAAATGAAGAAATAAAGGGTGAAGATATTAATAAGTGATGTGTCTGATAGGGAAAGGTTCTCATGAATACATAGGCGTCAACAGATATTAAATGAAAAATAAAATAAAGGGTGATAAAAGCTTTTCTAGAGTCAAAATGTAATGCAAGTGACCTAAGTAGACCATGTTATTAATGTTTCTTAGTTTCCTATTAACCCCTTGAGACCCAGAACGTAATTTCCATTGTAATTTTGGTACCATTAGATGATTTTAATTAATATAACCAGTATTTTATAGATATGACCTGTTTAGTATCCTTTTTCACTAGCTAATTTGGTATATTAGGTTACTTTTTCGTAATTGTATGGCTAACAACAGATGATTCATATAGCAAAGGAAAGATCTGGGTGTAAAGGGCTTAAACTTTAAGTATTGAATATTCCCATGCTAAAGAACTCATTTTCACCCTATCATAAAAACATTGCCACCTTTTAATTCCCCTTTCACATTCCCGCAGGAGGGGGAGGACGCCCCGGAGGGAAGGACGGACAGCAAAAAGTACATCACAATCAAATTTTCTGCCGAGCAAGTCTCCCACCATCCGCCCGGTGAGTTCTATTTATTTTGTTCTTATTTATTTATGTTGCCTATTGATTTCATATATGGATCTATTTATTTATTCATATATTTTTTTTAGTGTTTGTCATGATTTAGTTGGGGTAGTACTTTTGATTTCTTTAATAGGAAATAGGGAGAAACTGGTTCACAAATAGGGTGGTCAATGATTGGAATGGACTTAAAACGGAACCTCAAAAAAAATGCATAGGAACAAATCTCTCCTGAAAGCTTATAAAAATAAAGTAAATTTTCTAATACACGAATGAGGAAATGCATCAATGGGTTAAAAAATCAGAGATAATCATGACTGCTCTGGTCTTGCATTCTGACACGACCTTAACAGTGAAAATACTTAAGACATGATGGATGTGTATGTGAAAAAACCTCCTCAGTAACTCAACAACCTCAAATGTTTCTTATCTTAATGCTGCTTTGGCTATATAGTGCATTATTATCATAAGCTTCGCCTTATCCTCATCCTGTGTGACACACACACACACACACACACCACACACACACACACACACACACACACACACACACACACACAACACACACACACACACACACACAACATACACACACAACACACACACACACACACACACATACACACACACACACACACACACTGCCTGGAGTACCACTAACTACCCTTCCTCAATCAACACGAAGGAAGGCACCGGAACTACTCCGGGATCTCGCCGGTGTGTTTCAACTCAAAGCTGAGTGAAGACCCCAGTTGGGCGGTGAACAGCGTAATCTTCGCCGCGTAGATGGCACGCGCCATCCAGTGCGCGCGGTGCATGGCGCCCGGTCGCCGGAACTTCACCTTCGGGACGTCGCCCTCGCCACCCAGCAGGACGATGAAGAGCTCCAGCATCTCCTTGTAGTCGTCCCGCGGGTGGCTGGTGTTGAACAGCGCGGCCCACTCCTGCAGAAGTGTGTCCCGCTTGTTCAGGAGGGTGGGCGGCAGCTCGTCGGGCGTTGGCGGCTCCGGCTGGCTCTGGCCGATGAAAGCCCACCGTTCCTTGAATCGGTTGAAGACGCCGATGTCAGGACCCGACGACGGCCCCATGCAGATAGAGAACGCCGATGTCAGGACCAGCTCGTGTACATGGTGCCGGCAGGCGAGGCTTAGCAGACGCCGACCAAGCTTCTGCTCCAGCAGGGTGCAGGCACCGGCGAGGGCTCCAGTGTTGGCGGCGGTCGTATCGAACGACATAGCCACCACACGCTCTGCGAGCCCCCAGTCGTCGAGCGCTTCAGCCACGGCGCTCGCCATCGCCTTTCCAGTCCCACTTGCCAGCTTCGGAATGCCGATGAGCTTCTGGACGCCGTCGCCGGAGACGAGGATAGCCAGCCGATCCACCCGCGTACTGTTGCAATCCGGCAGGATCTTCCCGTCCCAGTGAATGGTAAGAGGCGTGTCAGGGACGAAGGTTGTCTTGACTTCCGCGGCCAGCTGGGACCGGTAGCCAGCGCGAGCCTGCCGGATGCTCTCGGCATTCAGGATCAGCTCCTGAGGATTGTGGCCGAGGCTACTGGCGGTCGCCGTGACGATGCGGAGCGCTTTGCGGTCGCTCACGCCGGTCCGGTCGAGGGCGCTCGCTAACTCCTGGGAGAGCACGACCTGTGACCCCCGCGCTCGTCGCTTCGGAGGGCTTGCACCGGTCGGCTCAGCGGTAGCAGCCGCCCCGCCGCGTGCTGGACTGGACTCAACCGATGAGGAGGAGGAGGACGCGAGCACCGCGCGTTCGTCCAGCTGCGACGTCGAGGCTTCTCGTGATCGCTTCTCTGCCGCCACTGTCATCTCCCGGCGCTGAACTCGGCGCTCCAGCACCCTGTCAGCTTCCTGCATGATCCCTCGGCGACCCTTCTCGCGTTGCGCCGCTAGGAACTCGCGATCAGCCGGGATCGTCATCAGGGTCATCGCGTCGGCGTGGGCGACGTCGAAGAGGTCGCAGAGGGCCTCTTGAAACTCTTCCTCCTTCGTCTTGTTCGTCACTCTTCCCTTGCTCTTCACGAGCGCCTTCCAGTCCTTGAACAAGACCTCCACCTTGCGAACGGCGCTTTTTGCCGTCATCGTTGGGATCCTCGCGGTCTCCCAGAACCTTAGCACCTCTTGGACAGTGGCCGCGGCGCTGGTGGCGACGGTTTTCTTTTCCACGTTGTGGAAGTACGTACAATATTCAGTATTGATACAAATAATATTGGACGAATCCCAGGAGCCAATAATGTATAAAAGTTGGGGAACACCTTTATTGTTCTGAGGAGGAAAAACAACTTTGTAACTAAACGTAGGGAAAATATGGTTCACATATAGTGTGATAAATGATTGTGTAATGGTCTTTTTGACCATCTGTCCCTTAGTTACCTTACCGCACCTTTTTTTACCATTATGTAGTGCCCACCTTGGGAGTGTACTCTACAGTCCTGGTTACTCCGCTGCCACCACCCACATTAAGTGGGAAAAAAAATATATGATTGAACAAAAATAAAAGATTTAAGAAAATATGTATGTTGGAAACTGAATGATAACTCGTTAATATATTTCTAATTATAATATATTCAACTCTTTACTGTCTCACTTCCCAACTGGTGTACATTCATAAGTTATCTTAATATTAAGTCTTCCTTCCCTCCTAGCGATACGCACGCGAAATGCTCAAGTCGTTATCCTAATTAATTTACTATCTTACTTAGTCCACTGTTACCCCTTAACGATACGCACATGTAAAGCTCATCGTTTCAATT
>JACEEZ010013044.1:30000-35000 GCA_016584305.1 Chionoecetes opilio | reverse complement strand
TTCTTCCCTTGCCGCGGACACTTTTTTAATGTAGATTTGGCTTTAGTTAGGAGGTTAAAGCGTGGGATTAGGTTAGGTTAGGTAAGTTTATTGAGTCAAAAGGTGGGGTTAGGTTAGTTTGATTTTCATATCAAGGGAAGGGAAGACGTAACGTAAAAAAAGGACAAGTGGAGTTCCACAAGGCTCTGTTTTGGGTCCATTACTATTTTTTATTTACATCAACGACTTGGATATTGGTATTAACAGTGATATCAGCAAGTTAGCTGATGATACTAAGGTAGGTAAGATTATTGATCACAGTCTGATGTAAACATATTGCAGGGAGACTTAGATAAACTTAATGAGTGGGCAGTCAGATGGCAGATGGAATTTAATATTGATAAGTGCAGCGTTATGAATGTTGGTAGAAAGAACCCTGGTAATAGATACACCATACGCAATGTATCGCTGAAAAGATTAGAAGGTGAAAAAGATCTTGGAGTGAGGTTGAGCCCAGACCTCCGACCTAGGAAACAAGGTATTGAAGCTAGAAATAAAGCTAATAGAGTGTTTGGATTCATTACCAGAAGTGTTAAAAGTAGAAGTGCGGAAGTTATTCTAAAGCTTTATCTGGCTCTAGTCAGACCTCACCTAGACTATGCGGTTCAGTTTTGGTCTCCATATTACAGGATGGATATAGCCTTGTTCGGATCAGTGCAGAGAAGGATGACCAAAATGATACAAGGGATGCGTAACTTTAGTTATGAGAAGAGATTGAAGTTATTAAAGTTACACTCACTCGAGAGACGCAGAGTAAGGGGCGATCTGGTAGAAGTCTTTAAGTGGATAAAGGGATTTAATAAAGGAGAGGTAGGAAAAGTTCTTACGGCTTTTAACCAGAGTAGAACAAGAAGTAATGGATTCAAGCTGGAAGGGCGTAGATTTAGAAAGGAAATAGGGAAAAACTGGTTCACAAATAGGGTGGTGAATGATTGGAATGGACTCAGTAGACAGGTAGTTAGTGCGAAGTCATTGGGGAGCTTTAAAGAGGGGCTGGACAAGTTCATGGATGGGGATGGAAGGTGGATGTAGGTAGTGTTAGGTGACAGGAACTACCACGTGTAGGCCTCGCGGCCTCTTGTAGCTTCCTTATTTTCTTATGTTCTTATGTTCTTATATCTACTATACACTCCTTCCTATTAAAAATATCTTATATCTCCGGAAGCAGTGATTTGCGACGGAAGCTCATAGAGAGAATGTTTCTTAAAATCACTTAAGGTGAACAGAAACCATTCTCCCAATCGTGTAGTGGATTTCGGTCCTAGTGTAAAAATTTACCAAGTATTATTTTACACTAGGACCAGAATTCCCTACATAATTGGGAGTAAGATTTCTGTTTACCTTATTAAATTCTAGGAAACATTATCTCTATAAGCTTCCGCCGCAAGTAAATATTTTTGGAGATATGAAATGTTGTCTATATGTAGGTGTGAGACAAGTGTTTACATGCGCCTCAATCTTCTTCCTCTTGTGACCTGCATCGCCTCTGTTCTTCCCTTGCCGCGGACACTTTTTATTATGAAGATTTGACTTTAGTTGAGAGGTTAAAACATGGGATTAGGTTATATTAGGTTAGGTTAGTGAGTCAAAAGGTGGGGTTAGGTTAGTTAATAATTATTTGCGGCAGAAGCTCATAGAGAGAGTTTCACAGAATGCATTAAGGTAAACGGAAACCGTACTCCCAATTGTGAAGAGAATTCTGGTACTAGTGTAACAATTTACCAAAATAGGCTCAAAGTACAATCACCTTATTATCACCCCCTTAAATCCCCAAGTAAAATCACTAAATAATCACTCATTAACCCGCTGGATACCAGCGACGCACGTGATGCGTCCAGTATTTATGCAACGCCCAGTCCCAGCGACGCACCCTGTGCGTCCGCCATGTAAAAATTTGGTACGCGGCTTCAATTGTAAGGAATGGCCTGAAAATGGTATGGGGCACTGCTTGATATGTGGGGCATCAGTGGCGGTACCCTGCAACTGCGTGGGCACGCCGTGCGGGTAGGGGGGGAGGGAGGGTCGGATTAGAGGCGCGAGCTTATCCACTTTTTTCGCCGCGACTTTAGACCTTATTTACTCCTGTTCTATGGTAGCTATTGATTTGAGATTGGTATGGGATATGTCTTATATACGTGGCAACCCTCAAGTATAGGCTCGTTGGGACGGGGGATGCGCATAAGTCGTTATCGATGGACAAAGGACATCTTACACAAGGATACAGATAGAAAGGGTACAAATCCATCATGGCCGCCCGTTGCCATGGTTACCGGGACGCCAGGGCGCTGCTGTCACTCGTGCTCATATAGAAAACTTTACTATGCCAACTTATCACACTTGAAATTGACTTATTATGACATTATGTGATACATACGTGGTATATATGAACTATGAAGGCACACATGATGCTCGGGGGGTGTGAAAATAACCGCTACCCGAAAACTGGACGCATCGTACATCTGCCATGCTGCGCGCTCAGCTGAGGGCTAGGCGCGCGGGAACCTTAAATCAGCTGATGTCTGAGGGCGCCTCACTCCCCCTAGAACCCCCCTTTTTTTGAGAAGGGTGATAATTTTAGTTTGCTTCATTTTCACTTTTAATTAAAAAAATAAAATGCTGGGCTGTGGGTGTACTTTTTATTATATTTAGCTGGTACTCAGCGGGTTAAATCGAGACCACCGAGAGACAAGGCCTGGTACATCGCCCGTGACGTCACACCATAAGGATCCCACCCGCTCCGCTCCCCGTACAAGTTTACCTACCTAATATAATGTTTATCAGTATAAAAGATATAATGTTATCTTCGGAAATGTTTGTTCTATAATATTATCAAATAAAAAACCGTAAAACACACAAAGAAAATGCCATTATGAAACTTTCAAGAAATATGCATTAACTTAAATTCTTCGCCATTTAATATTTTGCTCGCAAACATTTTACATGGAGAATATCAGTAGAAGCGGAGTTTGATTAGCTTTCCATTGATATATTTCGTTTAGTGATAAATGAATTAGCGGCATGCATAAATTAGCGTTAACTAAATATAAAAAATCATGAAATCGGGTAATTTCCTACCTAATATATGTTTATCAGTATAAAATATATACTGTTATCTTCGTAAATGTTTGTTCTATAATATTATCAAATAAAAAACCGTAAAACACACTAAAGAAATGCCATTATAAGACTTTCAAGAAATATGCATGAACTTACACTTTTCGCCATTTAATATTTTGTGTAAAAACTTTTTACATGGAGAATATCAATAGAAGCGGAATTTAATTAACTTTCCATTGATATATTTCCTTCTCTGATAAATGAATTAGAACCATGCATAAATTAGCGTTAACTAAATAAATAACATCATGATATCGGGTAATTTTTCCCGATTGATGATGTTATTTATTTAGTTAACGCTAATTTATGCATGGTTCTAATTCATTTATCAGAAAAGGAAATATATCAATGGAAAGCTAATTAAATTCCACTTCTATTGATATTCTCCATGTAAAACGTTTTTACACAAAATATTAAATGGCGAAAAGTTTAAGTTCATGCATATTTCTTGAAAGTCTCATAATGGTATTTCTTTAGTGTGTTTTACGGTTTTTTATTTGATAATATTATAGAACAAACATTTCCGAAGATAACAGTATATCTTTTATACTGATAAACATTATATTAGGTAGGTAAACTTGTACAGGGAGCGGAGCGGGTGGGATCCTTATGGTGTGACGTCACGGGCGATGTACCAGGCCTTATCATCTCGGTGGCCACGGTTAAATACCCAAGTTAAGTCTCCTTAGTATCACCATTCCCTCTTTAAAAAAAAAAAAAATAAATGTACTGCAGTTTAATGCATTACAAGGCACGTAGTTATAACAGTCCTCAAATTGTAGATCTAACAATTTGCAGTATGTCTACCCCTACAACACCCGTCGGAAATTAATAACAACTCGAACGGGTTCTCGAGGGGGGGGGATCAATAGTCACTCACACCTTATACTCTTTTTTTTCTTCCCCACAGTCGGGTCTCAAGTGGCGTACGATGACCACTATGAGTACGATGAGGACCCGACAGGCGAGGAGGTGAGTGACTACGATGAGGAGTACACCACACCTGACGTCCTGCCTGTCTTCACCTCCAAAGAGCAACACTTCTCCGTGGAGGTGGGCGGGGACATCACCTTCCCCTGCCAGCTAGAGAATCAAGGTAAGGGTGTCTGTGTGTGTAGGTGTGTGTGTGTGTGTGTGTGTGTGTGTGTGGTGTGTGTGTGTGTGTGTGTGTTGTGTGTATGTGTGTGTGTGTGTGTGTGTGTTTGGGTGGGGGGGGGTCTGTGTGTGTAGGTGTGTGTGTGTGGATGGGTGTAGGTGTAGCGGTGTGTATTTGTGTGTGTAGTAGGTGTTTGTGTGTGTGTGCGCGTTTGTCGTGTGTTTGTCGTGTGTTTGTCGTGTGTGTGTGTCTGTGTGTAAGTGCGTGTGTGTGTGTCTGTGTGTAAGTGCGTGTGTGTGTGTGTGTGTAAGTGCGTGTGTGTGTGTCTGTGTGTAAGTGCGTGTGTGTGTGTCTGTGTGTAAGTGCGTGTGTGTGTGTCTGTGTGTAAGTGCGTGGGGTGTGTGTCTGTGTGAAAGTGCGTGTCTGTGTGTCTGTGTGTAAGTTCGTGTGTGTGTGTCTGTGTGTAAGTGCGTGTGTGTGTGTGTGTATCTACCCTTCCATTAGTAGAATATCGGCGTATGAATAGTTAAGAATTCTCCTACTTGTGTGCCATTCAGATCTTAAGTCTCAGTTTTTCCTATGATTTACCAGATATTTGACGTTAATATATGTATACATTTTTTTCTTTTCTTTTTTAGTTAGGTGATGTATGAGACCTTTTCTTAATGTTTCCACAGGTGCCCACGTGGTCATGTTCAAGCACATTCATCCTGACGGGGAACATCGCCTGCTGTTTGTTGGGGCCATG
>JACEEZ010013044.1:0-25000 GCA_016584305.1 Chionoecetes opilio | reverse complement strand
ATGGGTGAGTGAATGGGTGGGGGGTGATGGGTAATGGGTGAGTGAATGGGTGTGTGGTGATGGGTAATGGGTGAGTGAATGGGTGGGGGTTGATGGGTAATGGGTGAGTGAATGGGTGGGGGGTGATGGGTATGGGTGAGTGAATGGGTGGGGGGTGATGGGTAATGGGTGAGTGAATGGGTGGGGGGTGATGGGTAATGGGTGAGTGAATGGGTGGGGGGACTACATACATTTCTACATCCATGATTTCAGGAAAGTTAGAAGGGGCTATCTGGAGAGTCCATGTTTGGTGGGCCGAAGGCCCACCAAACACAGGTGGTGGGCCGAAGGCCCACCAATAGCCCTCCGCAGGAGCTAGCCAAAAAGTCCGCCCGGAGGGCGGCTTTGCGGCTAGTAATAATATAAGCGAAAGTGTGTCTGTCTGTCTGTGTGTGTGTGTGGTATAGGTTCCGCCCCCCGTGGCGCAAACACCTCATATGGCACATTTTTGGAATCAGGTTGACCAGGGGAAGGTCAGAAGCCCACTTATGAGATGATCCGATCACTTATTTTCTTTTTTCTTTTTTAGCAGCCTATTAGCGAGAATTGTGAAAACAAAAGTGGGTTGCGAGAATTGAGGAAGCCTTGATGTAGGGTGATGGGTAATGGGTGAGTGAATGGGTGGGGTGATGGGTAATGGGTGTGGGGTGATGTGTGAGTGAATGGGTGGGGGATGATGGGTGATGGGTGAGGGAATAGGTGGGGGGTGATGGGTAATGGGTGAGTGAATGGGTGTGTGGTGATGGGTAATGGGTGAGTGAATGGGTGGGAGGTGATGGGTAATGGGTGAGTGAATGGGTGGGGGTGATGGGTAATGGGTGAGTGAATGGGTGTGTGGTGATGGGTAATGGGTGAGTGAATGGGTGGGGGGTGATGGGTAATGGGTGAGTGAATGGGTGGGGGGTGATGGGTAATGGGTGAGTGAATGGGTGGGGGGTGGTGGGTAATGGGTGAGTGAATGGGTGGGAGGTGATGGGTAATGGGTGAGTGAATGGGTGGGGGGAATACATACATTTCTACATCCATGATTTCAGGAAAGTTAGAAGGGGCTATCTGGAGAGTCCATGTTTGGTGGGCCGAAGGCCCACCAAACACAGGTGGTGGGCCAAAGGCCCACCGATAGCCCTCCGCAGGAGCTAGCCAAAAAGTCCGCCCGGAGGGCGGCTTTGCGGCTAGTAATAATATGAGCGAAAGTGTGTCTGTCTGTCTGTCTGTCTGTCTGTGTGTGTGTGTGGTATAGGTTCCGCCCCCCGTGGCGCAAACACCTCATATGGCACATTTTTGGAATCAGGTTGACCAGGGGAAGGTCATAAGCCCAATTATGAGATGATCCGATCATTTTTTTTTTTTTTTTTAGCAGCCTATTAGCGAGAATTGTGAAAAAAAGTGGGTTGCGAGAATTGAGGAAACCTTGATGTAGGGTGATGGGTAATGGGTGAGTGAATGGGTGGGGTGATGGGTAATGGGTGTGGGGTGATGGGTAATGGGTGTGGGGTGATGGGTGAGTGAATGGGTGGGGGGTGATGGGTTGGGGGTGATGGGTGATGGGTGAGGGAATAGGTGGGGGGTGATGGGTAATGGGTGAGTGAATGGGTGTGGTGATGGGTAATGGTGAGTGAATGGGTGGGGGGTGATGGGTAATGGGTGAGTGAATGGGTGGGGGGAATACATACATTTCTACATCCATGATTTCAGGAAAGTTAGAAGGGGCTATCTGGAGAGTCCATGTTTGGTGGGCCGAAGGCCCACCAAACACAGATGGTGGGCCGAAGGCCCACCAATAGCCCTCCGCAGGAGCTAGCCAAAAAGTCCGCCCGGAGGGCGGCTTTGCGGCTAGTATATATATATATATATATATATGCACTCAGTATGAGCGCATACCTCCGGCCGAATATTTCATCAATTGGTTGCCATGGCTACACTTGTCAATAGATTTCATCCAAAATTAAATCAGTCCTTCCTTATACCAAAATAGACTTCGTATACCGAGTTTGGTCCAAATCTATTCGTAACTTTTCGAGAAATCCTGTACACTAACAAACAGACAGACAGACAGACAGACAGACAGACAGACAGACAGACAGACAGACAGACAGACAGACAGATCGGGGTGAAAACATAACCCCTTCAACTTCGTTGGCGGAGGTAATTAGTTTGTGTAAAGGAGGATGAAGAGAGCGAGGAGGATGAGAGAGTAAAGCCGCGGTCACACGAGCAACTTTTCCGTCAATATTCAGCCGGCAATATTCAGGTAAGGCAATACCTTGCCGTGTTTTGGTCACACGGACTTTCACAGAGGTAGCTGAGTTTTAATGGCAGTTTTGGCTTCTCAAGATGTATCTGAAGAAGCGTCTTTGGAAAAATAGGGATAAATAGGGAGAAACTGGTTCACAAATAGGGTGGTGATTGATTGAAATGGATTCTTGTGTATGGAGGCGCTTCAGACATCAAACATCAAACATTCATACATAACAGTGATCAACAATAAGTTGGTATCCCCTAAAAAAAATTGTTATTTATAGGCCGTCAACAAAGAAAATAAAAACCATCCCTAACTCATGTAAGCTTCCCTAAGTGTATTATATCCTTCAAAATGTTTAAAAAAAATTAACAAGACTTCACAATTCGTATTGTAATCGGTTATTGCTACTATGTATGTGTTTATTTTAGCTTCTGTATATTGAATTAGAGCGTGCATTAAAAATTAATGTCAAATAATTCCACATTGGTGGAAGGAACTGCAGCAATATGCCTTGACACGTTGGTCTTCAAAAAACAGCTCAATTATAATCGAGTTTGGGCCGCGATTGCGTTGCCGGCTGTAATATTGCCAGAAAAGTTGCTCGTGTGACCGCGCCTTAAAGCGGCTAACACACGGGGCGTTTCGTCGTACTGTTTCGTCAAACTTGCCATTTGGCCGGACTGTTTGGGCGAACATCGAGGGTCATTTCGGCCAACATGTTGGGTGAAAGGTTTTGTGAAATTATACAAATTGTTGCTCATTTCGACGAACATACTGTGGGGTCAAAATAAGTCTATACATTTTCTGTAAATTATAAAATGTAGTGTTAGCAGTTATTAAGCATTGAAATGAACACCATCGTATAATATACATTACAGGAAAATGAATACAGATCAGTCTATATTATATAAGTGATATTTTTTTCAGAAATATGAAGCTGATTTGATGTGTTTACATTTTGCGGTAAAAGTGGAAGAGGACTGCGCGGTCCTTTTCTGAAACACTGAATACATTTTCCTGTCCAGAAATTGGTGCTTTTTCAGATGGAAATATTTGTATTTGCCGGAAACCTGTTAAAAAGTTTTGTTTTCTTCCATCAAATCCTAGAGTCACCGTTTTCATTGATAACATATGTATCTCCATCAGAAAAAGCTTTAAAACTTGGCCAGAAAATAATAGTCAGTGTCTCAGAAACCAGGGAAGTGACGGAATTATACGAAAACAAGTGTACCTCGCCCCGCCCCGCATTCCTGGTCCACTCTGCCCCGCCCTGCTGGGAGGATTATTATCCTAACCTAATCGAGCCTAACCGTTTAACAGGAGGGGCTCCGCCCTCCTCGACCCGCCGTGGAGAATATTAACATAACCGAAACATAACCTAACCTTCTAAAGGATTGGGGGGGGGGGGGGGCAGGACGGGGGGGGGGGTGTTTATATGCACTATTAGACAACTCTATAATTTCTTCAATATGTATATAGGTTTTAAAGATTACTCACGCAGAAGTGAATTAATACTGCACAGTATACTAAGCAAAAAATAATATAGTGAGTGTCAAGTGGTAACGGCGGTAGCGACCGTGTAGTTCTTGTCCACTATAACCCATTTAGCACACATGAACGCGTCTTCATCTGTCGCTGTTCTCTTCTAACAATCACCTCCTCCCTTTTCTTCACCAGTGGCTACTTATGCCCCTAAAGTTAAAACATTAACAACAAATTTCCGCGCCTCCCACTGTCAATGTTTCATCTTTGTTTGTGTTATGGTTTCGTGAGGCGGTTGGTTGGCCCAACCGTGTGCTATATGTGTTGTCAATGTTCGGCGAACAGGTACAACCAAATGCCAGTTTGGTTCGACGAAACAGTCCGACGAAACGTCCCGTGTGATACCCGCTTAAGAATAGAGATCGGGTGGAGGAGGAGAAGGAGAAGGAATACATAGGAATAACAGATACCAGCAGACCTATTGGTGTATAACGAGGGTATCTGCTGAACTACATACTAATAACTATCACTACATGTAAGAGGACAGTTGGAAGAGGATACCATGTCCCTAAAGAAGATAGGAACATGGACGTTTCGTAGTGAAGAATGAAAAAAGAGTAAGGAAAAGGGTAGGTGGTCAAAATGGCTAAGAAAGTTAAACTGTTTCAAACTGGTGCCGTGACGGGTGGAGCCTCTGATAGCTCTCCCGAAAACAGTCTCTCCTATATAGGGAGCAATGCTCACCCGTCACTGTGCCAGTTTGCAGTAGTAGTTTTAACTTTCTTAGCCATTTTGACCACCTACTCTTTTCCTTATTGGTACGTGCTACATACCACAGGAAGCGGAAAAGTATAAGAATTTTGAAACAGTTCTTGAAAATTGAATGTGACCAAAACTTATGGAGTTAGAGCGAGTTGAAGTAAAATAAGCAAGAAATAATGTTTATACACTCCTTTACTTGCCTTTAATTATCTTAATATTAGTGTAGTCTTACTGTATTTTTTTTATGCTCATGATATGCAGCAATGTATTATGAACACGATGGTAAACTCAGCTTTCATAAATATTATCTGGTAGCTTGGTTATATCGGGTAGGAGTACAACATTTCAATGCACTGAAAACCTAAAAGTCCGCCTACTCTTGTGATAGTCAGTCATGACTTTATTTTTTACCCTATTGAGTTATGAATGGCGTGTTGTTGTTGAACAATCACTGCCTGATTTACTGATGATAACAAGATAGGCCTATCTTGTGTAAGAGATGAGTAAAGCCAAGAAATATGAATATTTTTCTGAGGCAACGCAAGGGTTTTGGGTTGCGGCCAGGCAAGTACCACCACCATCGCCACCCTGCCCGAGGCTATCAGCCAATCAGCGACGTCGTTACATACTCGCCTAGGCATCGAGCCGCTCCCAGGAATCCAGATTAAGTGAATAGACTATAGTAAGATCTAATCAATCTGATGCCTTGCCGTTGATTACTACACGTTGCTTGCGGTTTGAAAGCCAAATGTCAATCCATGAGCATAATTGCTTTCCTAGACTATGCGCTTTTAACTTGGTCAATAACCGCTAATGGGGATTGTATCGAAGGCTATCTGAGAATTAAGGTATATTCCAAGGGAATTTTAGCATCCCAGTTTGAATATATGACATTAAAAAAATCGAGTAAGTTAGTTAAGCAAGATCCCTTATTTCGAAAACCATGCTGAGAGTTTAGTATTAAGTTATTTTCGTCAAGATAGGACACTATTTTATCCCGCAATATGTTCTCTACTACTTTAAAAATCACTAAATTAGACTAATCGGTCGATAATTATTACCGAGGCTATTACTTCTTTTCTTGAATATCGGTGTAACATTAGCTAACTTCCACAAAATTGGAACATTTTTGTCAATTAGCGATGTATTTAAAATAATCTTTAATGGGCGCAAAGTTGACTGAAACATTCGCCAAGTAATTTAGGCGAGAGTTCGTCCACCCTGCGGATTTTGCTGGGTCAAGTTTCTGCAGATACTTTGATATTTCGTATACTGTTATCTCTCCTATTACCAATCTATCCCTTGCTTGTCCCGTAAACATGTTAACTGGTTCTGGTAATGAAGCTCCGACTCCTTATCGGTATTAGAGTATTAAAGGAGGAGGAGGAGGAGGAGGAGGAGGAGGAGGAGGAGGAGGAGGAGGAGGAGGAGGAGGAGGAGGAGGAGGAGGGAGCATTGCTTAGAATAATAGTGTGTTAAGGAATTAAGAGTTTGAAGGCAAAAGGGAATTAATAGAAAGGATTGTGATACATGAAAGATAAGTGAATAGAATATAGGAAAAGAGAGAGGAAGAGGATTAACCAAGATTTTTTTTTATCTTGGCTTATAGCGCGTGTAGACAGTGACCTCCAGGGATGGGATGGTAAGCCCTGGAGGTTCACTTGAAGGCTGTGATGGTTGGCCCTCGCCCGTGGTGGCGCAGGCAGGCTTTTGATAGTGACGCCTGTGATATTGGCTCATGCCGCCCCCTGTTTCCTGCGATGCACTCACAATCAAACGTAGATATAATGGGCAGCATGTGGGTGTTCTTAGGCCACTCGAAGGTACATAAATATTTTAAGTGGATTTTGGTTCTCATTGGGGATCGAACTCGGATCACCAAGAACGCCACTCGGAGACGCTAACCACTCTGCAATTACCTCCCCACTGCACTGAAACTATGTAATAAAGATCCTATAAACCAGTTACTGATAAAAGGTCTAAACAGGTAAGTCCTCAGGTGTTAATAAAGTGTTGCTGCTTTTCCAGGTAAGGCGTGTGAGCCAGGAGGTGCAACAGGTGGTCCAGGGTTCCAGCGTCACTCTGGAATGCCGGGCAGATGGCAACCCGCCCGCTGCCATCAGCTGGAGTAGGCAACATGGACACCTTCCCTCCGGCGCCCAATCAGAAGAGGTGAGTCGCGCCCATGTTTTGAACAAGTACCAAACGTGTTGTGTATTTGAGACAGCTGATTGGTTGGGTTGAGAAGTGACAGGGAAAGAGACAGAGAAAAGGGGAGAGACTTGACAGAGAAAAGGGGAGAGACTTGACAGGGAAAAAGGCAGAGAACAGGGGAGGAGAGATGTGTGAACGTGTGTACTTGGGAGAACAAGTAGCGAACGTGTTGTAAATTTGAGACAGCTTATTGATTTGGGAATAGAGAAGTGACAGGGAAAGAAAAGTGAAGGAAAAAGACAAGATAAAGGGAGGAGAAACATGTGTGAGTAGGAGGATTTTCTGGAGGAATAAAAGAGAGGTAGATAATTGAAAAGAGAGAAGCAGGTGATAGACGCGGTTAAGGAAAAGAAGGGAAAGGAAGGCCAGGATATATTTTGGAAGGGAAATAATTTTAAGGAAGTGTCTGTGTGAAAAGAAGAACAGGGAATGTAAAGGGAGAGGAGAGAAATAGAGAAGAGATAAGAAGGAATCAGGAAAAGAGGGTAAAGAGGATAAAAGCAAGTAAGCGTACATCACCGAGACAAAAGACCTTTTCACACAATTACAACCAAATGAAAGAGAATAATAAACTGTGAAAACTTTATACGAACGTCTGAGAAAACCAGAAACTTTGCTCAAGGGTTTAGTGGAGCAGGAATGGAGCAGGATGGAGCAGTTTAGTGGAGCAGGAATGGAGCAGGATGGAGCAGTTTAGTGGAGCAGGATGGTGGTGGTGTTGTTGATGGTGGTGGTGGTGGTGGTGGTGGTGGTGGAGTATTGATGTGGGCTGTTTGGGTGGAGTTAATAGTGTATTGAGAAGATTGAAAGAGGTAGTTATAAGAACGGAGGAGGAGAGGTGGCGATGGTGGTGTAAAGACGGAGGGAAAGATGGAGATTAATTGCTTATGTTTTATTTCTGTATTTTTAGTGTTACATTATAGATAGTATCCTATGG
Organism: Chionoecetes opilio; assembly: GCA_016584305.1. Lineage (NCBI taxonomy): Eukaryota > Metazoa > Arthropoda > Malacostraca > Decapoda > Majidae > Chionoecetes > Chionoecetes opilio. Next base: position 17,324 of record JACEEZ010013044.1, on the reverse strand, counting down.
CTGAACAGAGATAAAAAAAATTACTACGTTAATTTTTGCCAATCTCCAAAAATCAAATATGAGATCAGATATTTACCCTATACAGTTTGATAGTTTTGTTTTGTTTTTACGTTGGAGCCTATAGCGCCTGTAGGCATTTTTTCTTTTGAAGGCTCGGGTGATTTGCCTTGCACATTCTGGACGGTCGTGATGTCGGTCGCCCTCGCCCGTTGGTAGTGGAGACTGGATTTTTATAGTGCCACCTGTGGTCTTAGGTGAAGTTCCCGTAATACTGTAATGTTCGGATCCTCAGTCAGGCTCATGCTGCCACCTGGTGTTTCCTCCGTCGCACGCCGCCGTTGTCTTGATACTCCTCACTTTAAAGAACTTAAAAGTCATAGGAAGGTGGAAAAATAGAAGATAATGAGTTATTATAGAATAGTATTAATAGTAGTACTGTTGTATGGAGTGAAGGGTCGAAAGAGAGAGGTATTGGGGATTGACGTAGGAGTGGATAAGGCATTGAGTTAGACACTTAGATCATAAAAAAAGTAGTTAATGTTTGGGGAGTTAATAGGGGAGTAGTAGGCAGAAGAGGCAGTAGATGAGTTAGAGTAGTGTTAGTAATGTTGAATGGAGTGTTGAATGTTGAATGGTCAGGGTCGAAAGAGAGATTTGTTGGGATTGAGGTGGAGTCAAAGTTTGGTCTCCCCAGGGCCTCAGCATTACCCTGGGGGATGTGGACCGTCACGTGGAAGGGACCTACATCTGCACGGCCTCCAACGGGCTAGGACGTCCCTCCTCAGCCTCCATGACCATCAAGGTGAAATATCCGCCGGAGATCATCACGGAACAGGTGAGTCTACCTCCACCCCACATTTGTACCCGTCTCACACACACACACACACACACACACACACACACACACACACACACACACACACACACACACACACACACACACACACACACACGCACGCACGCACGCACGCACGCACGCACGCACGCACGCACGCACGCACGCACGCACGCACGCACGCACGCACGCACGCACGCACGCACGCACGCACGCACGCACGCACGCACGCACGCACGCACGCACGCACGCACGCACGCACGCACGCACGCACGCACGCACGCACGCACGCACGCACGCACGCACGCACGCACGCACGCACGCACGCACGCACGCACGCACGCACGCACGCACGCACGCACGCACGCACGCACGCACGCACGCACGCACGCACGCACGCACGCACGCACGCACGCACGCACGCACGCACGCACGCACGCACGCACGCACGCACGCACGCACGCACGCACGTACGTACGCACGCACGCACGCACGCACGCAACACGCACGCACACGCACGCACGCAACACGCACGCAACACGCACGCACGCACGCACGCACGCACGCACGCACGCACGCACGCACGCACGCACGCACGCACGCACGCACGCACGCACGCACGCACGCACGCATAGGGTACTCCGTAGTGTACGGTTAGCACGCTCGGTTCACAACCGAGAAGTCCCGGGTTCGATCCCCGGGCGGAGCGAAGACAGACGGGCGGTCTTCTTAAAACCCGAGCCCTTGTCCACCCAGCAGTGAATGGGTACCGGGTGTTAGCCGGGGGTTTGTGACCCGCCTCTCCCGGGGTGGTGGTTTCGGCCAACACTAAGCACTAAGGATGAATGATAAAAAAATGTTGATATGGAGACGGGGCCATACGAGCGCTGCTCAGGCCCTGTAAAATACAACTAGATGAATACAACTAGATGAATACACACACACACACACACACACACACACACACACACACACACACACACACACACACACACACACACACACACCTGTTATGGAGTTTGTTAATTAAGTTTAGTTAATTAAGGACACATAAAAGGCTTAAAATGACAGTATTGGACATATGTGGGGCGTTTCATTTCCACTTCACACACATTCATAGAAAATGTCAAAATCTTTCTGAATCGAATTCCTCTCGTGACTTCTGGCATCTAGCTAACAACATCTCTAACAATTTTTCATCTTCATCTTTCCCTCCTATGCTTCACCCAGATGGCTCCACAGCTGTCTCATCTATTTCTAAAGCTGAACTCTTAGCTCAATCCTTTGCTGTAAATTCCACTCTGGCCAATGAAGGGCTTCTTCCTCCTTCTCCTCCACCCTCTGACTATATTATGCCTGTTATTTAGATTCTTCGAAATTATGTTATCTTTGCCCTTTCTGGCCTAAATCCTCGGAAGGTTTACGATCCTCGGGAATCCCTCCAGTTCTCAGAAACTGTGCTTCTGTGCTTGCACCTTGTCTGGTCAAACGTTTCCGTCTTTGTCTATCTACTTCCACCTTTCCTTCTTGCTGGAAGTTTGCTCAATCTAACCTGTTCCTTAGAAGGGTGACCGTTCTAATCCTTCAAACTACCGTCCTATAGCTTTGACTTCCTGCCTTTCTAAAGCTTTTGCATCTATACTTAATAAAAAGATTCTTAAGCATCTATCTGCTGACAATCTTCTATCTGATCGTCAGTACGGTTTCCGAAAAGGGCGATCTACTGGCGGTCTTCTAGCTTTCCTAACTGAATCTTGGTCATCCTCCTTTAGGGGTTTCGGTGAAACTTGCTGTTGCCCTTGACATATCAAAAGCTTTTGATAGAGTCTGGCACAAATTTTTAATTTCCAAACTACCCTCATTCAGTTTCTATCCTTCTCTCTGTACCTTCATCGTAAGTTTCCTTTCAAACCGTTCATATTGCAGCTACTGTAGACGGACATTGTTCTTCTCCTAAATCTATCAATAGTGGTGTTCCCCAGGGTTCTGTCCTATCACCCACTCTCTTTTTATTATTCATTAATGATCTTCTAAGTCTAACTCAAAGCCTTATCCACTCCTACGCTGATGATTCTACCCTGCATATTTCAACGTCGTTTATTAGACGTCCAACTCAACAGGAACTAAGTGATTCACGGAGAGATGCCACTGAGCGCCTAACTTCTGATCTTTCTATAATTTCAGACTGGGGCAAAGCAAACCTTGTTTTGTTCAATGCCTCAAAAACCCCATTTCTTCACCTATCTACTCGAAAAAATCTACCAGATAACTATCCCTTCTTCTTTAATGAGACTCAACTATCTCCTTCTGCTACAATGAACATCCTTGGACTATCCTTTACTAAAAATCTGAACTGGAAATCTCACATCTCATCTCGTCACATCACATCGTTCATCTAAAACAGCTTCTAAGAAGTTAGGTGTCCTGTGGCGTCTGCGTCCTTTTTTTTCTCCCTTCCAGTTGTTTGCTCTCTACAGGGGCCTTATCCGCCCATGTATGGAGTATGTCTCACATGTTTGGGGGGGATCCACTCATGCAGCTTTACTAAACAGGGTTGAGTCAAAAGCTTTTTCGTCCCATCAACTTCCTCCTCTGACTGACTGTCTTCAATTTTTAAATCACCGCCGCAATGTTGCTTTTCTTGTTATCTTCTACCGTTATTTTCATGCTCACTGCTCTTCTAAACTTGCTAACTGCATGCCTCCACCCCTCCCGCGGCCTCGCTCCACAAGACTTTCTACTCATTCTAATCCCTATTCTGTCCATCTTCCTAATGCAAGAGTTGATCAGTATCTTTACACTTGCATGCCTTTCACTGGTAAACTCTGGAACTCTCTTCCTGTTTCAATTTTTCCGCCTTCCTACGACTTAAATATTTTCAAGAGAAGCGAGTGACAAGACACCTCCCGAACTAAATTGGCCCGACCCCCTTTTTTTATTTTCTTACTGTCTTCTTTATAGGGACTGGCAACTAAGCGGGCTTTGTGTTACCTCTTTTTGTTGTGCCCTTGGCCAGTCCTTTGTGATGTAAAAAAAAAAAGAAAAAAAAAAACATACACACACCACACCACACCACATCACACCACACAACACCACACCACACCACACCACACCACACCACACCACACACACACACACACACACACACACGCACACGCACACGCACACGCACACGCACACACACACACACACACACACACACCACGCCACACACCACGCCACACACACGCACGCACACGCACACACACCTGTCGTGGGTAGAGTAGGTAACTGTGAATCTCCGGCACGAAATTTTTCCAGGTAGTTAATTAAGGGATGACAGGTAAGGCCTCAAAAGCCAGGTGACAGGTGTGTGATTTCCTTCCTACCTGTCCATCGCACCTGTCCGTGATTATTTGGGAAGGCGGTAGCAGATTGGTTAGCGTCTCCGAGTGGCGTTCTCGGTGACCCGAGTTCGATCCCTGTAGAAATTTATGCTACAAACACATATTTAGGGTTGAATTGGTTGTAGGCTTATCAATACTGCAATGTCTTGTTATTCGAAGTGGTCGCGTGTGATCGAGGCCGCAGGTGAAGGGCGGAGGCGGAGGCGTTATTTGTTATGAGCGTCAAGTGGTTCATCAAACCATCACAGCGCGGCGATTATAATCACTGAGGCGTCAGAGAAGCTATTCAGGCTTAATAGGATGCGGAACTGATATTCACTATGTCGATAAGACAAGTCCTATTGTTAAACAGTTATATGTACAAAATGAACGTATGTACAAATTCTTCTCATTATAATCAGAGAAGCAGAGTGAAAGGTGTTATTAACGGGAGGGTCTGGAGTGAACTGTTCTCCGGGGCCCACGGGCAGCGGCCACCACCAATACACTTGGTCACTTCGTGGGCGGCAGTGGACCACCACGATTGGTGCTAATTTAAAGGAATGGTCGGCCATGAGCAGCCGTTTCAATCTAAGGTGCTATATAAGGTGCAAATGCTTAATACTAATGGGAAAAGTTCATTCATTCCTATCCCATACTTATAATTTTCTTAAATTTACCTTACATCATAACCATTCCTTGATAACTATATATATATACTTCCCTACGCACCCCTTATGATGAGCGGACAATACCTCCCTCACAAGGTGAGGTATTGGTATGGGGGTAAACAATTATTGAGAGGGTGGTTGGTGGATAATTTTCACAATCCCCGAAGAAACCCAAAATCTTTCTGTACCGTCGAGTGGCCTAAGAACACCCACATGCCCTGTCCATTAACTCTACCTTCGATTGCGAGTGCATCGGAGGACACAGGGGGACGGCATGAGCCTCTAATCACAAGGGTCACTATAACAAATCTTGCCTGCGCCACCACGGGCGAGGGCCAACCATCACAGCCCTCAAGGGAACCTCCAGAGTCTACCATCCGAGCCCCTGGGTCACCACAGCCTACAGGCGCTATAGGCATATATGTAAAAAACAATAAAAAAAATAAAAAATAAAAAAATAAAAAATTAAACTAGGAAATAGACTTCCACACTAACGATGTTGAACGTGTCCCCAGCTCGCACAGGCTAAAGTCACTTTTTAATTATCCTGACCTTAAAATACTTCTATTACAACCTGACCTAACCCAACCTAACCTTCACCATCCCCTTCTTTGATTTTCTTTACTTCTTACAAAACAAAGAAAAGGCTAAATTGAAACGTTTTCGGCCTGGTGCACTAAATCTGAAACAGAAGGAGCCCTATAAATAGTTCTCTTTTGGAATAGTGCTATGAAGCGGTTTAAAATGAACAATACTGAAATTCTCTCAGTCATTACCCCACACAATTTTCATGAAATTTCCTGAACTTCAAAGACTGTACATTGAGATTCAAATTTCTTAAGTAACCAAATATTACTTAAGATTACAAAATATTACTAAGGATATACAACAATATTACTTCAGATTACAAAATATTTCTTAAGATTACAGAAAAAAATTATATTACTTAAGATTAACAAAATAATACTTAAGATTAGATTACTTAAGATTGCAAAAGATTACACAAGATTACATAAGATTACATTAAGATTTACTTTAAGATTACGTTAAGATTTACTTAAAAACAAGACAACAAAGTGGACATTTACAAGCCAATATGCACTCTAGACGTTGCCCCCATTCTGGAGTAAACATTTTACAAGCCTAATATGACTCTAGTAAAAGATACCTTGCCCCCATTCGTGGAGTAAACATTTTTACAAGCCTATATGCCTCTAGAACTTTGCCCCATTCGTGAGTAAACATTTTACAAGCCAATATGCCTTCCCTCTTTCCCCCTAGAACCCTTGCCCCCATTCGTGGAGTAAACATATTTTACAAGCCTATATGCCTCTAGACCTTGCCTCATTCGTGGAGTAAACATTTTACAAAGCATATAAATGGTTCCTCTAGACCTTGCCCCCATTCGTGGAGTAAAACATTTACAATGCCTACATATGCACTCTAGACCTTGCCACCCATTCGTGGATTAAACTTTACAAGCCTATATGCACTCTAGACTTTGCCCCCAATTCGTGGAGTCAACTATTTTTACAAGCCTATATGCACTCTAGGACCCTTGCCCCATTTGTGGAGTAAACATTTTAACAAGCCAATATGCACTCTAGACCTTGCCCCATTCGTGAGTAACATTTAACAAGCCTATATGCCACTCTAGACCTTGCCCCATTCGTGGGATAAACATTTTAACAAGCCTATAATGCACTCTAGACCTTGCCCCCATTCGTGGGATAACATTTTACAAGCCATATCACTCTAGAACCTTGCTCCCATATCGGGTGGAGTAAACATTTTACAATCCTGTATGCCAGATTCACCAATCTATTACTAACCAAAGAATGATTCGGCTGAAATAGGTGTCCAAGCGCGCTTCGCTCGCTTGTGACAAAAACAAAGGCTATGTGGATGTTTTGTTTCACTGTGTACCGTCCGGTGTGGCAGGTACAGGTGTTGTAATCCAGGAGAGAGTACTGAACCTCCACCTTACTTTACCTTCATATTTTTAAGTTGAATGGTTGAAAAATATGATAAATCGGGATTTTTGTTATGAATTAGTTTTTATAGGCTTTCTTTTATATAATTGTCACACAGGTGAGTTTTGAGTTGTGAAGCAAGAAATTATTCCCCAGTTTATGACAGTATCTGATCATCCTAACCTTTCACCGCACTATTCCATTCTCGACGTCTGAACTATTTATTCAAATTTCCTTGTATATTCCTCAACCTACCTCCTTATCTCAAGACCTAATGATTTCGCAAGCCATAAATAAGTTTTAGTATACCGTAAACTTCAAAATACTATGTTTTCTAATTTTCACTTACAATAACAACTTAATTTGTCAAGGGTTCTATCAAGCTTACCTGCTAATCCCACATCCTTTCCCCAATATTAAACTTTCAACAAAACTTTACTTACAGTATATTCATTAACTTATTCTAAGATTTCCTTCTTAACACCTCTACAAATCTCAACTTCACCAATCAATTAATCATCAACTTATTCGATTATCTACGTGTACCAGCCAGTCCTCAATTTCCTCAACTAATTTCTACTTTAATTGCCCTACCTTTTTTTTATTCTTTTTTATATAATCAATTGGAGCCTATAGCGCCTGTAGGCCTAGTTATTCTTTGAGGGCTCCTGGTGGTTGACCCTGCGCAATCTTGAGGGTCGTGATGGTTTGCCCTCGCCCATTTGTGGCGCAGGCAGGATGTTTAGTGACACCTGTGTCTATACGTGAAGACCCGTTTTCCGGTGATGTTCGGGATCCTCAGTAGTTCATGCTGTCCACCTGGTGCTCCCTCCGACGCAACATTGTAGTCTCAGTCGGAAGAAACAGGTATGGCCCTCATGCGGTTTTCTTCGCCACAAGACGATGGATTTTGACAGTTGTTTCATTGGAAGGAGCTTCTGGTCACCTACCAGCTCTTGTCAACGCATTAAAAAAGGTTGAAGAGTTGCGTCCCGGCATGGATTCGAACTCGGACATTGATCTCACCACTCCAAGACGCTAACCACTCGCCGTCCACAATTTTACAATTTTGTTCACAATTTTAACGTGCGTTATAGAAACTAGAATAAAGAATTGGTCTCTAGCTCGACAATATTGTGTTTTGGCGACTCTCCCTCACTCATACCCTTGATCCTCCCTCCCACCAGGCCATGCCTGCACCAACAGGGGAGTGGGACCGGCCAAACTGGTGTGTATCGTGCATGGGAGACCAACCCCCCCAAACCCCCAAAAAAAGGGTCCCCCCCCCAACCCTGTGGGGGGGCGCGCGGGGTCACGCCATCACACAGACGACACTTATCCTCCCACGACGGACTGTACCTCCGCCACGCCCCGCACCGTCAACCGTCAAGACGATGTGAAGGACGAGACTTCGCGACTACACCTGCACGGCAACCGAGTCCTTTAGGGCCGTACCAACAGCTCCCTCAGACTACAGGATGAGTCTTTGTTTATTTAGCAAAAAATGTAGGAACCTGTAAAATAAATGTAAATTTTAAACTAGTAAAAAAAAAAAAAAATGCCCATGTGATAAAAAGAGGTGAGAATACAGACAAAAAAGTTAAAAAAAGCCCTCGTAAATAAAGAAAGCAGATGCCTAGTTAACAAAAAATTTAGTTAATAAGCCAATGTAAAATAAAAAGGTAAGGTGCTAGTAAAAAAAATATTTAGTAAAAATACCTCCGGTAAAAAAAAGAAGTAAGGTGTTAGTGTGGTCCACTTACCTATAGTTTTTTTTCTTTCAATACACAGACTAGAGGTACTTTTTTACATATTTATTTTTGATAACCCTTACTTTTATATGTGGTTTTTGAAATTTGTTTGAATAAAATTGAAGGTTAGTTTTGCGTGGGTATCCTTTTCGATGGTGTTTAGTTTACACAGAAGAAAGAGAAAGCTCGAGGGATATATGATTAACAATTGTTATGGGTTTTTGATGGCTTAACTTCTCCTTTTTTGTGTTTTTGTATTAATGCCCATATTTTTCCTGTAAAGCTTTTTGTGTGTTTATTCCTCCCTCTTTCATACTTCTACTACTACTACTACTACTCTACTACATACTACTACTACTACACTACTACTACTACTACTGACTTACCACCACTACTACTTCTCTACTACTACTACTGCGGCTATTACTACTACTTACCACTACTATTATATTACTACTTCAACACCACTACTACTTATCCTACGACTATTACTACGTACAACTGCAATTTCAACTTACCACCACTACTCTACTACTACCTCCTCCTCCTCCTCCTCCTCCTCCTCCTCCTTCCTCCTCCTCCTCCTCCTCCTCCTCACTCCTCCTCCTCCTCCTCCTCCTCCTCCTCCTCTTCCTCCCTAACAATGGTAACGTGGGTTTCGATCCTCGCAGGGTTTGCCCCGACACCCCGCCTCACCAGCAGTCCCGCCGGAGGAGGAAACAATCTTCCTACCCCTTGACGTGGGAAACAGAGAGTTACACGCCGGTCTCATGTACCGCCTTCATACCCTCAAACTGAACGTAAGTCAAGAAGCTCCGCTCCCATTCCCTTCAGTTTCCCCCTCGCTCCCCGCCAACCCTGTCCATCCCTTAAAGACGCTTCTAAACACAATGAATGTATTTTCACGTAATTGGTTTTGTTAATTATTTTTTCACACTGTGTTTGACGTGAGCTCTTGCCTATAGCAGCCCCGCCTGTGGAAATTATGCCCCCCCCCCATTAAAAAAAAAAGGCAGTGTGTGGGGAGCTACCTTGGGGGGTGGGGTACTCCCGAACAGTGGATGTGGAAGTGGCCAGAAGGGGCAGATCTACTACCGCAGCAGCAGCTGGGTGGCACTTGGAGTTGTCCGGCTGCGGATGCAGGTGGCAGGCGTTCCCTGAGGTGGGAGTTTGCCTCGCACTTCAGGAGGTAATTTGGAGTGCAAAGGGGGAGGTGATCACGAGGTGATGTCCACAGCGCCCTGGCGTATTTTATTCAAAGCAGGGAAAGCCCGAGTGGAGATTGTGTATCGGTCCGTATGTGCGGGCGATGGATGGTCTTGGGGAAGGGGGTCGTAATCTGTTGCAAGCAGCGTACCAGGAGCAGAGATTGATGACAGGGCGACTGTGGCCCTCGTGGTTGCTGGCGGACAGGCGTGGGCGAAGTCAGACTTTATTTTAAGTCAGTTTTGGGAGAGGCTGGGCCGGACAGCCGTAGTGGGGCTGGGGGGGAGGGCAGCGGCTGATTTTTGCAGCTCGGTCAGCTGCTTCTTTGCCACTAAGGCCTACATGGCCTGGAACCCAATTGAGGGTGATTTTGCAGCCACGTGCAGCCAGTCGCTGGGGCCATAGAGGTGGAGTAGGTTGGAGGAGGTCACTGTTTGTCCTGTGGCTGTGGGTGGTCTCTGAGGGCCTGGGGATAGAGGATTTTGAGTGTGTGTATGATGGACAATTACATAAGGGAGTGACTCTCCAGGTCGTGGTGAAGAGCGCCACGATGGCGACAGTTTCAGCCTGGAGGCATCTGGCGCCATTTGTTTAGGCGCCACGTTTCGTGGGCTTGTCTGTCACAAAAACCGATCCCGCTGCGCCTGTGGCAGGAATCTACTGTCCCGTCTGTGAAGATAGTGAGGGAGGAAAGGGGTCGTCAAGTCCTCATGACCTGACGCATTTCCAGGCGTAGGCAGCGGGGAGCCAGTGTGCCTTTTGGCGCTTCAAGACTGTGGAGTGATGTGGTGATTGAGGAAGGCTCCAAGGCGGTGCGTGTCAACAAAGTTTGGGGTGGGGAAGTCCTCGCCCTTGGCTTGAGGAGGGTTTCGTGTATTCCCATCGTGACACTTGCTCCGCAGCGCACGCTGGCCAACATTGCCACCGAAGGTTATTGCGGGGCCGGCAAGATGAGTTGCAAACCTTTGTGGGGAGTGGCGTAGGCTGTAGGGCAGGTGGGTCCATTTTGGCGAGCAGGCAGGCGGTCCGTTTTTCGATAAGGCGCCGAGTCGGACTACCTGGCACTCCTGCTGCAGGTTGCAGACTTCGTCCATCTGGGAGCGTTAATAATGACTCTCAGGCGTTTGTTTTGGTGTGGCCTCTAGGTTTTTGTGTAGGGTGTTCGTGAGGGCGATAAGGCATGGAGCGCTTTTAGTCCATGAAGAGAGCGATGGCCGTGAATGTAAAAAGTTGCGCTTCACCCGGAAACTCGCCCCCCCCTTTTAGGCCAGTGTTTGCCCGTAGTACGGAGATCCTGGCTGTTTTCCGCGCTCTGCAGGTAAAGCTACTGGTGCGGATTGCGAAACGGTTGTCGAGCCGATGCCCAGGTATGGTTGCGACATGACCGAGAGAGTGTGTTTCCAGGGGATATAAGCGGGGGCGCGCGTGCGCCTCACACCCTAAGGCCATGGCCTTGGATTTTGCCACATTCAGCTTCATGCATAATTCCCTAAACTTGGTGGTGATGTCAGTCAGCAGGTTCTGGGCTCGTTGTGCGTGGGGCTGGGCCGAGTGGCAGTAGAGGTGCAAGTTCGTCCGCATAGCAGAGAAGCTTGGTACCAGGTGTGAGTGGGAGAGAAGAGGAAGTTCTTCCATTAGATTTTAAATAGGAAGAGCTCAAAATGCTGCTCTGGGGTGTTCCGTGTTTCATGTTGATGGAGTTTGATACGTCCTGCCCCTGAAGGCAACTCTGGCCGCTCTGCCCGAGAGGAAGTCCCTGAGCCATATTAGGAGTCCTGCCGCATACTCCCCTTGCGGACCAGAACGAAAGGATCCTGGTGCCGTTGCGAGCTTCAAGTCCTTTTCTCGGAATCGAGAAAGGCTACTGTGGTATCCCCGAAACTAGCAGCGCAATAGGATAGTGGATAGCCATTCAGCTTGTTTTCCCATGCCCCGCCTGTAGGCAAAGAGGTCCTTGATTGTAGGGACCGGACCGCACAAGTTAGCCTTTTAGCACTATCTCTCATGTGTTTTGCCAAACAGCTAGGAGGGAAATAGGCGCCTGGCACCAAGGATCTTTGGCTTGGGAATGGGTAGATGGTGGCCTCTTCCATTTTTGATGGTAGTTTGCAGGCCCTCCCAGGAGCTTGAAGAGTGTGAGGAGGCGGAGGTGACATGCTGAGCCTGCGTTGGTGATCATGGATATGTGAATCCTTTCAGCCCAGGGGGAAGCATCTCCACTCGTCCTTAAGTTCGCCGGCGTAGTTCGAGGAGGGTGAGGGTGGTGTTGGTGTTTTTGACTGATCCTCACAGGCGTGGTCTACTTTATCGTATCTTGCTGGCAGAGCTTCTGTCATCTGTCCGCGTGTCCCTCAACGGGTAATTGTCAGTGCAGGTACGAGTGCTAAATGAGGAGGCGAGCCCTCTCTGCTTTCGCGAGCAGGGTCAGGGTGGGGGGGTCGGATGGGCCTCCTTTGCCTGCGTGACTTGTAACTGTCCTCCACAATTTCACCGTGACGAGGGAGTCCTCGAGCCCTCAACACCAGTTTTAGCCAGTGCTCTCCCATCCGAATTTCAGCCTTTCCTCCTGTTGCGGAGCCAAACTGGAACACTGCCTGAAGGAACGCCGTTTTCAGCCGTTGGTCTCCGGCGTTAGTTGTCCTGCGGTGAGTTATGCGGCTGTTGAGCTCCCTCACGCGGTTATTATAAAACCAATTGTCCCGAGGGGGCCTTGTGGTAGAGGAAGATGTGAGCGAGATACCCTCGGATGCGGCGGCGTGAAAGGCATCTGTAAGGGCGGCCTCCTTTTGATCAAGGGTGAGTGATGGGTCAAGAGTGGATAGGTGTGTTTTGAGGGCGGTTTGGAACTTTGCCCACTTTGCCAGTTATGTGTTCCATCTGGGGGCGGGTGGCTGGGGAGAGGGGACTTTAGTTAGGTTGAGATGGCAAATTATAGCAAAGTGGTCGCTGGTTAGTGTGGGGTGGAGGGCCCAAGAGGCGCAGGGGCGAAGAATGTCATTGACGAAGGAGAGATCTAGGCGTCCTCCGTGCATATGCGTTGGCTCCCTGTTGTTGAGGAGAGCAACGCCAGGGGTGCCGGTGAGGGCGGTTTCGAGCTGCCGTCCTGCTGAATTGGTGCAACCTGGAGAGTGAAGAATAGGTTCACGTAATTGAACTTGAAAATCGTCAATATCAGCTTATATCACGCTGTCCTTCCACGCTGTTTATCCTTGCCTCATAACGATACAACAATAGTTGGGTTTAATTGAAAAACCAAACAAATTGCCTAAACACACCACCACAAACACCCCCCTTTTTTCCTGTTTTTTTTTTTTAGGGGGGAAAAATCCCTCAAAACCCCATATGACTTACCCTGCGGGCATTTTAGTGTTGGCCGAAGCCACCCCCCCGGGGGGGGGGGGGGGGGGGGGGGGGGGGGTTTTAAAAAAACCCCCGGGCTGGCCCCCGGGAAACCCATTCAGCTGGGGGGCCCCAGGGGCTAGGTTTTTAAGAAAGGGCCCCCCAAATCTTTTTCTTTCGCCCCCGCCCGGGGATCAAAACCCGGGACTTCCCCGTTGAAAAGCCGAGCGTAAAAACCCACTACACTACGAGTTCCCCACCCACAACCCCACACACACCCCCAACACACACCCCACACCCCACCCCAAAACCCCACACCCCACAACCCCACACACCCAAGGAGGATACCCCGTAGTGGGGGGGTGGGCACCTTGGTTCCCCAACCGAGAACCCCCCCGGGTTGGATCCCCGGGGGGAAAGGGGGAAAAAAGGAGGGGGCTGTTTTCCCAAAAAACCCTACCCCCGTCCACCCAGCGGGTTAAGGGGTCCCGGGTATTACCCCGGGGTTTGTGCCCCTTTCCCTCCCCGGGGTGTGGTTTCCCGGCCCAAAAACTAAGCAAAAAAGGATGAATGATAAAAATGTTGATATGGAGACGGGGGCCATCGACTTCCTTTTCCCCCTTTTTAAAATACAACTAGATGAATACAACTAAAAGGGCAAACCCCAAGCCCCAAAAACACCACACACCCCCAACACACACACCCCACACACCCCACACACCCACACCACACGCACACGCACCAAACCAGACCTTGGGGAATTATAATCATTGTTTAAATCATTTTTAACCCCAAATTTCTTTTTGTTTTTTATGCACATGACAAAAAAATAAAAAATTTCATTTTCCAGGGCCCTTTCCCCTTTAAATTTCCAAGTATTTTTATATTATTTTGACAAAAAAAAAATTAGAAAAAACTATCCCCCCTTTGACCTTCTTTTAAAACCCAAAAATACTTTTTTTTTTTCCACAATATTGAAAAAAAAAAAAAATTTAAAATCCTCCTCTTTCTTTTCGCCTCCTTAAAGGGAAAACCCCGTGTGAGCCAGGCAAAGGGGGGCCCTTGGGAATCAAAACTTCACTCCACCGGCAGCCCCAAACAGGACCTGCCGTGGCGCCTCTGCCCTCAGGGTCCGTACGTACATGACCCCACCCCACCCACCCACCTTGAACCCGCCACGGATTACGAGGCGACGGTCGTTGTAAGAGAAAAATTTTGGGAAATGGTCCGGGTGCTCCCAGATCTTCCACTTCTACACCAGGAAAGGTTAGGGGAAGGGGGCCCAAAAGGAGGAGAAAGGTCTTAAGGCGCAAGAAAAAAAGGGGGACGTGTTCATGTTGGTAAAATTTTTAAAACAGGTGTCGGGAAAAAGGTAGAAAATACCCCAAAGGACTGTGTGGGTATGGGTTTTCCCAAGGTTTTTAGGCAGGGGAAAAAAAGAAGAAACCCGGGAAATGGAAAAAGGCTGTAAAAAAAGTGACAAAATTTAGGAAAAAAATTTGGTAGAGGGGGGAAAAATTTTAAAATCTGTTTTTAGAGGTTTCTGGGGTTTGGGGGGATGATATATGGGGTTTTCCCTTTTAAAAAGGGGTTCAGGGGGGGAAAATTTTAGGGGGGGGCGTGGGGTTTTGTTTAAACCATTTATGAAGAAAAGGGAAAATTTAAAAGAGAGGGGGGGGGGGGGGTGCGAAAGGGAAGGGGGCATGTAGAAAAGGAGGGGCCTTTTTTGGGGTATTTTGAAAAGAGAGAGAGAAAGGGGAGAGAGAAAAAAGAGAGAGAGAGAGAGAGAGAGAGGGGGGAGAGAGAGGGGAGGGGGAGAGAGAGGGAAGGGGGAGAGAGAGAGAGGGGAGAGGGGAGGAGGGGAAAAGGAAAAAGGGGGAAGAGGGGGAGAGGGGGAGAGAGAGGGGGAGAGGGAGAGAGGGGAGAGAAAAGGGGGAAAGGGGAAGAGGGGGAGAGGGGAAGAGAAAAGAGAGGGGGAGAGGGGGAGGGGAAGGGGAGGGGGAGGGGAGAGAGGGGGAGAGAGAGAGAAAAGGGGAAGGAGAGGGAAAAGAGGAGAGAGAAGAGAGAGAGAGAGAGAGAGAGGAGGGGGAAGGGGAGAGAGAGGGGGAGAGAAAAGGGGAGAGAGGGGGGGAGAGAAGAGAGAGAGAGAAAAAAAAAAAACCCACGAAGCCCAAACACAGGGAAAAGGGCTTGTCAAGGAATTAAAAAACCAAAAAAAATAAAAAAAAAAACCAAAAGGGGTTTTTTTGGGGAAAAAGGGTTTAAAGGGAAAATTTTCCAAAATTTACGTAAAAATGTAGAGCCCTGGAGGGGGAAGGGGGGAAACGACAAAAAGAAAAAAAAAGAATCAAGATATTTTCATGAATACCCGGGGGAAGGAAACCCGGGGAAAGGGTTTTTTTAAGGGGGAAAAACCCCCCCCCTTTTTTTTTTTTTTTCTTTTTTTTTTTTAATTGTTTTTGGGGGGGGGGAAAAAAGGGGAAAATTTGGGGAAAATTTTTGGGAAAATTTTTTAAAAAATTTTTGAAAAGGGGCGGGGTTTTTAAAATTTTTTTAAAAAAAAATTTTTTAAAAAAAAGGAAAAAAAAGGGGGGTTTGAGGGGAAAAAAAAAATTTTTTAAAAAGATAAGGTAGGGGGGGGTTTTTTTTTAAAAAAAAAAAAAAGGGAAAAAAAGGGAAAAAAAAGAAAGGGGGGAAAAAAATTTTGGGGGGGGTTTGGGGAAAAAGGGTTAAAAAAAAAGGGGAAAAAAAGGGGGGGGGGTTAGGTTTTTGGGGGGGGGGTTTTTAAAACCCCTTGCCAAAATTTAAAAAAAACCCCTTTTTTTGGGGGGGGGCCCCCCCCCTTTTTTTTGAAAAACCCCCCTTTTTTTAAAACCCCCCCCCCCCCCCCCCCAAAAAAAAAGGGGGGGGGTTTGCCCCCCCAAAAACCCCAAAAAAACCCCCCCCCTTTTTTTTTTTTTTTTTTGAAGGAAAAAAAATTTAAAAAAACCCCGGCCCTTTTTTTTTTTTTTTTAAAAATTAAGGGGGAAAAAAAAAAAATTTTTTTTTAACTTGGCAAAATTTTTAAAAAAAAACCCCTTTTTTTAAAAAATTTTTTTCCCTTTTTTTAAAAAAAAAAAAAAAAGGGGGGGTTTTTTTTTTCAGGTTTTTTTTTCAAGGTTTTTTTAAAAAAAAAAAAAAAAAAGGGGGGGGTTTTTTTTCATTAAAAAAATTTTTTATAAACCAACCAATTTTTTTGGAAAAAAAAAGGGGGGGTTTTTTTTAAAAAAAAAAAAAAAATTTTTTTTAAAAAAAAAATTTCCCTTTTTAAAAAACCCCCCCCAAAAAAAGGTTAAAATTTTTAAAAAAACCCCCCCCCAAAAAGGGTTTTTTTCTGGACCCTTTAAAAAAACCCAAAAATTTAAAAAAAATTTTTTTTTCCCCCCCCCCCCAAAAAAAAAAAAAAAACCCCGGGTTTTAAAAAAAAAGTTTTTTCCCCCCGGGGGAAAAAAAAGGGGGAAAAATTTTTTTTCCTTTTTTATTTTTTTAAAAAAAAAAAAATTTAAAAAAATTTTTTTAAAAAAAAAAAATAATTTTTTAATTGGGGTTTTTTTTTTTAAAAACCGTTTGGGAAAAAAAAAAGGGGTTTAAAAAAAAATTAAAAAAAGGGAAAACCCCCCCCCCTTTTTTTTTTTTTTTTTCCCCCCCTTTTTTTTTCCCTTTTCCCGGGGGGGGGGGGGGGGGGGGGAAATTCCTTTTCCCTTTTTTTTAAAAAAAATTTGTTAAAAAGGGGCCCCCCGGGGGTTGGGGGGGGGTTTTTTTCCTTTTTTTTGGTTTTTTGGGCCCCCCCCCGGGGGGGGGGGGAAACGGCCGGGGGGGGGGGGGGGGGGGGCCCCCCCCCGGGGGGGGGGGGGCTCCTTCCCCTTTTTTCGTAAAAAACCAAAATTTTTTGGGGGGAAAAAATTTTTTTTAAAAAAAATTTAAAAATTTTTTTTTTTTTAAAAAGGGGGGGGGAAAAAAAAAAAAAAAAAAACCCCCCCCCCGGGGGGGGGGGAAGGGTTTTTTTTCCCCCCCTTTTTTTTTTTTGGGGGGGGGGTTTTTTTTAAAATTAAAAATTTTTAAAAAAAATTTAAAAAAAAATTTTTTTAAAAAAAAGGGGGTTTTTTTTTTTTGGGGGGAAAAAGGGTTTTTCCCCCCCTTAAAAA
>JACEEZ010013042.1:95000-110167 GCA_016584305.1 Chionoecetes opilio | reverse complement strand
GATGGAGATGATGAGGAGCTGAGAGAGATGAGGATGAGGAGGAGAGAGAGAGAGAGAGAGTCAGAGAGACGGACAGAATGAGATCGAGAGAGAGAGAAGAGACAGACAGAGACGTTGGAGAGCTTAGGTGGAAGAGAAGATGCCCGAGAGAGGACGACGAGAGCAGATGAGAGGACGACGAAGAGGAGGAGGAGGGGAGGAGGCGAGTAGAACGAGATAGAGAGAGGAAAGCAGAGGGGAGAGAAGGAGGAGCGGAGGAGAGAGGAGAGAGGGGGAGGAGGAGGGAGAAGTGGGAGGGGACGAGAGGAGGAAGAGAGGATGGAAGGGAGGAGGAGAAGGATAGAGACTGAGGGGAGTGAGATGAGAGAGAGGAGGAGGAGAGAGAGGAAGGGACGAGGGGAGACGACAGAGAGAGACGAGAGAATGTCGGCGAAGGGAGACGAGATGGAGAAAGAGAGAGAGCGTCGGGTGGTGGAGTGAGTGAGTTGTGAGTGAGAGATAAACAGATTACATGCTACATATTTTCTACGCCTCAGTCACATCCACACAAACCCTGCATCATAGACACTATCTATTATTATATTTGACAATACTTATGGTGAAGGATTAAATAAATCTCCCCGACCCGTTGTTTTCTTAGCCTTTTAAACCACCACTCCCCCTTCAGTAGTGAGGCCTTGCCTCCCATTCCCCCCTTTCCACTTCTCATCCAAAGATATTTCAAAAAGAATCCATGAATCAAAAAGAAAAAAAAAAACTGCTGAAAAAAAAATGCAGGTTTTCAACGCTTATTGTGGCACCACTACTTATTCAGTAAACACCTTGCATATACCAAGCAGATTTAGTTAGGCTCACGGTTTATATGATAATAATAATAATAATTATAATAACTAAGAATAGTAATACTAATATGTAATAAAACAAATAAATATAAGATTGCTAAATTCTACTTAGTGAGTGAACACAGGCAAGGCTCACCGCAGAGTTTTTCAGCCACATGCCGCCTCTTGTACCGACTTTCTCCTCCCTTTTAACTTCGCTCACCATCGCGAGAGACTTTAATGTTTTAAGCCGAGCCTTTAAGAGTTAAAATATTGACAGTTTACTTTTTCTGTCTTGCCCACACGAGGTAAAATGTTAACCCACGCCCCCCAAAGAGGTGCGGCGCCCCTCAGGTTAAGAACCGGTGCTCATACATAGTTTCCCATACAGACGGTGCGACACATGTTTACCTTATATCGTTTTTCTTAATATAGCGAAAATATACATACGTTAAAATCGCAATATGCCACGTGAGCACAAACAAAATCGGTGAGCGAGTATCAGTATTTTTAAACAACAGGAAATATCGCTGGCGTCCTACCGTTAAGAAGGTGACTGAAGGATGAACGAATCCTAAGGAATAACACACTAAACATTTTATGGCGCGTCAGGAAGCTCTAAAACATCCCTCCCGGGAAGCCCCATTACCCAAACCCCTTCACGCCATATCTTTCCTTGCTATAAATAAAAAATCATCTGTGTAGCCATAAATCTACGAAGTCAGCTTAAATATACCAAAATTAGTTAGTCAGGCAAGGATACGAAACAGATAATAAACTATAATAATATTGCCTATATGTACTAAAAAACGTCTAATGGTACCCAAATTACAATGGAAATTACGTTCTGGGCTCAAGGGTTAATACGTTTGTTGTCGCCACCGTTAATAACCTCACCTTGTGGCTCGAAATCATCGCCTCTGTCGCACCTGTTGTAAACCAATGTGGCTTAGTATGTAGCTCCTCAACAACAGGTCCGAGCCAGCCCATTGTCAATTCACATATGTTATTTTTTGTTGTCTGTGGGTTTAAAGGGGTGGTTGGTTCCGCGTATTAGTGCAGGAAATAAACTGTGATAAAAAAGAAAAGATATATATTGCTTCATTTTAGAACTATAACCAAACAAATCTAGGCATAACAACATTTTGCAAAACCAGCGGCCCACAACAACGACCACCAACACAACAAACGAGGACACACACACACACACACAAACAACACACACACACACACTACACACACACACACACACACCACACACACACAACACACCCAAAACAAAATCATGATTAAAAAACTATGAAAAACGATAATGCTAGTCCGGGGGTCATTCATCATGAATCTATAAACCTGCGATGCAATATGAGCGGGGCGGAACACAAACTCGGCACACTCCCCGCCGGCCGCCATAGCACGCCGCGGCTGCCAAGGGAGAGGTTATCACTAGTAAACATGCTGACATTATAAGAACATGTGTAAACTTGTATTATATTTCCCTCTCTCTCCTCCTTCTTTACTCTGTCTCTTCTCCTCTCCTCTCTCATCTCTCTCTCTCTTCTCTCTCTCTACTCCTCTCTCTCTCCTCTCTCTCTCTCTCTCTCTCTCTCCGTCTCTCTCTCCTCTCTATCTCTTCTCCCCCCCCCCCCGTAGTGAAATAATCGCTCGTACAGTGTCAGCGCGGCCGAATACACGCTAAATCATTATGGTATCGGCGCGGCATTGCCAGCAGCGAAAATTTGGGTTTTTTTTTTTTTTTTTCAGTCTCTCCCTTGTAAACGAATATGTAGCTCAAACGATATTTTTCCGTGTATCTGTATTTATTTTTGACCGTATGGTCAACCTTTTGTTATATAGATATTTGTGATAATTTTTTACATTCATGATTTATGTTTTTTCTAGCAGGTTGATTGTAAACATTCCAAATCTTAAAACATTTGTAATTTTTTCTCCTATAAATTTTCCTCTCCTCTTAACCCCTTCACGCCAGATTTCCCTTTGATATAAAAAAAAGTATGTTGCGAGCCAGTAAAATTACGAAAAGTAAGATGGAATATATAACTAAATTAACTAGTGGACAAGGATACTAGACAGGGTCATGTCCTATAAAAAGATTGGCTTATTAGCACAAAAAATTGTCTAATGGTACCCGAATGCCAATGGAAATTACCGATGGGTCTCAAGGGGTTAAAACAGTTGTACGTGTTTATCCTACATCACTACTGAGTACTTTAGGTTGCCATTAGAATATGAATGGTTTTTATCATGAATGTCTCATAACTTTAGGGAGGATGGAAACTATAGAATATGATGATATAATGATGTGGATACTTTGTTATAGTGAGTTTCCTGAAGAATGAGGTAGGAAAGGAAATTCAAGCCGTGTGTGTGTGACTGTGTGGTGTGTGTGGTGTGCGTGTGTGTGTGTGTGTGTGTGTGGTGTGTGTGTGTGTGTGTGATGGTGTGTGTGCGTGCGTGTGTGTGTATTGTGTTGTGTGTGCGTGCATGTGGTTGCGTGTGTTGACTGTGTCGCGTGCGTCTATTCTCGCACAGATCCTCCGGCGTAGTGAATGAAAGGTTTATTACGTGTTCAAAAAATCCTTATGCTCAGAACGTAGTGGTGGTGAGTGAGACGCGTCTGGTACACGCTGGGAGCAGATTAAAGGGACAAGAAGGAAGGCTGGTGTTGTGAAGGGAAGGTAGGCCAATGTGGAGGGTTTTTATTTTTTTTTTTTTTTTTTTTTTTTTATTTACATCACAAAGAACTGGCCAAGAGCAAAAAAAAAAAAAATAAGTAAGAAAAAGGTCATTTAGTTGCCAGTCCCTATAAAGGAGACAGTAAGAAAATATAGAAAAGGGGGTGGGCCAGTTAGGAGTAGAGTGTGGTGTGAAGGTGTGGTGTCGAGTGTAGTGTGAAGGTGTAGTGTGGTGTGGTGTCGAGTGTAGTGTGGTGTGGTGTGAAGGTGTGGTGTCGAGTGTAGTGTGAAGGTGTGGTATCGAGTGTGTTGTAGTGTGGTGTGGTGTGAAGGTGCGATATAAAGTGTAGTGTCATGTGTGGTGTAGTGTGGTGTGAAGGAGTGGTGTAGTGTGAAAGTGTGGTGTAGTGTGGTGTCGAGTGAAGGGAAGTGTGGTGTAAGTACAGTGGTGTGTACGACCCACCTACAACCCCTTTCACCCTTCGTCTTTAGGCAACACCGGCTAACACTTTTTGTCAATTGCTCCATCCTCTTCCTGTTCCTACTTTCACACACACACACACACACACACACCACACACACCCACACACACACACACACCACACACACAACACCACCACCACACACCACACACCCACACCCACACACACACACACACACAACACACACACCCACACACACACACACACACCCCCCCCCCCCCCCCCACACCCCCACCCCCCACACACACACACACACAACACCACACACACACACACACAACACACACACACCCACACACACACACACACACACACACACACACACACACACACACACACACACACACACAACACACACACACACCACAACACACACACACACACACACACACCACATAACACACACACAACACACACACAACACACACACACACACCATGTCCTGTCTTTCTCTATCGTCGCCTTAATGCGTTTAACTCCGTCTTGCTTTTATCTATTTTGTTTCTAGATTTCTCAGTAGTAATTATTGTTGGCGTGTGAAAGACTGGTTGTATAATTGTACGAGTGCATTATTAAGTTTGTCTTATTTTGTCGACTCGTGTCATGTGTCGGGGGGGGGGGGGGAGGATGATTAAAAAAAAATTGGGGGGTCTTTGTTGGAGGTCTTTTGGGAAGGTCTTTTTTTGGAGGTTGTTCTTTTTTTTGGTGGGGCCTTTCTAGGAGTTTTTGTGGTGGGTCTTTTTTTGGGGGTACAAATTTGGGGGGTCTTTTGGAGGTCTTTTGGGGGGTCTTTTTTGGAGGTGTCTTTTTTTGGTGGTGTCTATGGGGGAACTTGTTTGGAGGCTGGATTTTGTGGGGGTCTTTTTTTTTTTTGAGGTCTTTTTAGGATCTTTTTTTGGGGGGTGGGGTCTTTTTTTAAGGGGGTCTTTTTGGAGGTCCTTTTTGGAGAGGTCTATGTTAGGGGGTCTTTTTTATCAGTTACTTGGAGGGGTACTTTTATTTTTTCGTAATTCTTTCAAGTCTTCCTTTATATCGTCGTCTCCGTGTCATGTGTTGCTATATTCTTGATGCTTCGTGCGTCCATTTTCATTGCTTACAAAGTTTACCTTAATTCTAGTAATACATTTGCTGCCCTACAAAAAAACATTCTCCATCTAGTTACTGTGTGTGAGAGAGAGAGAGAGAGAGAGGAGAGAAGCGAGAGAGAGAGACGAGAGACGAGAGAGCGAGATGAGAGAGAGAGATGAGAGAGAGAGAGAGAGAGAGAGAGAGAGAGAGAGAGAGAGAGATAGGTACCATCTAGTTACTGCTGTGTCCTACGCGTCTTGCCAGAGAGAGAGAGAGAGAGAGAGACGAGAGAAGAGAGAGGCGAGAAGAGAGAGGAGGAGAGATGAGACGAGAGAGACGATGAGAGAGAACCGAGAGAGAGAGAGAGAAAAGAGAGAGAGAGAGGTACAACACTTAGATAACCCCCTCCCTGGCCGTTCCCTTATTGCATCTTACGCTCCCTTTATCTACACAGACACATACTTGCTCCCGGCTCACCATTTACATACACTACGACGTTGGTTAACGGGAACGAGGCGCCGTGGACTGGTGCTGGACACAGAGCGGTGCATAGACGACTAACATAATCCTAAGCCCTTATGGTATCCTATTTCGTATGGATGAGAGAGGTGGGACAGAGGACGCTATTACTAAAACCCTCTATAGTATTCGTCATAATAGTTTTCTGAAATGTCCTCTAGATGCCTATGAGCCCTAGTTACCTATTCTTAACAATTATAGATGCGTCTCAACCCCTTTGAGGCCCAGAACATTAATTTTTTATTGTAATTCGGTACCATTAGAGGATTTATGATTATAAGCAAATATGTATAGATATAACCTGTTTAGATCCTTGTAGAGTAAATAGTTTGTATATTAAGTAACTTTTCGTAATCGTATGGGCTAAAAACAGACAATTTTTATAGCAAAGGAAAAGATTTCTTTTGGGCGTTGAAGGGGTTAATGGGTTATGAAATATCCTCTTAGATTCCTTATATGCCTAGTTTACTATTCCTTAACCTTCTATAGTTATTTATTAATAGATTCGAAATATCCTCTTAGATTCCTTATAGATGCCCTAGTTACCTATTCCTTAACCTTCTATAGTGTTATTTATTAATAGATTCTGAAATGTCCTCTTAGATTCCTTATAGATGCCCTAGTTACCTATTCCTTAACCTTCTATAGTATTATTTATTAATAGATTCTGAAATGTCCTCTTAGATTCCTTACTGGTGCCTATTTCGAAATCCTCTATACTATAGGATTCTTTATTAATAGGTTCTGAAATATCCTTTTAGATTACTTATAGATGCCCTAGTTACTTCTATTAATAATTCCTAAACCCTCTGTGGGATCCTTCATTAACCCCTTGAGACCCAGAACGTGATTTCGATAGTAATTTGGGTACCATTAGACGATTTTTTGGGAATATGAGCAATATTTTCATACATATAACCTGTTTAGTATCCTTGTCCACTAAGTAATTTGGTATATTAAGTCACTTTTCGTAATTTTATGGCTCGACAACATACAATTTTATATAGCAAAGGAAATATCTGAGCGTGAAGGGGTTACTAGGCTCTGAAATGTCCTCTTAGATTCCTTATAGATGCCCTAGTTACCTATTTCTAAACCCACTATGTTATTCCTTATTAATAGGTTCTGAAATGTCCTCTTAGATTCCTTATAGTTGCCCTAGTTACCTATTTCTAAACCCACTATGTTATTCCTTATTAATAGATTCTGAAATATCCTCTTAGATTCCTTATAGATGCCCTAGTTTACTTTTTCTAAACTCACTATGGTATTCTTTATTAATAGATTCTGAAATGTCCTCTTAGATTCCTTACAGTTCCCTGTGTTACCTATTCCTAAACTCTCTATGGGATTCTTCATTAATAGGCTGTGAAATTTCGTCGCTAATTCTTCATACTTAGCAGCTCTCACACAAGTATATTTAAGATGTTATTAATTGTCAGGTGATGGAGAATGTGGGTGTTGTGAGTTAGGTTATTAGCCTGTTTAGATGTTTTATTTTGTTAAGTGTTTCGTTAAAGGGAAATTCCGGGTATTGTACAAATTTAAGGCATTGTTTGAGTATAATTGTGACGTCCATCAGAAGAATTTATATCAGTTTAATTGTTCTTTTTCATCTGTGTCTCTTTCTTTGTATATTTTGTTGCTTTCTTATTTTCGTTCTTACATTTTTCCTTTTCATCTACGTCTTTTTCTTTGTTATTCTATTACTTTCTTTTTTTAATTCCTACTTTTTTCTTTCTAATGTCTCTCTTTGTCGTTCTTTCCCGTATTAATTCCTCCTTTTTCCTTGCTCTTTTCTTTCTTTGTCGTTCTTTCCCGTATTAATCACTCCTCTTTTCTTTCTCTTTTCTCTCTTTGTCGTTCTTTCCCGTATTAATCACTCTTTTTTTTCTTTCTCTTTTCTCTCTTTGTCGTTCTTTCCCGTATTAA
This sequence comes from Chionoecetes opilio, assembly GCA_016584305.1. NCBI lineage: Eukaryota > Metazoa > Arthropoda > Malacostraca > Decapoda > Majidae > Chionoecetes > Chionoecetes opilio. The sequence goes on along the minus strand of JACEEZ010013042.1, from coordinate 102,652 downwards.
TCACTCCTTTTTTCTTTATCTTTTCTCTCTGTCGTTCTTTCCCGTATTAATTTCTCCTTTTTTCTTTCTCTTTTCTCTCCTTGTCGTTTTTTCCCGTATTAATTCCTCATTTTTTCTTTCTCTTTTCTTTTTTTGTCGTTCTTTCCCGTATTAATTCCTGCTTTTTTTTCTTTCTCTTTTCTTTTTTTGTCATTCTTTTCCCGTATTAAATTTCCCCCTTTTTTTCTTTTTTCTTTTCTTTTTTGTCGTTCTTTCCCGTATTTTTCCTTCTTTTTTTTCTTTCTTGTCTTACTTTGTCGTTCCCTTTTCCCCTATTAATTCCTCCTTTTTCTTTCTCTTTTCTTTTTTGTCGTTCTTTCCCGTATTAATTCCCTTTTTCTTTCTCTTTCTTTTTTGTAGTTCTTTCCCGTATTAATTCCTGCTTTTTTTTTCTCTTTCTCTCTGTCGTTTTCCGTATTAATTCCTCATTTTTTTTTTTCTTCTTTTCTTTTTTTTGTCGTTTCTTTCCCGTATTAATTACCTTTTTTCTTTCTCTTCTTTTTTTCCTTCGTTCCGTATTAAGCCTCCTTTTTTCTTTCTCTTTTCTTTTTTTCTCGTTCTTCCGTATTAAAATTCCCCCTTTTTTTCTTTCTTGTCTTTCTTTGTCGTTTTTCCCGTATTAATCACTCCTTTTTCTTTCTCTTTCTCTCTTTGTCGTTCTTCCCGTATTAATGCCCTCCTTTTTCTTCTCTTTTCTTTCTTTGTCGTTCTTTCCCGTATTAACTCCTCCTTTTTTTTGTCTTTTTTTTTTTGGTCGTTCTTTCCCGTATGAATTCCTCCTTTTTTTCTTTATCTTTCTCTCTTTGTGTTCTTTCCCGTATTAATCACTCCTTTTTTTTTCTCTTTTTTCTCTTTGTCGTTTCTTTCCCCTAGAATTCCTCCTTTTTTCTTTCTCTTTCCTTTGTCGTTCTTTTTTCCCTATTAATTCCTCCTTTTTCTTTATCTTTTCTCTGTGTTCTTTCCGTAGTAATCACTCCTTTTTTCTTTCTCTTTTGTCTCTTTGTCGTTCTCTCCCGTATTAATTCCTCCTTTTTTCTTTCTCTTTTCTCTCTGTCGTTCTTTCCCGTATTAATTCCTCCTTTTTTCTTTATCTTTTCTCTCTTTTCGTTCTTTCCGTAGTTAATTCCTCCTTTTTTTTCTTCCCCTTCTTTTTTTTGTCGTTCTTTCCCGTATTAATTCCTTCTTTTTCCTTTCTCTTTTCTTTTTTTGTCGTTCTTTCCTGTATTAATTCCTCCTTTTTTCTTTCTCTTTTCTCTCTATGTCGTTCTTTCCCGTATTAATCACTCCTTTTTTCTTTCTCTTTTCTCTCTTTGTCGTTCTTTCCCGTATTAATGCATCCTTTTTTCTTTCTCTTTTCTTTTTTTGTCGTTCTTTCCCGTATTAATTCCTCGTTTTTTTTCTCTTTTCTTTTTTTGTCGTTCTTTCCCGTATTATTCCTCCTTTTTTCCTTTCTCTTTTTTTTTTTTGTCGTTCTTTCCGGGATTAATTCCTCCTTTTTTCTTTCTCTTTTCTCTATGTCGTTCTTTCCCGTTTAATCATCCTTTTTTCTTTCTCATGTCTTTCTTTGTCGTTCTTTCCCGTATTAATTCCTCCTTTTTTCTTTATCTTTTCTGTCTTTGTCGTTCTTTCCCGTATTAATCACTCTTTTTTTCTTTGTCGTTCTTTCCCGTATTAATTCCTACTTTTTTCTTTATCTTTTCTGTCTTTGTCGTTCTTTCCCGTATTAATTCCTCCTTTTTTCTTTTTCTTTTCTTTTTTTGTCGTTCTTTCCCGTATTAATTCCTCCTTTTTTCTTTCTCTTTTCTGTCTTTGTCGTTCTTTCCCGTATTAATCACTCCTTTTTTCTTTTTCTTTTCTGTCTTTGTTGTTCTTTCCCGTCTATTAATCACTCCTTTTTCCTTCTCTTTTCTTTGTCGTTCTTTCCCGTATTAATTCCTCCTTTTTTCTTTATCTTTTCTCTCTTTGTCGTTCTTTCCCGTATTAATCACTCCTTTTTTCTTTCTCTTTTCTTTTTTTGTCGTTCTTTCCCGTATTAATGCATCCTTTTTTCTTTTTCTTTTCTTTTTTTGTCGTTCTTTCCCGTATTAATGCATCCTTTTTTCTTTTTCTTTTCTTTTTTTGTCGTTCTTTCCCGTATTAATTCCTCCTTTTTTCTTTCTCTTTTCTGTCTTTGTTGTTCTTTCCCGTATTAATCACTCCTTTTTTCTTTCTCTTTTCTCTCTTTGTCGTTCTTTCCCGTATTAATTCCTCCTTTTTTCTTTCTATTTTCTTTTTTTGTCGTTTTTCCCGTATTAACTACTCTTTTTTCTTCTCTTCTTTCTTTGTCGTTCTTTCTCGTATTTATTTCAGAAAGCTGTGAAAATAACCCTTCACAGCATCACTATAAGGAGCCATTTCTGGAACGAAACTTTAAACATTATTTTTTTAGTTCGGTAGTTAAACATATATTTTTTGCTTTCTTACTCAGCGTGGCCAAAAAAATAAAAAGACGCTGAGTGAACTTCCCTAAATACTAAGTTCAGTCACTTAGATTCATTAGATATAGATGCGGACATTTAGGAAAGATTTGGATTAGGAGGACCGACAAGGTGTGGAAATGCCCTCTGTGGCGAAAAAAAAGTGAGCCTCGTTTTTTTTTCTCTCTCTTTTCTTCTTCTTTTCCCCTCTTTCTCTTTCTCTCTCTCTCATCCCTTCTCTCCTCACTCTTTTTCTCTCTCCCACATACTCTCTCCTCTTCCCCATTTCTCTCTCCCACACATTCTCTTTTCTCTTTCTCCATCCCCACAACTCTCTTCTCCATCTCTCTCTCTTCTCTCTCCTCTCGTCTCTCTCTCTCTCTCTCTTCCTCTCTCTCGGCTCTCTCTTCCCCTCTCTCTTTTCTTCCTCTCTCTCTCTCTCCTTTCTCTCTCCTCTCTCTCTCTCTTCTCTCACACACAGACACACCAACACAATCATTAAGTCTCATAATCACTATTCCCACAACCTAAACACTCTTTGTAATTCCCTCGTCATCCCCTCTATCATCATATTTTCCTCATTTCTCATGTTTTTTTCTAATCTATTTTTCTTATTCCTTTTTTTTTCGTCTTTTTCCTCTTTTTTTCCTCCCCGGGCATCGTCTCGCCATGCCTCCATCTGCATACTGATGGACCTTTCTTCCCTGCCACGTCCCGACACATAATTTCCTTCTCCAGCTCTCACCCCCTTGCTCTCTTTTGTCCCTGCTCTCCCTTCCTTTTACTCGGCCCCCCTTCCCTTCCCTTCCCTTCCTTTACTGTCCCCTCCCCTTCCTTTCCCTCTCCTTCCCTTCCTTCCTTCTTCCTTCCCTTTACTGTCCCCTCCCTTCCCTTTCCTCCCCTTCGTCTTCCCTTATCTCCTTCCCTTTCCTTCCCTCTCTTCCCCCTTTCCCTTCTCTTCCTTTCCTTTACTGTCCGCTTCCTTCCCCTTCCCTTCCCTTCCTTCCCTTATTTTAACTGTCCCCCTCCCCTCCCCTTCCCTCTCCCTTCCTTTTCCCTTCCTTCCTTCCCTTCCTTTACTGTCCCCTCCCTAAACCCTTCTTTCCCTTCCCTTCCCTTCCTTTGCTGTCCCTTTCCCCTTCCTTCCCTTCCTTTTCCTCTCCCCTTCCCTTCCCTTTCCCTCCCCTTCCCTTCCTTTTTCCCCTTTCCCNTGAAATGAAACTTTTTTTCTGGCACTTCGTATTGTTACAGTATGCGTTTGCGTAAAATTGTCCTGAAAAACGGACATTCCTGTTTCCATTCATCCAGAGTAACACGAGAGACGCATTCAGCGGGGTACCATAAAGGAACAATTCCATTCAGAGTAGAGTAGAGTAGAGTAGAGTAGCATTCGCACAAACACCTTCACTTAATAATATATCTTGAAAGAACGTCGTCTCAGTGGTTTCGTTATCCGTAAAGCGACGCGAGATCATGAACGGAAGTACCTCAGGCATTGTCCTCGCTACGTCTCCTGTACCTCAGCCCGACACTACCTCGGGGGAATGAATGGGTTGTAGTGTGAAACCTCGGAACTCGGGGGAATGAAAGGTTTGGTGAGTGAGTAGAAGTACCTCGGGAAACTCGGGGGAATGAAAGGGTTGTATGTGAAACCTCGGGACTCGGGGGAATGAAAGGGTTGTAGTGTGAAACCTCGGGAACTCGGGGGATGAGGGTGTAGTGGTGAAACCTCGGAACTCGGGGGAAGAAAGGGTTGTAGTGTGAACTCGGGAATGCTGGGGGGAATGAAAGGGTTGTAGTGTGAAACCTCAGGAACTCGGGGGAATGAAAGGGTTGTAGTGTGAAACCTCAGGAACTCGGGGGAATGAAAGGGTTGTAGTGTGAAACCTCGGGAACTCGGGGGAATGAAAGGGTTGTAGTGTGAAACCTCAGGAACTCGGGGGGGGGGGGGGGTGGGGGGGGGGTGTTGAAGGAAAGGGTTGTAGTGTGAAACCTCATCTTCAAGCCCCTCGGGGGGGGGGGATGAAAAGGTTGTATTCTGAAACCTCATCTTCAGGTGGTCCTAGGCGGCACAAAGAGGCGGCGGCAAGAGTCTCCTCGCCGCCGTCAAGGTTAAGATTCATGAGCGCGGACATGAAAAGCTTATCACGAGATGCAGCGATATTTCAACCTTTATAACTTTTACACACGGGCGGTAATGGCATAAAAGTGGTAAATATCCTGATTTGTTTTAGTTCCAAGGGATTATCTGTGTCTTCATGTGTTAAAGGTGAAGATAAAATGGTTAGATCTTGCGCTTTAGTGGTTCCAACTGGCTGTGGTGTGTGTGTGTGTGTGTGTGTGTGTGTGTGTGTGTGTGTGTGTGTGTGTGTGTGTGTGTGTGTGTGTGTGTGTGTGTGGTCCTGTGTGTGTGTGTATGGTGTGTGTGACTGTGTGTGTGTGTGTGTGTGTGTACAGTGTGTGAGTGTGTGTGTGTGTGTGTTTACTGTGTGTGTGTGTGTGTGTGTGTGTGTGTATCTGTGTGTGTGTGTGTGTGTGTGTTACAGTGTGTGAGTGTGGTGTGTGTGTGTGTGTGTGTGTGTGTGTGTGTGTGTGTGTGTGTGTGTGTGTGTTGTGTGGTGTGTGTGTGTATCGGGTGTGTGTGTTGTGTTGTGTGTGTGTGTGTGTGTTGTATTGTGTGTGTGTGTTTCTGGCTTTGAGTTTACGCGACTTTGATTTTTAAGAGATCATATAGAACATTAAGGGCTGTCTACAAATTTATGCTGTTTAATTTTGCTTTCCTATTTTTTTTCTCTCTCTCTCCCTCCCTCTCTCTTTCTCTCTCTCTCTTTCTCATCACACCGCGGGCCGCCAAGTCCTGCAAGTGCTCTTAAAACTTTTAAATAGATGCTGGTGAAGCTCTTGTTCCCGTCACCATGGCAACACACACACACACACACACACACACACACACACACACACACACACACACACACACACACACCACACACACACACACACACACACACACACACACACACCACACACAACCAAAACACACACACACACACACACACACACACACACACACACACACACACACACACACACACAAACACACACACAACACACACCACACACACACACACACCACACACACACACACACACACACACACACACACACACACACACACACACACACACACACACACACACACACACACACACACACACACACACACACTGCAGATATCTCCAACTTGCAGGGATGGAGTATTCGTATTCGGTATTCGTACTCAAATACAGTTTTTGGGAGTATTCGTAATCGTATTCGCATAATTTTTATTAGAAATCTAGAAATGCTGATTCGTATTTGAATACTTGGAAAAAGCATTCGTATACTTCGAATAATCTGACGAATAATCCTAAACTTTAAGTCATTGTTCCTTACAACTCTTGCCTCCTGGGTGGACGTGTACAGTACAGGTTCGCAGGCTCTGGCAGCCTAAATCAAGGCGGCGTTTGGAGTTTGACTCAGTTGCTATTTCCCAGTGGACGACGACTGGGTTGTCCAGGTTGAAACAGACTCATTGTTCTATTGTTCTGTTGCCCCCTGGATATTACATGTACAGTACTGCGGTGATATGTCGCCTCCGTGGTGTAGTGGCTAGTGTGCCTGGATACGAATCTGCGGCCCCTGGTTTGAATTCGGGCCAGGGCAAGTCGGCGACCAGCCAAATCAGCTGTTCATCCTCCCTTTCAGGGTTGATAAATGGGTACCTGGGGAAACCTGGGTTAGGTAACTGTGGTAATCCGGATGTCACACTAGCCCTGTGTCCCGGGGTAACGGGTCCTCACCCACCACAGGCTCAAAAGGCAAATGCCAAGGAGATGAGCACCGAAGGCCACGCGCAGCATAGCGCATCCCCCCATCTTTACCTTAACCTGTATTGCGGTGTCTCTCGGAGGTTACAGTGAATTCACAGTCCGTGCAAACAGTGTGGCTCATAAGTCATTATTCATCAAGGCATTTTACCATGGCATAACTTTGGTACAGTGCTATGTCGAGTTATACCAAGAAGTTATTTATCAGCGAAAAGTATTCATGAATGCATTCATGAATAATTTCACGCCGTGTTCGTATTTGTATTCAAATTAACAGTATTTCAGTGTATTCGTATTCGTATTGGTAGGGATTTGAAGTATTCGTAGTCGCATTGGAATACACAACTCTTGTATTCACTCCCCTCCATCCTCCTCCTCCTCCTCCTCCTCCTCCTCCTCCTCCTCCTCCTCCTCCTCTCACTCCTTCCTCCTCCTCCTCCTCCTCCTCCTCCTCCTCCTCCTCCTCCTCCTCCTCCTCCTCCTCCTCCTCCTCCTCCTCCTCCTCCTCCTCCTCCTCCTCCTTTCAATATGTTCGAAGTAAGAAAAACGTCAAAACATGTATTGGACCACTGAAAGATAAGAATAACATCTTAGTAAATGAAAATAAGAGTATGGCGTCCGTACTCAATGATTAGTTTAATGCGGTTTTTATTAAAGAAGACGAAGCTCCATTACCTTATTAAAGAAGACGAAGCTCCATTACCAGAACCAGTAAACATGTCTGCGGGACTCGAAAGTGATAGATTGGTAATAGGAGAGATAACAGTAGACGAAATATCAAAAGTATTTGCAGAAACTTGACCCAGCAAAATCCGTGGGGGTGGACAGTCAACTTTCGCTCCCATTAAAGATTATTTTCAATAAATCGCTAATGGACAAAAATGTTCCTAGTATGTGGAAACTAGCTAATGTTACACCGATATTCAAGAAAGGGAGTAAGAGCCTCGCAAGTAATTATCGCCCAATTAGTCTAACGTCTGTGATTGTTAAACTATTTGAGAAAATATTGCGGGATAAAATAATGTCTTTTCTCAATGAAAATAACTCTATACTAAACTCCCAGCATGGATTTCGAAATTAGAGATCCTGCTTAACAAACCTACTCGATTTTTTCAATGTCATTTATTCAAACTAGGACGCTAAAATTCCCTCGGATATAATATACCCTGACTTCCAGAGAGCCTTCGATACAGTTCCCCATAAGCGACTTTTGACCAAGCTAAGGGTGCATGGTTTAGGAGAGCAGTTATGTTCATGGATTGGCGACTGGCTTTCAAATCGTAAACAGCGG
>JACEEZ010013042.1:87500-90000 GCA_016584305.1 Chionoecetes opilio | reverse complement strand
TCTCTCTCTCTCTCCATAGGTATTCACTCCAGTTGCCTCACTTCATTCTACACGAAGATGTATAAATCATCGCTTTTTATGTGTTTTGTTGTCCTGACTCTTTTATGTTTGTGGTAAGAAACAGGGAGGGAGGTGGAGTGTGTGTGTGTGTGTGTGTGTGTGTGTGTGTGTGTGTGTGTGTGTGTGTGTGTGTGTGTGTGTGTGTGTGTGTGTGTGTGTGTGTAAGCGTGTGTGTGTGTGTGTGTGTGTGTGTGTGTGTGTGTGTGTGTGTGGGTAGCTCCTCCAATCACAATTTTTTTACGGTTTTTGTCATCGTCGGTAGGAAGAGAGAAAGAGAAGAGAGAGAAAAAAAGGGTAAAAAAAGAAGGGTAATTTATCTATGTGTCTTGACGGGACGATCCATCAGGGCGGCGATTATGTATGTAGGACACGAACACCCTCACGAATTACTCGCGTCACTCCATTGTGCTGTGTTGTAATCCCCATGGTTATCAGGGCGGCGACTATGTATGTGGGACACGAACACCCTCACGGATTACTTGCGTCACTCCATTGTGCTGTGTTGTAATCCCTATGGTTAATGCCAAGTACTTAAAGGGGGCGTGTTGTATTATTATCTAATGTATTAAGGTTTGTAAAAGGGCATGTTATACTATCTGATGTATTAAGACTTTACAACAAGGTAGATTTAAATAATAAATAAGGAGAAAAACTGGTTCACAAATAGGTAAATGATTGGAATGGACTCAGTCATCCGGTAGTTAGTGTGGAGTCAATAGGGAGCTTTAAAAGGAGGTTAGAAAATTTCATGGATGGGGATGAAAGGTGGATGTAGATAGTATTAAGTAACAGGAACTACCACGTGTAGGTCTCGCGGCCTCTTGTAGCTTCCTTATTTTCTTATGTTCTTATGTACAAAGGCATGTTAAATAATCTGATACATTAAGGTTTTGTAAGAGTATAGGAAGAAAGTTTAGGTATGAGGTAGAGGTATATGATGAAAGAAACGAGACGGTACTTACAGTGTGAACTTTTGGGATTTTTTACGTATTTTTGAGCTATAAGGGTTATGTTCATATTTTTTTTCTTCTGAAGTGTTTATTTAACTATGTAGATGTACTGTGTAGGGTAATTTTTTAATATTTATTGTAGCAAAGGGTGTTTATCTTGTGAGGTTGGATGAAAAAGAGAGAGAGAGAGAGAGAGAGAGAGAGAGAGAGAGAGAGAGAGAGAGAGAGAGAGAGAGAGAGAGAGAGAGAGAGAAGAGAGAGAGAGAGAGAGAGAGAGAGAGAGAGAGGAGAGAGAGAGAGAGAGAGGAGAGAGAGAGAGAGAGAGAGAGAGAGAGAGAGAGAGAGAGAGAGAGATCAAAGGTTATGAGAAAAGGTTATGGCCCAGCTAGGAAAACTTTCACACACACACACACACACACACACACACACGCACACACGCACACACACACACACACACACACACACACACACACACACACACACACACACACACACACACACACACACACACACACACACACACACACACACACACACACACACACACACACACACACACACACACACACACACACACACACACACACATACACACACACATATTCTATGTAAACAATAGTCTCCTACATCCTACTATAAACACTCCATCGCCTTCATTCCCATTAATCTATCCCACAGAACCCATCCCATATATCCCACAGAACTTATCCCACAAAACCCATTATTATGTACCACACCCTACCACCATATTTTTTCCCTTTGGACATAATTCATAAAACTAGGAAAAAATATATGGTGTTACTTTTTACCTCGTTTTTCATTATGCAAGCCAAAAAAATAAGCTGGTTTACTTTTTTTCCAATTTTTTCCCTTTTTTGGACATCTTGCACTATATACAGTACCGGGAAATATGTGATTGTTTTGTTTTCCTCATTATTTTTCCTCTTCTTGACACTCCACTGTGCTCTGCTGGATGTCAAGGCAATGGGAGTAAGGAGGAGGAGGAGGAGGAGGAGGAGGAGGAGGAGGAGGAGGAGGAGGAGGAGGAGGAGGAGGAGGAGGAGGAGGAGGAGGAGGAGGAGGTAATTTACTCGTTAAGGAGATGAGAGAAGCAAGGAATGTGAGGAAGTAATCTGCATTCTTGTAAAGGAAGGAGAGGAAGAAAGGAAAGAAGTGGAGAGCAGGGAAATGCAATGGGGTGCTGCAGAAGTAGTGGGAGGGAAACAGGAAGATAAAGATGGAGAATGAGGTGGAAAAAGAGAATAAAGTAAAATGTGAAGAGAATGTTAGGGCATGGAAGAGGAAAGAAAGAAAGAGAGAGAGATGAACATTGTGTTTAAGTCGCTAGAAAAGAAGGAGAAGGATAGAAACAGGAAGAATAAAGAAGGAGAGATGGAAGAAGAAATAAAGTATACCGTGAAGAGGTGGTTAAGCATAGAAGAGAAAGAGGAAATAAAGAAGACAAAGGGACAGAAGAAAATTGTGTTTAA
>JACEEZ010013042.1:77500-82500 GCA_016584305.1 Chionoecetes opilio | reverse complement strand
AATAATAACTGAGGAGCAAACTGGGTAGCGAGGCGTGGGGACTGTCTGTTACTGCGACGCATAGTATACCGGTACTGGACAGTGGACAGTCACTGGACACGTACGGTTCCTGACAGAAAAGGACAGTTTAAGCTGTCCTTTTTAAGGAAAATTAAAAGTAGAATTTGGTAAATACATAGATAAATAAACAAAATTAATTAATATATTTAAATTCTTCTGAGTCTGTCAAAAGGCCAATCAAAAAATACTCAAACAAGGGCCGGATTTGGCTCACGGGCCGCTAGTTGAATAGCCCTGCTATTGTGGCTACTCTGCCCGAACATTTTTGTACCCCCGGCTCATGCGCCTATGCTCTTGGAGAAGGCTTTTGATATGGTGCTAAGAGATGTTGTAGCCTTTTTTTCTCTCTCTCTCTCTCTCTCTCTCTCTCTCTCTCTCTCTCTCTCTCTCTCTCTCTCTCTCTCTCTCTCTCTCTCTCTCTCTCTCTCTCTCTCTCTCTCTCTCATATCATGTATATCAAGATAAAATTTGTAATTTTTATGATGTAATTGTAATTGTTGTGCTTCTAAACAGTCAATTACAATTTCAAATACAATTACTTTATGATCGATAAGCTGAATTACAGTTACAATTACTAGTAAATTAAAATATACAATTACAATTACCCCAAAAATGTGTAATTAATAACATTTCAATTAAATTACAATTACAATTACTCCAAGCCTGCTACTGGCCCATCTAGGAAAGTAAATAGAAATGATTAGTGAAATATCAGTAGCAAATAGAGTAAATATTAAGGAGCAAATTGCCAAAATAAGGATAAGGAAAGAGCTAAAAGAATACTGACTGCCATCTAGGAAAGTATAGATTGAGATTGTTAATGAATTATCAGTAAAAAGGTGAAAGGAATATCAATAATCAGGTAAAAGAAATATCAATAAACGTTAAGGAGTAAATTGGAAAAAAAAATATAGATAGAATTAGAGTAATTATTGAAAAGAAAAGAAATTAGAGTTGCTAAATCAGTAGAAATCAACGTAAATTCTAAGGAGTGCAAAATAATTATTCAAAATCACATCAGTAAAAATACAAGTAAATAGGAAGTATAAGAGTGTAGAAGTGTCAAAGATAAAACCTAAGGAAGGAAGATAATAGGCGAAAGGAAAAAGAAATATAAAATAGGAAATAGAAAAATGTAGTTTGTAGTAGTAGTTAGAAGATTGTTGTAGTAGTAGTTAGTAGTTTGTTGTAGTAGTTAGTAGTAGTAAGTAGATTGTTGTAGTAGTTAGTAGTTAGTTGTAGTAGTTTGTAGTAGTAGTTAGAAGATTGTTGTAGTAGTAGTTAGTAGTTTGTTGTAGTAGTTAGTAGTAGTAAATAGATTGTTGTAGTAGTTAGTAGTTTGTTGTAGTAGTTAGTAGTAGTAAATAGATTGTAGTAGTAGTTAGTAGAAATTTGTTGTAGTTAGAAGAAGTTTGTCGTAGTAGTTATTATTAAGTAGATTGTTGTAGTAGTTAGTAGAAATTTGTTGTAGTTGGAAGTAGTTTGTGGTAGAAGTTAGAAGTGGTAGTTAGTAGAGGTAAGTAGTTTGTAGTAGTAGTTAGTTGTTAGTTGTAGTAGTTAGCAGGAGTAAGTAGTTTGTGGTAGTAGTTAGTTGTTAGTTGTAGTAGTTAGCAGGAGTAAGTAGTTTGTGGTAGTAGTTAGTTGTTAGTTGTAGTAGTTAGCAGGAGTAAGTAGTTTGTGGTAGTAGTTAGTTGTTAGTTGTAGTAGTTAGCAGGAGTAAGTAGTTTGTGGTAGTAGTTAGTTGTTAGTTGTAGTAGTTAGCAGGAGTAAGTAGTTTGTGGTAGTAGTTAGTTGTTAGTTGTAGTAGTTAGCAGGAGTAAGTAGTTTGTGGTAGTAGATACAATATATAAGTAGGAAATAGGAATAGGAAAGAAGAAGACAAGCGCTATAGGCTCCAACATAAAAAAAGCCACGTACTTACCTATTTGAAAGGACTCCTGAAGAGAGACAAGTAAACATTGAGTATAAAAATGTAGCCACGTACTCACCTATTTGGAAGGACTCCTGGCAGGTGGTGGGCACGATCTGCTCCATCTCGAACTGGGGCATCCGCATGTTCTTGTACATCTTGATGGGCGCGCCGTTCTTCCAAAGCAGGTTGAGCTCCTTCATCGTCTTGGAAACTGTGAGGCAAGGGCGGCAGAGGGACAGAAAGGGGAGAAAGTAGTTAGTAGTTATAGTTAGTAGTAGTATGTAGTTTGTAGTAGTAGTTAGTAGTTAGTTGTAGTAGTTGGTAGGAGTATGTAGTTTGTATATTGTTGTAGTAGTAGTTAGTAGGTTGTTGTAGTAGTTAGTAGTAGTAAGTAGATTGTTGTAGTAGTTAGTAGAAATTTGTTGTAGTTAGAAGTAGTTTGTAGTAATAGTTAGTAGTAGTAGTTAGTAGTAGTAGTTTGTAGTAAGTTAGTAGTAGTAGTTTGTAGTAGTAGTTAGTAGTAGTAGTTTGTAGTAAGTTAGTAGTATTAGTTTGTAGTAGTAGTTAGTAGTAGTAAGTCAGTCTGTAGTAGTAGCAAGTAGTTTGTAGTAGTAGTTAGTTTTAGTAGTTAGTTCAGTAGTTAGTAGTAGTAAGTAGTTTGTATATAAAGACTCCAGTTACATAGTGTAGTTTCGTATCAAATAAGTCTCGAAATTGAGTCCCGAGGGTAAAAAGTAATATTGTTTTTTGATAGTGCAAGGAATTTTAATGGATTTATTAAAACATTTAATGGCTATTTCAGAACCTTTGAAGTCCTGCTATTGAAAAGTTGAGGTTGTGTGTACTGAATAAAGGAAAGAGAGTATCACGAAAATACAAAGTATCGAATATAAAGACCTGCTAATAGAATAACCTAACCTAATCTTACTATTCCTCCGTTACTGTTTTTTTTTTTTTTTTTTTTTTTTTTTTTTTTTTTTTTTTTTTTTTTTTTTTTTTTTTTTTTTTTTTTTTTTTTTTTTACTTTTTCGACTAAAGTCTGTTTTTTTTAACGAGGCAAAAAATCCTGACCCCTTGCTGCTTTACTGACTGATATTTGATGTCAGGAGAAGGGAATACTACGCTTCTTCTAAATTTCAGCTATATTTATCATAGTTAACCATATTATCAGGTAAACATAGGCATCATTTTAAGTATAAGACCTTAAGATAGAATGGAATTTTTGTCTCGTAAAAAAAAATAGACATACTTTCTTTACTTAATTATTCTGTGTTGGGTTTACTCAGGTAATTGATTAGTGATATTTTTATAGTTTTAATGGAGTGAGGTGAGACAGTGGTGCCATAAACACGCCATTATCGCACATGGTTGAGGGAATTATTGTGTTGCCTTTAAATGTAAAAAATGTCCTTTAACCCCCAGTGACGCTTAATGAGTTTTGGCGACATTAGGAAAGGTACTCCAGCTGATTACCTGCCGCATAATTGCCCCCCCTGAGGGACACACACACACACACACACACACACACACACACACACACACACACACACACACACACACACACACACACACACACACACACACACACACACACAACCCCCCCACACACAAACACACACACGGAAATGAAATATAGTGATGATAGCATTATGAAAGATTTCTCTCTCTCTCTCTCTCTCTCTCTCTCTCTCTCTCTCTCTCTCTCTCTCTCTCTCTCTCTCTCTCTCTCTTCTCTCTCTCCACACACACACACCACACACACACACACACACACACACACACACACCCTTGTCCAATACATCTAATTGCCATGTTCAATAGTCTCTGATCTGATTGCTTCAGCTGATTGTTCCACCGCGGATTGTCACATACACTTGATTGTCCTTTATGATTGTTAGTCTACCTGATTACCTGAAGCGATCGCCACACACCTGATTGCCACACCTGTAATTACCACTTAACACACACCTGGCTATCACTTACTTCCCTTACACAGCTTCACTTCCTAATATAAATTAATTTGGCATACATTTAACACAGTGTTTATAAAGACTGTCCATTCTTTCATTTATCTATCTATCTATCTATCTATCTATCTATCTATCTATCTATCTATCTATCTATCTATCTATCTATCTATCTATCTATCTATCTATCTATATATATCCATCCCTCCATAGTCCATACATCTATCCATCCATCCATCCTTCCTTCCTTCTTCCTTCTTTCCTTCTTTCCTTCCTTCCTTCCTTACTTCCTTCCTTCCTTTCTTCATTCCTTCCTTCCATCCCTTATTTCTTCCTTCCTTCCTTTCTTCCTTCCTTCCTTCCTTCCTTTCTTCCTTCCTTCCTTCCTTCCTTCCCTGCTTCCATCCATCCATGCACTTATCCATCCATCCATCCACTTATCCATCCATCCATCCATTCCTCCTTCCTTCCTTCCTTCCTTTTTTCCTTTCTTCCAGCCATATATCCATCCATCCATCCATCCACTTATCCATCCATCCATCCATTCCTCCTTCCTTCCTTCCTTCCTTTCTTCCTTTCTTCCATCCATCCATCCATCCACTTAATTATCCATCCACCCATCCAGGTCACCCGTCACACCAACACGCAATCCTAAGCTCAACACGGGAACTGCCTTGCTTTGGAAAATGTAACACGTGATCGGGCCGCGATTCAACATGAGCCAGACATGTTGTTGCCGCAAACTCACCTCACTCTGCGCCAAAGCCTGACTTAACCTCCCAACTCACGGCCTGAATCCCCCGTCAATTACACGGATGAACACTGTTTTAGGACCTCAATCCCTTGCTTTACGTGGAGTTTAATAACTTTTTTTTGTGGGGATGAACGAGTTACGTCCATTGTCTCGTATTTTTGGTGGTATTTGAAACTAGTGGGACATTGGGAATCAGAACGTTATTGCCTCGTTAAGCCTTGAGTGGTGGTCAGGAAAGGGATAGAGGAGGATAGACGGATACTTACAGCTTGCTATTTCCATGGTGCAGACTTGTGAATCCAGAGGG
>JACEEZ010013042.1:60000-75000 GCA_016584305.1 Chionoecetes opilio | reverse complement strand
AGAAAAGAAGAAGAATAGAGAAAGTATTGATTAACTAGAGAGAATTAGAAGAAAATATAGGTTGAATTTACAGGAAAGAATACGTTGAAAGGAATATAAAAGAGACACCCACCCTCTTGTACGTTTTCTCGAAGGAATAGAAATTGTGAAGCGTATTTGTGATGCCTAGATGAAGAAGAAAAGAAGAAGAATAGAGAAAGTATTGATTAACTAGAGAGAATTAGAAGCAAATAAGGGAATGACACAAAAGAAAACGTAGAAAGGAATATAAAAGACACCCTCTTCTCCGTTTTCTTGAAGGAATAGAAAATGGATAGCGTATTTGTGATGCCTAGATGAAGAAGAAAAGAGAGAAATAGAAGAATAGTCAGTTAACTTGAAAGAATTAGAAGAAAATAAGGGAATGACACAAAAGAAAACGTAGACAGGAATATAAAAGACACCCTCTTCTGCGTTTTCTTGAAGGAATAGAAAATGGGAAGCGTATTTGTAACTCTCACTGTCACCACAACTATTAATATCAGTAAACCGTAAAGGGCAGAGGAACACCCCATGGCGCCACTGCCCGCTCAAGCCCCACCTAACTCGCCTGTTGCTGGTGATAACAAAGCCATTTCGTTTTTACCAATTCTTTGTGTGTGTGTGATCGTATACACTTAAAAGAATAATTTTTCTCCCCCGTATGTAAAAGGGGAGGAAGGGGAGGAAGGGGAGGAAGGGGAGGAGAGAAGGCTAAAAGGCAACGACTGTAAAAATGTTGCAGAAAAACATGAACCTAACACGAACAGGAGATGAAAAAACGAAGCAAAAATATGTGAGGAATGACAGAAAAAAGGGACAAACTATGAAAGAGAGAGAGAGAGAGAGAGAGAGAGAGAGAGAGAGAGAGAGAGAGAGAGAGAGAGAGAGAGAGAGAGAAGAGAGAGAGAGAGAGAGAGAGAGAGAGAGAGAGAGAGAGAAGAGAGAGAGAGACGAGAGAGAGGAGAGAGAGAGAGAGAGAGAGAGTTATGAAAGACACATGAAATATTTTAGCGAACATGAGTGAGCTTTGTCATGTAAAAAAAATGAAACATAAAAAAGAAAATATGACAAACTTAATGAAACAAACTTGATAAACAAAACGGATGAATCTAAAACATACATACATACATAATTAATATACAAAAACACTGTAATTGGTCGTTCCCAGACATACGAATTAAAGACTTTCCATATATAAAATAAATCCTATAGTTACGTTTTCTTATTAATCGTAGAGCGAGTTAAGTGTTGGATTTACGACCACTCGTTTCTCGTCTAACGGGTTGCTCGTTTAACAGATTGGAAACGTAGATTACGGTCATTATTTACTAGTTGATCATGGCGACGATCATTAGTAGGGTCATGTTGTTTGCTTGTTTACTGCTATTGTTGTGGTTGTGGCGGTGATATATAATGGGCGTGTGTCTGTGTGTGTGTGTGTGTATGTGTGTGTGTGTGTGTGTGTGTGTGTCTGTGTCTGTGTGTCTGTGTCTGTGTCTGTGTCTGTGTCTGTGTGTGTGTGTGTGTGTGTGTGTGTGTGTGTGTGTGTGTGTGTGTGTGTCTGTGTGTGTGTGTGTGTGTGTGTGTGTGTGTCAGCATCTAGATTTATGAGGTGGTTTGGGCATTGTGGGTTCTATTCATGTTTATATTTTGTTTGTTGGTGTTTTGTTCGTGTATTTGTTTGTTTTTGATGCGATTTTGCGAGTTCTAGTATTTGTATTTTTTTATTATTTGTTGTTGGTTGTTGGTGTTATTGTTGTTCTTGTTTTTTTTTTTTAATGTTTGTGTTTTATTGGTTTATCTGTTTATTTTGTATGTGATTTTGCTGATTTATTGTATACTAGCCGCAAAGCCACACTCCGGGCGGACTTTTTGGCTAGCTCCTGCGGAGGGCTATTGGTAGGCCTTCGGCCCACCAAACACAGACTCTCCAGATAGCCCCTTCTAACTTTCCTGAAATCATGGATGTATGTAGAAATGTATGTATTAACGCCAACCCATTCACATCACCCCCAACCCATTCACTCACCCATTACCCATCACCCCCCACCCATTCACTCACCCATTACCCATCACCCCCCACTCATTCACTCACCCATTACCCATCACCACACACCCACTCACTCACTCATTACCCATCACCCCCCCCCCCCCTATTCCCTCACCCATCACCCATCACCCCAACCCATCACCCCCCACCCATTCACTCACCCATCACCCCACACCCTTTACCCATCACCCCACCCATTCACTCACCCATTACCCATCACCCTACATCAAGGTTTCCTCAATTCTCGCAACCCACTTTTTTTTTCACAATTCTCGCTAATAGGCTACTAAAAAAAAAAAAAAAAAAAGTGATCGGATCATCCCCAAAGTGGCCTTAAAATGTTCCCCTGGTCAACTTGGTTCCAAAACTGTGCCATATGATGGGATTGCGCCACTGGGGGTGGAACCTATCGCGGACACACAGACACACACACACACACACTTTTGATTACATTATTATAGATATGGTTGTTTATCATTCGTTGTTGTTGTTGGTAGCAGTGTTGTTGTTTTTGTTGTTAATAGTGTTGTTGGTAACAGTGGTGTTGTTGTTGTTGTTGTTGTTGCTGTCAATGGTGGTGTTGTTGTTGCTATTGTTGCTTTCGTTATGTTGATGGTGAGGTAAAGGAGAAGGCGAAGAGAGAACCTGCTATCCCATTATCCTTTAATCTTTTTCTACACTGCGCAAAACTTTCTCGCGTCCCATTTCCTGGTGTCATATGCGGGCTTCGTCTTTCTCCTATCCCCTATCTCCTATCTCCTATCCCCTATCCCCTATCTCTATCCCATATCTCCTATCTCCTATCCCCTATCTCCTATCCCCTATCCTTATCTCCTATCTCCTATCTCCTATCCCCTATCTTCTATCCCTCCCTTATCTCCTATCTCCTATCCCCTATCCCTATCCCCCATCCCCTATCTCCTATCCCCTATCCCCTATCTCCTATCTCCTATCCCCTATCTCCTATCCCCTATCTCATATCCCGTATCTCCTATCCCTTATCCCCTATCTCCTGTCTCCCATCTCTTATCCCCTATTATCCTATCTCCTATCCCCTATCCCCTATCCCCAATCTCCTATCACCTATCACATATCTCCTATCCCCTATCTCCTATCCCAAATCTCCTATCACCTATCACATATCTCCTATCCCCTATCTCCTATCCCGTATCTCCTATCACCTATCCCATATCTCCTATCTATCTCCTATCCCCTATCTCCTATCTCCTATCCCCTATCCCCTATCTACTATCTATCCCCTATCTCCTATCCCGTATCTCCTATCTCCTATCCCGTATCTCCTATCCCCTATCTACTATCTATCCCCTATCTCCTATCCCTATCTCCTATCCCCTATCCCTATCTCCTATCCCCTATTCTCATATCTAACCCACGCCCTGCCTCGTCCCATCACCTCCTAAGCGCGACTCAAGCCACACCTGTCACCTCTCCCGCGGGTCTTATGAGCCAACTTGGGTAAATCAGCGCGTGAAGCAAGTCTAGTTTAGGTTTAAGTTTATTTAATATAATCCATTATCGGGGTGTCTCGCTAAGCTTGCAGGAAAATTATGGTTCCCGAGAGAGATATTACACACACACAGACAGACAGACACACACACACACACAGACAGACAGACAGACAGACAGACAGACAGACAGACACACACACACACACAGACAGACAGACAGACAGACACACACACACACACATACATACACACACAGACACATACATACACACAGACACACACACACACACACACACCCTCCCTTTAAATATATCTTATCTTATCTTTTAGTGTTGTGTGTGTGTGTGTGTGTGTGTGTGTATTCATGTAAAACTAGATGAATACACACACACACACACACACACACACACACACACACACACACACACACACACACACACACACACACACACACACACACCCTAAAAGAGAGAGTGAGGGATTTAAAAAAGTTTGGGAGGAAGACTGACGGGGAGAAAACGAAAAAAATATAAAAAGTTTGCTTTGAAACCCCAGAGAAAAGACAAACAACAAAGTAAATAATAAAAAGAGAGAAAACGAATACATTTAGAGAAAGAGTAGAAATACAGGAATGTTAAAAATACAACTTACAAAGCAGAACAAGGAAAGGGCGAATTTTTTTTTTTAAACACTAACACTAAAAACATTATTGAAACAACACAACTAAAAGTAAAACACTAAAACACTAAATTAAAACACTAACATTAACATTATCGTTCATCTTCTTCCCAGAGAGAGAGAGAGAGAGAGAGAGAGAGAGAGAGAGAGAGAGAGAGAGAGAGAGAGAGAGAGAGAGAGAGAGAGATGCACACAAGATCTATTTTGTACATGAAGAATCACATTTAAAAAACTTTTTCTCATCTTTTTGTCCTTTCTTTTTTTCTCTCATTTTTCCCTGTTCTGTTTCTTGATCTATTCACCATACATATTATGTTTTTTTTTTTGTTTTTTTACATATGTGCCTATAGTGCGTGTAGGCGCCTAGTGACCTCCAGGGGTGGGATGGTAGGCCCTGGAGGCTCACTTTAGGGCTGTGATGGTTGGCCCTCGCCCGTGGTGGCGCAGGCAGGATTTTTATAGTGACGCCTGTAATTATAGAGGCTCATGCCGCCCCCCTGTGTCCTCCGATGTACTCTCAATCGAAGGTAGAGTTAATGGGCAGCATGTGGGTGTTCTTAGGCCACTCGACGGTTGCAGAAAGATCTTAAGTGGATATTTGCCCTCATCAGAGATCGAACTCGTGTCACCGAGCCAAAGACACTACAAGCAGGATAGGAAAGCTGAGGCCCTAGCCTAAGCATAATATGTGATGTCTAAAACGAGCGCCTTCTTTTGTCGTCCAATGTAACTGTTGATTGAGACTTATTCAAATCCAAGAATTACTTGCAAGAACCTCAATCAAGAATAATGCTCTATGCATTTTTAGCGCACACACACAACACATACACTTTCAGACATGATAATATTATATACTGCAATAAATTATTACTAGTTTGAAATTGAACCCGTGCCCACTACACCACGGAGGCGTACTTTTACAAGAAGTGACAACTGATATTTATACAATAAAACAACGAGCGCCGGTGCTGCCACCTAGCGGCTGTCCAAACACTTCCCCCAATGGACAGCACACTCCGAAACACCTGCTTTCCTATCTTGCGTGTTGGGTCTTTGCACCGAGCATGCCACTCGGAGACGCAAACCACTCTGCTACTGCCTCCCCTATATATGAGTTATCTTCTGTTCATTCATCTTCCCTTCCCTTCCCATCCTTTCACTTCCCTTTCCTTCCCTCCCTTCACTCCCCTTCCCTTTCCCCTCCTTTCCCCTCCTTTCCCTTCCCCTCCCTTCCATTCCCCTCTTTTCCTTCCCTTCCTTTCCTTCCCTTCGCTTCCCTTCCCCTCTCTTCCCTTCCCTTCCCATCCCTTCCCATCCCTTCCCATCCCTTCCCTTCCCTTCCCTTCCCATCCTTTCCCTTCCCTTCCCTTCCCTTCTCCTACGTGATAGACATGTAGATCTCACTATACGAAATTGGAGAGATGGCAGAGAGAAAAACAATAAATGGTAGGGGATACTGTTATAAAATCTGGACATTTATTGACAAGGCCAGAAATGCATCCGTTGTGACAGAGAAAGGTATATATTTTTTCTTGTTTCTCTCACCTTTCCTTCATCTTTGTTTCCTTCTCGCTCTATTGACTTCTTTCATTCTGCTTTCACTCCACTCTTTTTTACGCTCTCTCTCTCTCTCTCTCTCTCTCTCTCTCTCTCTCTCTCTCTCTCTCTCTCTCTCTCTCTCTCTCTCTCTCTCTCTCTCTCTCTCTCTCTCTCTCTCTCTCTCTCTCTCTCTCTCTCTCTCTCTCTCTTCCCATTGTTCATTTTTCTTTCACCTGCCACTTTTTCTCTTTCCATCCTGTTTTACCTCTCGAAATAGAAACAAGAGAGAGAGAGAGAGAGAGAGAGAGAGAGAGAGAGAGAGAGAGAGAGAGAGGAGAGAGAGAGAGAGAGAGAGAGAGAGAGAGAGAGAGAGAGAGAGAGAGAATAAGTCCCATAAGTCCCAGCCAACCTTAATATCTCTGTACTGTGGCATTCATGGAGGGGGGGTAAGGGGGTCTTTTCTCCCTCTTGAGGACGCGAATGGAACGTGGATGGACATGGAGAGCGAGAAGGAGGGGAGGCAGGGGAGGCAGGGGAGGCAGGGGAGGCAGGGGAGGCAGGGGAGGCAGGGGAGCTGTATTGTGTTGGGGAGAAAGTTGGGGAAGGGAAAGCATTTGACTGAGAAAAAGGGGAGGAAAGCCTTAAGAGGGCATTGAGGAGAAGAGAAAGAAGAGGGAAGAGGAAGAAGGAAGAGAAGGAAAGACTTGGAGGTATTGAGAAGAAGGGAATGAGGAAAATTTGATGATTGGAAGAATAGGAGGAGGACCATAAGAGTGCAAGAGGAGAAACCTAAAGAGTAGAGGAGGAGAAGAGAAGGGAAGACTGAAGATAGAAGGAAGGGAAGACTTGAGGGATGGAGGAGGAGGAGAAGAGAAGGGAAGACTGAAGATAGGAGGAAGGGAAGATGAGGAAGACTTGAGGAGGAGAAGAGAAGGGAAGACTGAAGATAGGAGGAAGGGAAGATGAGGAAGATTTGAGGAATGGAGGAGGAGGAGGAGAGGAGGAAGGGAAGATGAGGAAGATTTGAGGAATGGAGGAGGAAGAGGAGAGGAGGAAGGAAGGTGAGGAAGACTTGAGGAATGGAGGAGGAGGAGGAGAGGAGGAAGGGAAGATGAGGAAAGACTTGAGGAATGGAGGAGGAGGAGGAGAGGAGGAAGGGAAGATGAGGAAGACTTGAGGAATGGAGGAGGAAGAGGAGAGGAGGAAGGGAAGATGAGGAAGACTTGAGGAATGGAGAGGAGGAGGAGAGAGGAAGGGAAGATGAGGAAGACTTGAGGAATGGAGGAGGAAGAGGAGAGGAGGAAGGGAAGATGAGGAAGACTTGAGGAATGGAGGAGGAAGAGGAGAGGAGGAAGGGAAGATGAGGAAGACTTGAGGAATGGAGGAGGAAGAGGAGAGGAGGAAGGGAAGATGAGGAAGACTTGAGGAATGGAGGAGGAGGAGGAGAGGAGGAAGGGAAGATGAGGAAGACTTGAGGAATGGAGGAGGAGGAGGAGAGGAGGAAGGAAGACTAATCATTCGAAGTAGGGAGAGGAGGCAAGATTTAAAGGAGGAAAAAGTAGTGAAAGTAGTATTTTGAAAAGATGGAAGAAGAGGAGGAATAGATAAGAAGAAAAAAATGAAAAGAAGTAATAGATAAAGTAAATAGGAAAATGAGACAAGTAAAGGAAGGAAGAGTAGAGAAGACTGAATAAAGAAGGGGAAGGAGGAATTACAACGAAGAAACAGAAGAAAGAAAGGAACGTTAAGGAAGAAAATAAATATAAAAACATGAGTTATGACCCCCAAAAAATAACAAAGAAAAACAACGTAAAAGTAAAAAAAATAACAAGGAATAACAAAGGAAATGGGAGTTGTGTAATTTATTAGTACTGGAAAAAAGGACAAAATGAATGGGACAGCGCCCCCTCAAAAAAACAACGCCCCCTTTCACCCAAAAAAATTCCCTAACTGCCCATAACGTCCACCAAAGGTCTTGCCTACGACCTCAAAAGAAAAAAGAGAAAAAGGAAAACAAAAAGAGATGGGAAGATAAAAGGCCGTGACAACAGGGGTAAACTAGGGGGGGGCACTCAGTAGAGCGCATACCTCCGCCCGAATATTTCATTAAATATATATATATATAATATATATATATATATATATATATTATATAATATATATAATATATATATATATATATATATATATATATATATATATATGCACTCAGTATGAGCGCATACCTCCGGCCGAATATTTCATCAATTGGTTGCCATGGCAACAGTTGTCAATAGATTTCATCCAAAATTAAATCAGTTCTTCCTTATACCAAATATACTTGGTATACCGAGTTTGGTCCAAATCTATTCGTAACTTTTCGAGAAATCCTGTACACTAACAGACAGACAGACAGACAGACAGACAGATCGGGGTGAAAACATAACCCCTCCAACTTCGTTGGCGGAGCTAATAATAATAATAATGATATGGAATGAAAAATATTGTAAGAACGAGAGGTGGAAAAGGAGAGAGAAAGAAGAAATAGGAGTGAAACAGAGGAAGAAAGGAAAAATATTCAGTAGGCAATGGAAAAACGAGAAAATAGTCAAACATAAGATGATGTAATAAGGATAAATAGAAAAAAATACAAGGGAAAAAAAAAAATGGGAAAATAGATGAACTAAAAAGATAAAGAAAAAAAAATAGAATAGTGGAAAAATATAAAGGGAGAAACAAAACAAAACGTGGAAAAATAGATGTACTAAAAATTAGAAAGAGAGAGAAAAACAGAGAAGAGGTCTTGGAGGAAGGGTTTTTCAGGGAGGGGAATTAAAAAGAATTAAAAGAGAGCTAAAAAGAAAATAACTAAAGAGAGATAAAAAGAAGAGAAGTTGTCTAGGAGGAAGGGTTTTCATGGCGGTGAATTATGAGACCCCAGGACGGACAGTGGCGGTGTTATTGTCTTGTTCATACTACTTGTCCTCCCCTTATTGTGACAGCGATGACCCAACGAGCATTCTTGGCTACGTTCTCTTTGTCTCTTCCATTACCCTCTCCTCCTCCTCCTCCTCCTCCTCGTCCTCGTCCTCCTCGTCCTCGTCCTCCTCGTCCTCGTCCTCCTCGTCCTCGTCCTCCTCGTCCTCGTCCTCGTCCTCCTCGTCCTCGTCCTCGTCCTCCTCGTCCTCCTCGTCCTCCTCGTCCTCCTCGTCCTCCTCGTCCTCCTCGTCCTTGTCCTCGTCCTCGTCCTCGTCCTCGTCCTCCCTCGTCCTCGTCTCCTCGTCCTCGTCCTCGTCCTCGTCCTCGTCCTCGTCCTCCTCCTCCTCCTCCTCCTCCTCCTCCTCCTCCTCCTCCTCCTCCTCCACTATCATAAATCAACTCTTGTCAACCTCCTCCTTCATCTCCACACTAACCACAAGACTTACTGTGGCTTATCTCCACCACCACCACCACCACCTCCACCACCAGCACCACCTCCACCTCCACCACCACCACCCAGTCAAGTCAACACCACCACTAGATAAAAAGTCAATTTCAACACCACTTCAGAAAAATCAACACCATATATCACACCTCACCACTATTGTAGCTCAACTCACTGAGCTATGCTGATGATATACTGCTCGCACCCACTGCGGATGCGTTGCAGGACCTTATCAATGTGTGTCAGGTGTATGCTGCCAAGCATGACTTTATCTACAACACCACTAAGACAGAGTGCATGGTAGTATCACCGGCACGCACTCAGGTGAATTACCTCAAAACAGCAATGGCTCGGTGGGTCTGCCCTCATTTTGTGGATAGATTCGCATAATTAGGCCATGTTATATCCCACGACATGACTGATGATGATGATATCATCAAGCAGACCACCAAGCTTCTTGTCGTGGGAAATACTTTACAGAGGAAATTTTCCTACTGTTGCAGAGAGGTGAAGATGGAGTTATTCAGGAGTCACTACTACTCTATATACTGCAACTCGCTGTGGTCGCGGTTCAGGGTGGCCACTCTGAACCGCCTTAAGGTCTGTCACAATGACATCCTTAAGAGGCTTCTGGGGCTGCCCAGGTGGTGCAGCTCGTCCCTGGCTTTCGCTAGGAACGGGGTGAACAGTCTGGATGTGGATCCGTTGACACTCCGTGTTCAGTTTAAGGAGTAGGGTGGAGCTCTCTACGAACTCCATCATCACCTCTGTCAGGCAGAGCTCGGCCTATGTATGTGGACCTATACAACAGCGGTGGCTGGGTCTGCTGTTTGTGCAGAATGTGGGGTAGCACAGGTGTCCATGTATGTTTATTCTATGTACTTTGATACTATGTCCCCTAATGTGCCTGTACTATGTTCTTTTGTTTGTTTTTGCTCTAGTACTTAAGTTAACTCCTTGGCTTGTTCTTGTTGCTTTGTTTTGTCTGTATGCCTCCGGGCGAAATAAAATTATTATTATTATTATCATTATTATTATTATTATTATTATTATTATTATTATTATTTATTGATATCATATATTATTATGATTATTATTATTATCTACTAATTATTTTATATATATTATATATATTATATTATTATGAGACTATATTATTATAATTATATGAATCAAGACAAAGGAGTAAAAAATAGACTAAACATATGGGAAAAAAGACATAGAGAGAATGACAGTAAACAGTGTGAAGGAGGAACCACAACCAAAATAGCATGACAGTGAGGAACGGTAGGAGAAATAGGATAATAACATTAGGGAATTAGAAAGAATAGAGGAATAAGTGTAGATCGTATAGTAAACAAAGTGTGTATAGTTTGACAGTGACCACCCCGCAGCCTCGCCTCTACATCACGGGGCAGGCCAGGTGGGACGGCTATTGGGCAGGTGGTGGATATATAGGACCCATGGGGGGTGGGGGTGGGGGAAGGTGTAGGGGAAGGATGGGAGGAACGTAAGGATACTGATCAGAAAAAAATAATGAAAGGCGTGTGTGTGTGTGTAAAGGAGAAAGGGAATAGAGGTAGGGAAAAATTAAGTTGATGGGAAATGGGAATGGAATGGAAATGGGAATGGGATTAAAAGGGAGATAATGAAAGGGAGGAGATGTAATAGTGATGATTTAGTATTGTGAAGGGGGAGGATGAGAGAGAGAGAGAGAGAGAGAGAGAGAGAGAGAGAGAGAGAGAGAGAGAGAGAGAGAGAGAGAGAGAGAGAGAGAGAGAGAGAGAGAGAGAGAGAGAGAGAGAGAGAGAGAGAGAGAGAGAGAGAGAGAGAGAGAGAGAGAGAGAAAGAGAAAGAGAAAGAGAGAGACATAATGATGATAATACTGATGATAATGATAATAGTAATAATAATAATTTTAATAATAATATCAACAATAACAGTAGCTGAATAAAAGCTAAAAAAAGAAGTCTGATCTACCATCCCAAACTGTTCATCAGACAGTAAAACCTCTTGAACACGTTTTCTATTAGCAAATTGAAGGACTTGCAACTTTTATTTCTGACAATTCTCACGTATTTGACCAAAATGGTTGTCCGGCTAGAAGGCAGCAACAAAATGATAGATTGTTGGCGACCACTTTCTGGCATTTTGACACGGAATTGTTAAGCCTAGTGGAAAAATGCACAACAGCAAATTTGTTAAGATATACAATTTTTATTCTCTGGTGCAATCCGTATTCCATCAACCATTATACCTATTGAGAAAATTGATGTTTTGTGTAAAAACAGAAAAGTTTCATTGTTTTCTGCTTTTAATAACTTGAAATGAAATGAAAAAATATTTTACTATAGCTTAAAAGAAACGTATTTGTCTGCTCAATCTTCACTACTTCATACTTTGTTTGCCCACGGCTCATAGTTTTAGAGTTATTAAAAAAGAAACATGATTTCTTACCAAAATTCCAAAAAATAGCAATATTTTGAAAATATTTTGCACCTCAGATTCTCATGAACATAGGTCCATAGAGGCTTTCAGTCATGCTGAACTCGAATCGATTAATTTTTTCTTATTAATACAATGCTAAAACTTTTTCTAACCTATGTACCCTTATTAAACCAATGGGAATAATTGAATATAAATGAAATATATAAACGTAAAGTACAGTTATTTAGATCAAGATTGTATTGCAGATGCTGATGATAATAATGATAAGAACAATGATAATAATGATAACAATAGTAATAATAGTAATAACAACAACAACAACAGTAATAATCAAGCCTCGCATCAAGACATCTTTTTAGAATTCCCGCCTAGGTCTGCCGGCATCCAATTAAGCCGTGTTTTCACCGCGCCGCGCCAGGTACGAGTAATTAAGTGTTCCAGGTGTATACATTTCTTAAGGCGGCCCGACGATCTCCTTAATGAGACGGAAATTAAAATATCTTCCTCTAGGCCTATACAGATATTCTTCATTTCTTATAGCCATCCCTCCTCCTCCTCCTCCTCCTCCTCCTCCTCCTCCTCCTCCTCCTCCTTCCTATTCTCCTCCTCCTCCTCCTCCTCCTCCTCCTCCTCCTCCTTCCTCCTCCTCCTCCTCCTCCTCCTCCTCCTCCTCCTCCTCCTCCTCGTAATTACGCACAACCACCTGAGGGCCAAGACTGCTGAAGAAGGCGATGAAGGAGGAAGAGAGGAGTGTTAAGACGAGGACAAGAATGTGGGAATATATATAGATAAATAGATAAAAAATAGAATAGAGGATAGGATAGAGAAGATAAGATAAAGCTAGGGATAAAGATAAGATAAAGATAAATAAATGGATAAAGGAGATAGGATAAAGAAGGGAAAAATTAAAAAGGGTAAATAGAGGAAGATTTAGGAGAAGGGAGGAGAGAATGTACACAGGGAGATGAATATAAGCTATAAAGAAGACTGGTGATTGGTCCTCTCTCTCTCTCTCTCTCTCTCTCTCTCTCTCTCTCTCTCTCTCTCTCTCTCTCTCTCTCTCTCTCTCTCTCTCTCTCTCTCTCTCTCTCTCTCTCTCTCTCTCTCTCTCCTTTTTCAGTTTTCTCTCATCTCCTCAGGTTATTGACGCCTCTTCCTCCTTTCTCATTATCTCACACCTTCCTTCTCATCCCCGTCCAATTTTTCTTATTATTCCATCATCATCTTTAACATTATTTCACGTCACTTTCAGCCTCTCAACAGCCTCTTCCCTCGCCTCTCTTAACCCTCACACTCTCGGTCTTCTTCCCCACCAAGCCATTACCATCCTTGGTTTAGGCTTTCTAACTTCGGTAAAAGTAACCCATTACAGCCCAAGGGTCACTATCTAGGGTTTGGGTCAGGTCTCACCAAAGGGGTCAGTATTGATCCCCAGGGGTCGATGAGAACTTCCAGGGGCCAAGTAATGCCTTAAGGGTCGAACGGGGGTCGATAAATACCGGAAAGTTGATTGGAGTTTGTATACCATTCGGACAAGTTTTATATAATATACCATGATAATATATATATATATATATATATATATATATATATATATATATATATATATATATTATATATATAATATATATATATATTATATATATATATATATATATATATATATATATATATATATATATATATATATATATATATATATATTATTATATAATATATATTATATATATATATATTATATATAATATATATATATATATAATATATATAATATATTATATATATATATATATATAATATATATATATATAATATATATAATATATATATTATAATATATATAATATATTATATTATATATAATATATATATAATATATATTTTGGGGGAGGCGGTGGCCGAGTGGTTAGCGTCTTGGAGTGGTGAGCTCGATGTTCCGAGTTCGAATCCTGCCGGGGGCAACTCTTTCGAGTTATCGAAAGGAGCTTGTGTCATATCCGATGGTGGTGTGGATGGAATGAAAACAGTCGTGATGGATGGTGTGGCGTAAAAGAAAGATTTGCATTTTATTCCACTCTTACATCTCTTTATCTTGTCTCTCTTCATCAAGGAAAGTAAATATTTCCTGCCGCGCAACACAGAAGACTGGGTTCTTCTTCCACGAGTTTGTTTCCAAAGACTACGAATGTACAAATGAACCAAAAGAAAAGTAAGAAAAAACCCAATATTTTCCTCAAACAAACAGGTGTCCATGCTCAATAACCTCCGCGTTCCCCTCTCCCTCACACCTCCCCTCATTCTCCCTTCCCTCATTCCCCTCGCGGATTGACCCAACGACACCTTCCCTTAAGTCAGGATTACCGACGCCCTTGACTTAATCCTCCCCAAGTAAGTCATATAAGGTTCTGACGTCCCCCTTGCATGGTCCCACGTCTCCCCCCCCCTCCCGTAAAGACCCGCTGCCCCCCCCCCGCCCCCCCCGCCCGCCCTCCCCCCCCGTCCCGCCCCCCCCGCGTCCTCAGGAGTAAATACACCTTAGGAAAGTCAAACAGCGAAGCCTCAGTCACGAGTTGAGAAGCAAAGGGGAAAGGGGACGAAGAAAATGGGGAAAAGGTGGAAAAAAGGGGATAAAGGTGGAAAAAAGGGGAAAAGGTGGAAAAAAGGGGAAAAGGTGGAAAAAGGGGAAAAGGTGGAAAAAGGGGAAAAGGTGGAAAAAAGGGGAAAAGGTGGAAAAAAGGGGAAAAGGTGGAAAAAAGGGGAAAAAGGTGGAAAAAAGGGGAAAAAGGTGGAAAAAAGGGGAAAAAGGTGGAAAAAGGGGAAAAAGGTGGAAAAAAGGGGAAAAAGGTGGAAAAAAGGGGAAAAGGTGGAAAAAGGGGAAAAAGGTGGAAAAAAGGGGAAAAGGTTGGAAAAAGGTTAATTTGTGGCTACATTGAATTCCTTTTGGAGTAAACGAGGGTCGTTTAGTTTTAAGTGTTTTTTTGTTGGATGGTGACTGAGGCTTGAGAGAGAGAGAAGAAGAGAGAGAGAGAGAAGAGAGAGAGAGAGAGAGAGAGAGAGAGAGAGAGAGAGAGAGAGAGAGAGAGAGAGAGAGAGAGAGAGAGAGAGAGAGAGAGATCAAAGAACGGAAATAGCGAGAAAAAGAAGAAGAGTGCACACGGAAATAAACCAACAAACCAACCACACACACACACACACACACACACACACACACACACACACACACACACACACACACACACACACACACACACACACACACACACACACACACACACACACACACACACACACACACACACACACACACACACACACACACACACACACACACACACACACACACACACACACACACACACACACACACACACACACACACACACACACACACA
>JACEEZ010013042.1:35000-42500 GCA_016584305.1 Chionoecetes opilio | reverse complement strand
TTGAAGTGTACGGCGTCCTACATGGAAAGTACACAATCCGCAGTGGATTGAACGGAGCTGGGGCCTGATTGACTGCTGCCTCCCAAGAAAGCGCCAGGCAAGGCTGCCGCACCACCCTTGAACCTCCACACTGTGTTCACACCATTACAAAACACACATAACATGACCTATCTATCAAGCACTAAACCTACCCCCACAAACTAGTAGTAGTTAGCCATAGATTACAGCTTTCAACTTTCCTCACAAATTCCATGCAGTTTTTCTATATTGCATGGTATCACTTCTTTTCCGGCCAGCTTCGGCTGGAGGGATGGGTGGGTGAGGAGGAGCCTTCTACTTCCTATCCTTTCTCTCTTATTATCTAGTTAGTGTAGTATAGTTAAAGCAAACAGTCTTGTAAGGACCTATCGGTCTGTTGCTGTTTGTGTTTCCTTTGTATTCCTTTGTATTCCACCTTCTGTTCCTTGTCCCTCCTTCGCCCTCAGTCTCACCCATACCAGAACCAAACCATCATTTTCCTATTCCTTGAAATATATTGATAAATCATCTCTACCTTTTCATTACCACTAAACTATATACTTCGTTTTACATTATGAGGAACGAACGAAACGAAACCGAAATAACTACTTGATTAAAATAAGTATTCAGTTGAAATTGAGGGCTGGTGTTTGTTTTTCCTCCTTGGTGGTTTTCTTGTCTCATCTCCGTTTTCATTTTCCTCCCAATTCCCCCTAAAATTATGCATTGTACGTGGGGATTTAGGGGGATTGGGTGTTCTTAGATTCACAGGCGTCCCTTCAAATTAATTCAACTTCTTAAAACATGCAACGAGACTTGAATTCATCCCCCCCTCCCCCCCCCCCACACACACAGTCACACACACACACACACATGAATGAGGCAGCAGTAACCTCCATGCATGGTTTAGTGTGGCTTGTGCATGAAGGATAGGAGTCTGGATAGGGCGGGAAAGGTGCGTCGCCTCAGGATATAAACACAGGGTCGTGGTCAATATGGAAGCGACTGTAAAGGGGAAAGGTTAGGTTAGGTTAGGCTGGGTTAGGCTGGGCTAGGTTAGTTTAGATAAGGTTAGGTTAGGTTAATTTAGGTAAGGGGTTAGGTGAGGTGAGTTTAAGTTAAGGTTAGGTTAGGCTATGTTAGGTTAATTTACGTAAGGGGTTAGGTTAGGTGAGTTTAAGTTAGGTTAGGTTAAGTTGGGTTAGGTTAATTTAGGTAAGGAGTTAGGTGAGGTGAGTTTAGGTTAAGGTTAGTTAAGGTTAGGTTAAGTTAATTTAGGTAAGGTGCTAGCTGAGGTGAGTTTAGGTTAAGGTTAGTTAAGGTTAGGTTACTTTAGTTTAGGTTAGTTTAGGTTAGATAAGGTTAAGTTAAGTTAAGTTAAGTTTAGGTTAGGTTAGTTTAGGTTAAGTTAGGTTAGGTTGATAGTTTTGGGTTTAGTTTATATGATTCAAAAAGGGATATGGACTAAGGCGACTTGAGTAATACAAAGGAAAACGTAAAGGGTAAGGGTTAATTAGTCCGCAGGTATACACGCGCCGAAGGATATATAGCTGAATAATAAAATAAATGGAAGGTTTAGAATGGAATGAATATCTAGTGTTTGCTATATATTTGTGTCATATAGATTGGAGTAATGACTTGTTTTTTTCTTGCTTTCTTGTTATTTTCTTGTTTTTTCTTGCTTTCTTGATGTTTTCTTGTTTTTTTTCTTGCTTTCCTGCAGCTTTTTTCTTGTTGTTTACATACTTTCTTATTGTTTTCTTGTTGTTTTCTTGCTTTCTTGCTGTTTTGTTCTTGTTGTTTACTTACTTTCTTGTTGTTTTCTTTTGTTTTCTTGCTTTTTTTATTTTTTTCTTATTGTTTACTTACTTTCTTGTTGTTTTCTTGCTGTTTTCTTGCTTTCTTGCTGTTTTTTTCTTGTTGTTTACTTCCTTTCTTGTTGTTTTCTTGTTGTTTTCTTGCTTTCTTGCTGTTTTTTTCTTGTTGTTTACTTACTTTCTTGTTGTTTTCTTGCTTTCTTCTTGTTTTCTTGCTTTCTTGTTTTTTTCTTGTATTTTAGAGGTAAAGAATGAGTCTCTTTTAAGGTTAAGGAGCCTGAGTTATACGAATGATTAATACAATGACTTATACAATGGTTGGGCAGGCAAGCGATCTTTCCCACCTGGCCAGAAGGAATGAAGGAAAAGAAGGAACTGAAAGGAATGGCAAGGAAAGAATGAAAGCAAAGGAAAAAACCAGCTTGCGTTCCTTCCGGCATATTGTTGTGACGAATTGACTTTATACCCCCAGGCTGCAGGGTGGGGGGTTCCAGGGGTGGGGGGTTGAGGGATGATGGAAGGCAGGGTTAGGGGGTGGAGGGAGGGTGGAAGGTAAGATGGGGTTGGGTGGTAGGGGGGTAGGAGGTTTGGGTTGCGTGGGAGGGAGGGTTAGTGGCGGGTTAAAGTGGGGAGAGAGGGTTACTATGAGGTTAGGGAGTTGAGGATGGAGGGGTCAGGGGAATGAGGGTAGGGGGTGGGGTTTATTAAGGTTGAAAGGGTGAGGTTGGGTTGAGTGGCTGGGGAAAGGTAAGGATTGGGTAGGGTGGGAAGGAGCGTGGGTAGGAGGGATGGTGAAGGCAGGGAGGAAGGGAGGGAGGGAGGTTAGGAGGAAGGGAGTTTGGGAACTTAGCTAAAGATGACTTAAGTAGGCAAGTTGAGTCACTCTCTTAACCGCAACTCTCACCAAGTGGTTTCAGATACTCTTGAAAGAAAAACAAATCTGCATTATTCATATCTTTCCGGGGAAGAAATTTGTCCAAGTTAAATTTGAGTCTTCCTCCTACAACTTCGAAAATCATATATTATTATTTTCGCATGTTTTCAGTCTTTATAGTAACTTAAGGATGTTGAAGCATTTATAAGTAAATTTTGTCTTTTTTGTGAATGCTTGTATTAATTTTTTGTGAATGTTTTTATTAATTTTGTCTGTTTTGTGAATGTTTTTATTGATTTTGTCTGTTTTGTGAATGTTTTTATTAATTTTGTCTGTTTTGTGAATGTTTTTATCAATTTTGTCTGTTTTGTGAATGTTTTTATTAATTTTGTCTGTTTTGTGAATGTTTTTATTAATTTTGTCTGTTTTGTGAATGATTTATTAATTTTGTCTGTTTTGTGAATGATTTATTAATTTTGTCTGTTTTGTGAATGTTTTTATTAATTTTGTCTGTTTTATGAATGTTTTTATTAATTTTGTCTGTTTTATGAGTGATTTATTGATTTTGTCTATTTTGTGAATGATTTTTTTATATATACGAGTACTTATGTCGTAGGGATAATTGGCTGCAGTATAGGAATATAGGTCAGTCAGTGCGTGCTGAGGCGTATCGCTATTATTGCTAAGAGCATCGCCCCAGCCTTGTGCGTGTCTCGTCAAAGCCTGGATAGCTCTGGAAGAAGCGAGGCGCCCTAACGAAGCCACTCAAGACGCCGCGACCTTGGATCTGTCGCCTCATGTTACACTTTTACAACGGCGCCTCCCTCGAAAACATCATCAGCTTTTATTTTCTCCAGTGTTCTCTCAAGCTTGTCCTCGCGCTTCTCATCAATACAGTTAATCTCGTTTTTTTATTTGATTAATTTCAGTATGTGATAATATAAGCTTTTACAACGGGGTCTCGAAAACATCATAAGATAATCTAGCTTTTATTTTCTCCAGTGTTCCCTCAAGCTTGTCCTCGCGCTTCTCATCAATACAGTTAATCTCGTTTTTTTATTTGATTAATTTCAGTATGTGATAATATAAGCTTTTACAACGGGGTCTCGAAAACATCATAAGATAATCTAGCTTTTATTTTCTCCAGTGTTCCCTCAAGCTTGTCCTCGCGCTTCTCATCAATACAGTTAATCTCGTTTTTTTATTTGATTAATTTCAGTATGTGATAATAAAAGCTTTTACAACGGGGTCTCGAAAACATCATAAGATAAACTAGCTTTTATTTCCTCCAGTGTTCCCTCAAGCTTGTCCTCGCGCTTCTCATCAATACAGCTACCCTCGTTTTTGTATTGATTAAGTTCAGTATAGGGGTTGCTGTAATGATATAAGCTTTTACAATGGGGCTTCGAAAACATCATGAAATAATCTAGCTATTATTACCTCCAGTGTTCCCTCAAGCTTGTCCTCGCTCTTTTATTAATACAGTTAACCTCGTTTATTTACTTTATTAATTTCAGTATAGAGGTAATTGTGATAATGTAATTTTCCTCGTTTGGTTATGCCATAAGTCAGCAGCGTAACTGTGATTAACCTCGAGCCAGGGTTCAAGGCTAGGAACGTAATTCTTAGCGTTAAGTACTTCATTTCACGGTGTGTTTCCCGCGTAAATTGGTTCACGTCAGATGATAATGTTAAAGTAGGTGTAGTGTGTACTAATCTTTACAAGTTTTTTGAGGTAGAAGCAAAAATCAATTGGTTTGAAAAAGGAAGATCAAGAAAAATTGGTCTGAAAAATGGAATATCAAGAAAATTGATTTGTTAAAAGAAATATCAAAGACCCTGGACGCCATTTTGCCTCCATATCATATCATCCATAAGCCTAAATAAGGAAGATAAAAAAAGCCTACAGTCGGTATAGGCTCCAACATAAAAAAAATTAAAATAATTATCAATAGTTTGGCTGCCGGTGGATGTGTTGGGTGTATTTAACTATTTATTTTAGCACATTTTGCCACATTTTCTGGTATGATGTGGAGGGCGAAGGTAAGTGGAGGTGGATACACGAGGTGGAGACACGGAGTAGCAGGTGGAGAGGAGAAGATACCAATTACGAGTTTTTATCTGCCAGCTGCGTGTGTCGATAAGAAGATGGAAACTGATGATCACCACACTCTGTCCCCGCCCTTCCCCCGCCCTCCCCCACGCCCCACTGTCCTCATGCCCTATATCACCTCTCTCTCTCTCTCTCTCTCTCTCTCTCTCTCTCTCTCTCTCTCTCTCTCTCTCTCCCCTCGCTCGCTCGCTCGCTCTCTCTCTCTCTCTCTCTCCTCTCTCTCTCCTCCTCCCTCTCTCCTCTCCCTCCTCCTCTCCTCTCTCTCTCTCTCTCTCTCTCTCTCTCTCTCTCCTCTCTCTCTTCCTCTTCTCTCTTCTCCTCTCTGTCCTCTGTCTCCTCTTCTCTGTCTCTTCTCTCTTCTCTTCTTCTCTGTCTGTCTGTCTGTCTGTCTATCTGTCTGTCTGTCTGTCTGTCTGTCTTTCTGTCTGTCTGTCTGTCTGTCTGTCTCTCTCTCTGTCCGTCTGTCTCTCTGTCTCTCTATCTGTCTGTCTCTCTCTGTCTCTATATATGTCTGTCTGTCTCTCTCTCTCTCTCTGTCTCTGTCTATCTCTCTGTCTCTGTCTCTCTCTCTCTCTCTCTCTCTCTCTCTCTCTGTCTCTTTGTCGGTCGGTCTCTCTCTCTCTCTCTTTATCTGTCTCTCTCTCAAGTTTTAGCTCAATCTTTTAATAATTTTCGTTACTTTTCGTCTGCCTTCACTGCTTTTCGTCTACCGACTTCACTGATAACGATAGAAGTGGTCTCGTATAAGGTGAGCTTAATGAAGTATTTATTGTAAGGTGTAAAGAAAAGAAAATACGCATGTTTTTTGTATATTTCGAAATGCCTCATAGCTTACTTAATTATATTGACTGTCTTAGTTTAGTTCAGACTTAATTATGTCTAACTGTCTGTTAAAAATATGAAAATGTGCTCGTTTTGTATATATTTCGAAACGCCTCATACCTTATTACACTCTATCGTGTGGTGAGCTTTCAAAGAACATGGCTTCAGCAGCTTCCGTGTTCGAATAATACGCACCGTGCAGCAATACTCCCGTGATGGTTACCTGTCATGTGCATCGGTTCGTTATGTCATATTTCCACCATGGCACATCGCTCATCAAACACACACACACACACACACACACACACACACACACACATACACAGACACACACACACACACACACACACACACACACACTTGTTTGTTTTTGTTTGTTTTTGTTTAGAGGATAATGCCTCAGAGCCATAGTGATCTACCGCTGCTGCATATTAGTGTTGGCCGAAGCCACCACCCCGGGGGGTGGTCACAAACCCCCGGCTGGCACCCGGTACCCATTCACTACTGGGTGGACAGGGGCTAGGGATTTAAGAAAGACCACCCATCTATCTTTCGCTCCGCCCGGGGATCGAACCCGGGACTTCTCGGTTGTAAGCCGAGCGTGCTAACCACTACACTACAGAGTTCCCTGCACACACACACACACACACACACACACACACACACACACACACACACACACACACACACACACACACACACACACACACACACACACACACACACAGACACACACAGACCCCCCTCTCCTCTCCCCACACAGACATAATTCCCTGCGTTACATCCTCAATCACGGTCAGATACAGGCACATTTGAAGCATAAAAAAATCACGTCCACATCAATACGGGACTTAAAGCAGCCACACACCCTTAAAAAAGCAAACCGTCACAGCCGCATAAAAGAGTCCTGTGGTGCGCAGCTGCCCTGGTGGTTGCGCCTCGCCTGGCTCGAGTTGCGTTGCGTTACGTTGCGAGTTGCGAGTTGCGTTGCGTTGCGTTGCATTGCGAGATGCGAGTTGCGTTGCGTTGCGAGTTGCGAGTTGCGAGTTGCGTTGCGTTGCGAGTTGCGAGGTGCGAGTTGCGTTGCGTTGCGAGTTGTGAGTTGCGTTGCGTTCACTCGCCACGTTGCTATATAGGCGCTGTCTTTCCCATCCCCGCCGCGTCGCCCATCCTTCCCATCCCCGCTGCGCCGCCCACACCCCCGCCACACTTACAACTCTATTCCCCATCAGGATCAGTAATGACTTCTGTCCGTACAAGGGACACGATAAAAAAAAACCCGCTGAGGCTCACTTGCAGATGCGCGACTCTCCCTGGATTCCTATTACCATTCTCGTATTTGTGTTGTCATGATTGTGGTTGGTATTGGAGTGGCAGGGAGAGATTGAGGAGAGCTCTTAACCGCGTCTTGAGGCTTTCAGAATAGGGATACAGGAGCACTACCGAGGCCCTTAGGTGGTCTTCAGGGATTGAGAGAGAGAGAGAGAGAGAGAGAGAGAGAGAGAGAGAGAGAGAGAGAGAGAGAGAGAGAGAGAGAGAGAGAGAGAGAGAGAGAGAGAGAGAGAGGTACGTCAATCTTCTCTAGGTTTTTTTTTTTTACAAATAGGGTGGAAGACGATTGGAATGGCCTCAGTCATCAGGTAGTTAGTGCGTGGTGAATAGGGAGTATTACGTAAAAGGAGACTAGACAATTTCATGGATGGGGATGAAAGGTGGATGTAGATAGTGTTAAGTAACAGGAACTACCACGTGTAGGCCTCCCGGCCTCTTGTAGCTTCCTTATGTTCTAATAGGGATGAAAGGTGGATGTAAGTAGTGTAAGTAACATAAAATACTACCACGTGTATAGGTCTCGC
>JACEEZ010013042.1:17500-27500 GCA_016584305.1 Chionoecetes opilio | reverse complement strand
GATTCCTTTCTGACCTATATCTTCCCCTCTCATTTTCCCCTCATTTTTATATATTTCTTTCACTCTCCATCTCCATATCTCTCATTAACTTTTTTGTCTTCTCGTCTTATTTTCTTCGCTTTCCATTAATTTCAATCCTCTCTTTATACTTATTTTCCTCCCTTTTCTTGTGTCATGTGTCCTTCTATTTTCCTACATTAATATTTCATATGTATGTATGTCCAATTTTTTCCACTCTCTTTAAAAACTCTATCTGCAATTCCCTTTTTATCTCCTTTACAAAATTTATCTCTCCTTCATATCCTCCTTCCTTCACCCCTTCGTCACCCCTTCGTCACCCCTTCGTCACCCCTTCGTCACCCCTTCGTCACCCCTTCGTACCCCCCTTGTCCCCCCTTCGTCACCCCCTTTGTACCCCCCTTTGTCAC
This sequence comes from Chionoecetes opilio, assembly GCA_016584305.1. NCBI lineage: Eukaryota > Metazoa > Arthropoda > Malacostraca > Decapoda > Majidae > Chionoecetes > Chionoecetes opilio. The sequence goes on along the minus strand of JACEEZ010013042.1, from coordinate 27,072 downwards.
CCCTTCGTCACCTTTGTCACCATTTCGTCACCCCCTTCGTCACCCCTTCGTCACCCCTTCGTCACCATTTCGTCACCCCTTCGTCACCCCTTCGTCACCCCTTCGTCACCCCTTCGTCACCCCTTCGTCACCTCTTCGTCACCCCTTCGTCAGCCTTCCGTCACCGTCTCCCGCAGCTTCTACACCCCTTCTACAACACTTCGCCCCCTCTACAAAATTCGTCACCCCTTCTACAACCCTTCGTCAGCTCTCCGTCTCCCGCAGCTTCCCCATACCGTCGGGCCTGAGAGGTCCTGGACATCCCCCGGAAGCACGCAAAAGGGGGGTNTTAGGACTAAAAAAACAATCAACAAAACCAACAACACCACCACAGCAACCACACCACCACCAACAACAACACCCCAACAACATCGGCATAACAAAAACACAAACAACATAATAAAACCCATAACAAGCAACCCACTCTCCACTCATAACTAAAAAATTAGGACACTTAGGTCTTCTCTCAAATTGCCTTTCTTCACCATACTCATTAAATTTTACTTATAAGGATTCGTCTATGTGTGTGTGTACGTGTGTTGTGGTTGTGTGTGTGTTGGGACCAACCAATACAAGTAGAATAAAAAAAAAGAAAACATTGAACTTTTCCTGTATCTCTACCCTAATTTCAATTCGACACTGTAATAAGTAAGATTAAGTAAGATAAATAGAAGCAGGGTATAATATTTGACGGCATCTTTTTTGCTTCCTCTGTGATGTGACCTATTTTTTTTTTTTTTTTTTTTTTTTTTTTTTTTTTTTTTTTTAAATTATTTTGTACTCTTTCCTTTCTTTCCTTTCCTTTTCCTCCCTTTCCTTTCTCTCTCCTTCTTCTTTTTTAAACTCCCACTCTACCCTTCCCCTCTTCCCCCCCTTCCTCCCATTCACTCACTAAACACACTACAGAACCCTGCCTTCACATCTCCATGAAAGCTTTCCCACTTGAATATCCCTAAGAACAATTAAGGACCACGAATTAATTAGGGACTTTTCAAACCTTATAAAGGGCGGATACAAGCTTCAGTGAAAAAAGGTATCTTCTCAGTATATTACAGTTTGTGAGTCAACAGAGAACACACAGGGGTTGTCCTGGGGTATGATATTAAAAGGTCCTTACTTATTCAACATCTTTATACCGTCCCACCAAACGCCTCAAACACCACCACTCCACTTATTCAACACTCTATACCGTCCCCACCAACGCCTCCACCACCCCCACCACCCCCACTTATTCAACATCTTTATACCGTTCCCCACAACGCCTCCACCCCCCCACCTCCACTATTAAATCTTTATCCCGTCCCCACCAACGCCTCCACCCCAAAACCCCCTCCACTTATTCAACATCTCTATACTGTCTTCACCAACGCCTCCACCCCCACCACCAAACCACCCACCACCACCACCCCATCCTTCACTTTGTCCAGCCTTCAACAATCCGAAGCTCTTTTATGGATCTCATGCTCTAATATTTTCGTTGTCTTTTGTGGAATGGAGTGGACTATTTATATACATTGACATAACTTAATAATTTCAAAGTAATAAAGAAGTGGTGATAAGAGCTTCTGAAGGAGGGATACTCTGTCAGGGATGCGAGGTTTGGTGACCAAGCTAGCCATACACAAGTGCAGCCAAGTGTAAGTTTGCGAGTTTGCGACCTCATTAAATTTTATACGTTTTTCCCCTTTAAGAAAAAAATTGTTTAAAAGTTGTGTAATTTATATAGGCAAAAAAAAAATAAAGGCGTGTGTGTATGTGCTGGCTTGCATAACTTACGTGGCTAATGTAATGCTTGCTTTTTTTTTTACTGTTTACTCGTTACATAGGCTACATACAAGTCTGGTGGGGTGGGGTGGTGTGGTGTGTGTGTGTGTGTGTGTGTGTGTGTGTGGGTGTGTGTGGTGTGTGTGTGTGGTGTTTTGGTGTGTGTGTGTGTGTGTGGTGTGGTGTGTTGTGTGGTGTGTGTGTGTGTGTGGGGTGTGTGTGTGTGTGGTGTGTGTGTGTGTGGGGTGTGGTGTGTGTGGGGTGTTGGGTGTGCGTGTGTGGGGTGTGTGTGTGTGTGTGTGTGTGTGTGTGTGGGGTGTGTGTGTGTGTTGTGGGTGGGTGTGTATGTGTGTGTGCATCTTTAATCCTCTAAAAGCTATATGAAATTCTACATTAAAAATCACGTACATTGGAAATATTAAAACAAAAAACTGCTAATACACTAAATGCAATCTGAAGGTAATGTAATCTCTGTCCATTAAATCATACTCTAGATAAAATTTTAAATTTTATAAGTGCACCAAATATGACACCAAATGCACGTACTGTAAAAAAATATTGGTGGCAAAAAAGGGTATTTTGGGTTTTGTTTAATGGAAGATCTTTTGACTGTGTTAGAGACTTGGAATAAATTTTTTCTTTATATCTGGGAAACTTAAGTTTAATGTTTAAAGTAAATAGGTGATGGTAAAGATGGAGAGAGAGATAGAGAGTGAGAGGAGAGTCAACGTCCAAGGTCGAGTGTAGCTCTGCACTTTATCTGCGATGGGAAGACGCTGGTGCCCCAGGGCGAGGTGGAGTTGCTGGGGGTCACCCATGACTGCAGGCTGACCTTCAGAGCCCAAATGGGAGCGGCTCACAAGCAAGGCTTCGGGGAAGCTGGCATCCCTGAGGGGAAGTTCGTGACTTCTCGACAGCCAGGGGTTGGAGATCTGTACGAGGCGCAGGTCTGCTCCTCCTGAAGTACGCGTGGGGCGGCGAGGAGAAAAAGCACCTGGCTCCCCTTTGACGAGGTCCGCAGGTCGCGCGGGAGGCCCTGGGGCCCCGGTCCCGGGCGGGGCCCCACGACGCCACACCCTCCAGCACCCCCGAGACGTAGCGGGCCTCACCGGAGGGTAAAGGGGCAGCACCAGCGGCTGCCTCCCTGCAAAACCGGGCAGCCCTCCGGGGGGGCCCCCCAGTTACCCCCAGGGCCGTCGCCGAGCCCGCGAGTTTTACACCCCCGTCCCTACTTGGCCCCTCCCAGCGCAGTTGCTACGTCTAGTCGGCGGCAATGCTCCCTTGCCTCGCGCCCACCCCTTGGGGGTACAATGTTAAAGAGTTCAAGGAATTTGTAAAACGCGGGCGTGAGGTGAAGGCAAGGAGATCACAAGATTTAGAGATACACAAGAGATATAAAGATTTGGGTTTTTAGATAGGGAACAAAAATATGTCCCTTAGCCTGTAAAATGTCAAAATTTTTTAGTAATGGAAGGGTAACATACTGTATAAGATGTTTTTGTAACAGTATAAAAACAAAATAAAGATAGAGGAACAAGAGAAAGAGAGAGAGAAGGTAAACATGTTTTCCGTTTCCCCTTAAAAAATCTCACCCTTTTTCGTTCCTCTTCCCCCTCCCCCTTTCCCCTTTTTATCCATTTCTCTAAATTATTTTTTTCCTACCTTTTTACTTTTTCAATCATCTTTCAATTTTAAATTTCCATATCATATTTTTTTTTTCATTATTATTTAAAAACCAATTTTCCCTAAACTCTTTTTAAAATTAATCATTTTTTGGCCCTTTTTTTTTTTTTTTTTTTTTTTCCATACGTTTCTTTTTTTTATTTTTTTTCCCTTTTTATTTTTTCCTCCTCCTTCCTCCCCCTCCCCCTCCTCCTCATCCCTCCCCCCTCCCCCTCCTAAAAACCCCACACAAGACGCAGCCAGTGTTTTGACAATTTGTCCCGAAAACACTAAGACGCCAAAAATAAAAGAGGGAAAAAATTTTAAAATTTTGGGTTTGGGGCCCCCCCCCCTTTTTTTAAAAATTGAAAAAATTTTTAAAAAAAAAAACCAAAAAAAAAAAAAAAAAAAAAAAAAAAAAAAAAAAAAAAATAATTAAAAAAAGGGAAACAACACCACCCCCCTTTTTTATCCTTTACGAAAAAAATTTTTTTCACCCCCCCCCCCCCCCCCCCCCCAACCCCAAAAAACCTTTTTAAGCATAATTTCATTTTTGGGCCCCCTTAAAAAAAGGGGGGAAAAGGAATAAAAATAAGGGGGGGTTTAGTTCCCTTTTTTTTTTGGTGTTTGTGTTGGGGTTTGTGGGGTGTGGTTTTGTGTGGTTTGGGGGGGGGGGGGGGGGGGGTGGTGTTGTTGTGGTGTGTGTGTGTGTTTGTGGGTGTGTGTGGGTGGTGTGTGTGTGTGTGTGTGTGTGTGTGTGTGGGGGGGGGGGTTTTTTTTGGTGTGTGTGTGTTTTGGGGGGTTGTGGTGTGTGTGGGTTGTGTGTGTGGTGTGGTGGTGTGTGTGTTGTGTTGGGGGGGGGGAAAAAAGAGAAAAAAGAGACAGCAGACACACGGACATAAAAGACGACAGACAGACGACACAGTCATCAAAAAAATAAAAAAAAAAAAAAAATGGTTTTTATATAAAAGGAAAAATCCTAGAATAAAAAAAAAGAAAATAATAAATCAAGCCCCAAAAAAACCTACTTTTTCGTATAAAAACTTCCGTCCCTTTTTTTGTAGAAAAGGAATAAACATTAAAAAAAAATAGTATTTTGGCGTTTTTCGAAGGTTTGAATTAGCAAAATTTTATTAGTGAAAACATAAACACTGGACACGAAGAAAAAAGGAAACGCAGATGAAAGAGGAAGAGAAGGGAAAGGGGAAAAAGAGAAAAGAGGGTAGCAAAAAATAAAAGAAAAGCGTTAAAGAACAAATTATATAAAAAAATATTGGATGGGAAAAAGGAAAGAAAAGAAAGAAACTAGATGGTAGTAACTTGTAAGATATTTTAAAATAAACCAAGGGATAATTTATAAAAAGGAGACAGAGAGAGGGCAAAAAGGGAAGGGGAAAGGGCAGGAGGGGGAGTGGAGGGGAAAGGAGGAGGGGGAGTGGAAGGGAAAGGGAAGGGGGGAGAGTGGGAAGGGAAGGGAGGAGGGAGAGGGAAGGGAAGGCAGGAGGAGGTGGAAGGGAAGGGGAAGGGGGGAGAGTGGAAGGGAAGGGAAGGGGAAAGGGGGGTGGAAGGGAAAGGGGAAAGGGGGGAGATGGGGGGAAAGGGAAAGGGCAGGAGGGAGAGGGAAGGGGAAGGGAAGGGGGGGGGGAGAGGGAAGGGGAAAAAGGAGGAGGGGATGGAAGGGAAGGTCAGTCAGGAGGGGGAGTGGAAAGGGAAAAACAGAGGGGGAGTGGAAAGGGGAAGGTCAGGAGGGGGAGGGAAAGGGGAAAGGTATGAGGGAGAGTGGAAGGGAAGGGAAAGGGGGGAGGTGGAAGGAAGGACAGAAAAAGGGGTGGAAGGAAGGAGGAGGGAGAGTGGAAGGGAAAAGGTCAGAAGAGAGGGGTGGGAAGGGGGAGGAGGGGGAGGGAAGGGAAGGGAAGGCAGAAAAGAGGGGGTGGAAGGGAAAAGGGAAGGAAAGGGGAAAGGGAAAAAAAAGGGGGAAGGAAGGAAAAAGGGGGAAGTGGAAAGGGAAAAAGGCAAAGAAGGGGGGGAAAAGGGGAAAAATAAGGGAAATCAAAAAAGGGTGGGGAAAGGGGAAAGGGGAAGGGGGGAGGAGATTAAAAAAAGAGAGGAAGGGGAAAAAGGAAAAAAAGGACAGACCACGAAAACTTTGAAAAAAGAAAAAAAGGGAGAGAGAGAGGGAAGAGAGAGGAGAAGAGCAGAGGGGAGAGGAGAGGAGAAGGGGAAAGGAAAAGGGAAAAGGGAAAAAGGAGGAAGGAAGGGGAAAAATCACACCCCCCCAAAAAAAAAACACAAAAAACACATACCCACACCAAAACACACACAACAAACACAAACCACCACACCACAAACACACACACAACACAACACACACCCCACAACACACAAAACCCACACCCAAAAAACAACAAAACCACACCACACAAAACACACACACCACACAACAACCACACACACACAACACAACACACAAACAAAACAAACAAACACACATACAACACCACACACCCCACACACCACACACACACACCACCCCACAAAACACACACACACACACACAACAACACACACTTTTTATAAAAGACCCCTTCCCTTCTTCATTTGCATCTTGTCTTCTTAACCTCTCTCTCTTCCCTCTCTCCTCTCTCTCTCTCTTCTCTCTCTCCTCTCTCTTCTCTCTCTTCCTCTTCTTACATTTGCTCCCCCATCCTTTCCCCCTCTATATAACTCTTTTTTTCCCGGATGTGTGCAGCGGTGACTGTGGTTTGGGTGTGTGGGGTGGTGTGTGTGGTGTGTGTGTGTGTGGTGTGTGTGTGTGGTGTGTGTGTGTGGGGTTTTGTGGGTGTGTGTGGTGTGTGGCCCGCGCGTGTGTGTGTGGTGGATAGCAAATACTAGATTAACAAGATTGTACATAAAACATAAAGAATAGTTTCTCACACAAAACACACACAACAGACACACCACACACACCAACCACACACACACACACACACACACACACACACACATACACATTTGGCCGACATTAGAATTTTCACAAGGTGCCTGGGCATTTCCCCGCTCTCTAAATCACGGGGGCCCATTCCATAACCCCTACCAGATTTTTGGAATATTATAAAAGGCGAGCGGCGGACCAGGCGCGCTTTTTATGCACGTTGGGGACGGGTTTTGAAAAACCCGCTGCGTCCCCCTTTTTCCTTGTATTATAGTCTTTGTCTTGTTAGTTATTTTTTAGTTTTTTTTCTTAGTTTCCCTTTTAGTTAATTTTTAGTTTCCCTTTTTAGTTATATTCTTGTCTTGTAGTTCCCCTTTTTATAAATTTTTAGTTGTTAGTTCCTGTTAGTTTTAGTCTTAGTCTTTTTAGTCCTTGTTTGTTTAAACTTGTTTGTTTGTTTCCCGTTTGTTTTATTCTTAGTCTTGTTAGTTCCTTGTTAGTTATATTCTTAGTCTTGTTAGTTCCTTGTTAGTTATATTCTTAGTCTTGTTAGTTCCTTGTTAGTTATATTCTTAGTTTGTTTTGTTCCTTTTTATTTTTAATTTTTAGTTCCTTGTTTGGTCCTTGTTATATTTCTTAGTCTTGTTTGTTCCCTTTTTAGTTATATCTTAGTCTTGTTTGTTCCCTTTTAGTTATATTTTTAGTCTGTAGTTTTTGTTGTTATATTTTAGTCCTGTTAGTTTCCTGTTAGTTATATTTAGTCTTGTTAGTTCCCCGTAGTTTTATTCTTGTCTTGAGTTCTTTTTAATCACTTTTAGTCCCCATTTACACCCCTTTCCCCCCCTTTTTTTTCCCCTTTCCCTTTCCCTTTTTTCCCCTTCCCTTTTCCCCTTTTTTTTCCTTTTTTCCCCCCCTTCCCCCCTTTTCCCCCCCTTTTTCCCCTTTTTCCTTCCCTCCCTCCCCTTCCCCTTCCCTTTCCCTTCACCCCCCTTCCCCTTTCCCTTTCCCTCCCCTTCCCCCCCCTTCCCTTTCTCTGGTTTTAAAGGGAAAAAAAAATTTTGCCCTTCCTCCCTCTCTGTTTTATTCCGTGATTGTTTGGAAGGGGACTAAAAGGGAAAGAAACTTTAGATTTTTCCTTTTATACAGAGAACCCGAAGCAGAAATGTTTTTTTAAGCTTATGTACTAACACCCCAAAACCTTTTTTGGGGAGAAAACCAAATGATATACAAAATTTCTATATCATTTTTCATATTATCACTACACCCACGAGAAAACCAAAGTATGCAAAAAACTTCAAATTTTCATTACACATCACCCCCATAGAGAAAAACCCAAAATTTAGCAAAAATTATATATAAAACTATATCCTATCCCACCATAGGAGAAAACCAAATTATATCAAAATTTTTAAATCACATCCTATATCACTTCACCCCAAAAGAGAAAACCAAAATTTTATGCAAAATTACTATCATTTTTCATATCACCCCCACTAGAGAAAACCCAAAATTTTAAAAAATTACTCATTTTTATATATCACTATCACCCCCACTAGAGAAAACCCCAAAATATACAAATACTCATTATTTCATACTATCACCCCCCACTAGAGAAAACCCAAAAATAGAAAATATATCAATTATATCATATCACCCCCACTAAAAAACCCAAATTATACGAAAATTTAAAATTAAAATCCCCATTTAAAAACAAACCCCAATTGGCCCCCCAAAAAAAAAACCTATCCCCGTAAGCAACCCCTCCCCTTTATATTCCCTAAAAAATTTCCCAAAAAAAAACCCCCCAAAAAAGGGCCAAAAATTTTTACGAGATATTTTAAAACAACCACGGATAAACAATTTTCATAAGAACCTAGAGAAAAAAAGGAAGTATTTTATCCCCTACACCCAATAGCCTTCACGCCCGCCCGCGCCACACACCCCCGCCACACACCCCCTCACACACCCCGCGCCACACACCCCCGGGCCCCAAAACCCCCCGGCCACCCCCCCGTTCCACCCCCCCCCGCCAACACCCGCTGGCCCCTAACATTACAGACGGACAAAAAAATAAAAGTAGAAAAAATAGGGAATATGGTAAATAGTAAAGTAGTAAAATAGTTCAATATAAATAGTAAAATAGTAAAGTAGTAAATAGTAAAATAGTAAAGTAGTAAAAAAAGTTAAATAGTAAAAGTAAAATAGTAAAATAGTAAAAAAAGTTGAATAGAAATAAAAAGTAGTAAAATAGTCAAAATAGAAATATAAAAAATAGAAAATAGTAAAAAAATCAATATTTAAAAAATTAAAAAAATAAAAAAATTTGTAAATAGAAAGTAGGAAAATAGTTTAAAAAAGTAAAATAAAAAAAGAAATAGTAAAATAGTTTAAAAGAAATAAAAAGTATAAAAAATAGTAAAAATAGTAAAATATAATTTGTAAAATAGTAAAAAATGAAAAATTTTAAAGAAGTAAAATAGTTGAAAAAAGTAAAATAGTAAAAAAGTAAAATAGTTGAAATAGTAAAAATAAAAATAGTAAAAAAAGTTTTAAAAAGTAAAATAGGAAAAAGTAAATATTAAAATAGTAAAAATAGTAAAAAAAGTAAAAAAAGTAATTTGTAAAATAGTAAAAAATTTTAAATAAATGAATAAAAAGTGAAATAGAAAAAAAAAATAAATAGTAAAATAGTTGAATAGAAATAGTAAAGTAGTAAAAAAGGAACAAAACAAAAAAACAAAAAAAAGTAAAACAAGGGCTTTCTGCCTACCTACGGTGCTCCCGGTGTTTCGAGGACGGTAAAAAAAGTCCTGTCCCCCCCTGTCCCCGTCCCCGTCCTGCAAAACCCCCAAAGAAGAGGAAATGTGGTTATTACTTTAGATTTGTTTTGCTGTGGTAATCGTAAATATATGGAAAATTGAATGTATTATGTAAAGAATGATTTTAACGTGGCGTTGTGGTAACTTATGAGAGACAAGGGAGAAGATTCATACTTAAAGACAACTATTTATCAAATCTAAAAAAATAAATGTAGATGGGAAATTTAATGTATTATGTAGAAGGTGAGTTTTAGTTAATAAGGCTTAAAGAATACATGGCTTTTGGAGATTCATGAAAGACAAGGGAGAAGATTCATAGTTAAAGGATAATAAATAGGATCAAATCGACTGAGAAG
>JACEEZ010013042.1:0-12500 GCA_016584305.1 Chionoecetes opilio | reverse complement strand
AATCATTAATAAAATACAAAAAACATAAACAAATAGTTAAAGCTTCCTCTTATCCACCTGTTTCCTTCCTCTGGCCAGAGGAAAGGAGGTAGATGGACGGGAGGGGAAGGGGAAGGGGAAGGGGGGAGGTTCCTCTTATTCACCTGTTTCCTTCCCTTAGCCAGAGGGAAGGAGGTAGATGGACGGGAGGGGAGGGGGAAGGGGGGAGGTTCCTCTTATTCACCTGTTTCCTTCCCTTAGCCAGAGGAAAGGAGGTAGATGGACGGGAGGGGAGGGGAAGGGAGGGGGGAGGTTCCTCTTATTCACCTGTTTCCTTCCCTTAGCCAGAGGAAGGAGGAGAGGGACGGGAGAGGGGGGGGAAGGGGGGGGGTTTCCTCTTATTTCCCTTTTTCCCTTTCCCTTTAGCCAGGGGGAAGGGGGTAGAGGGCCCCGGGGGGGGAGGGGGAAGGGGAAAGGGGGGGAGGTTCCTCTTACCCCTGTTTCCTTTCCCCTTTAGCCAGGGAAGGAGGTAGATGGGGGAGGGGGGGGAAAAGGGGGGAGGTTCCTTTTTTTCACCTGTTTCCTTCCCTTAGCCAAGGAAGGGGGAGGAGGGGAGAGGGGGGGGAAAGGGGGGAGGTTCCTCTTATTTCCTTTTTCCCTTTCCCCTTTAGCCAGGGGGGAAGGGGGTGAGGAGGGAGGGGAGGGGAAGGGGGAAGGGGGGGAGGTTCCTCTTATTCACGTTTTTTCCCCTTAGCCGGGGGGGAAAGGAGGTAATGGAGGGGAGAGGGGGGGGAAAGGGGGGGGAGGTCCTCTTATTTACCTGTTTCCTTTCCCCCTTAGCCAGAGGGAAGGAGGTAGAGGACGGAAGGAGGGGGAAGGGGGGGTTTTCCTCTTTTCACCTGTTTCCTTCCCTTGCCAGAGGGAAGGAGTGATGAGGGGGGGGGGGGAAGGGGGGGGGTTTCCCTCTTATTTCCCTTTTTTCCTTCCCTAGCCAGGGGGAAGGAGGTAATGGACGGAGGGGGGGGAAAAGGGGAAAGGGGGGGAGGTTCCTTTTTTACCTTTTTCCTTCCCTTAGCCAGGGGAGGAGTAGATGGAGGGAGAGGAGGGGAAGGGGGAGGTTCCTTTATTTACCTGTTTCCTTCCTTACCCAAGGGAAGGAGGTAGATGGACGGGAGGGGGGGGGGAAGGGGGGAGGTTCTTTATTCACCTTTTTCCTTTCCCTTAGCCAGGGGGAAAGGGGGTAGAGGGACGGGGGGGGGGGGGGAAAGGGGGGGGGTTCCTTTTATTCCCTTTTTTCCTTCCCTTAGCCAGGGGAAAGGGGTAAAGGGAAGGGAGGGGAGGGGGAAGGGGGGGGTTCCCTTATTACCTTTTTCCCTTTCCTTTTAGCCAGGGGGGAAGAGGTAGATGGACGGGGGGGAGGGGAAGGGGGGAGGTTCCTCTTATTCCCCTTTTTCCTTTCCCTTGCCAGAGGGAAGGAGGTAGATGGAGGGGAGAGGAGGGGAAGGGGGGGGGTTCCCTTATTTACCTTTTTTCCTTCCCTTAGCCAGAGGAAGGAGGTAGATGGAGGGGAGGGGGGGGGGGAAGGGGGGGGTTCCTCTTTTTCCCCGTTTCCTTCCTTTAGCCAGAGGGAAGGAGGTAGATGGACGGAGGGGGGGGGGAAGGGGGGGTTCCCTTTTTCCCCTTTTTCCTTTCCCTTTTAGCCAAGGGAAGGGGGTGATGGCGGGAGAGGGGGGGAAGGGGGGGGGTTTCTTATTAAACCTTTTCCCTTTCCTTTTAGCCGGGGAAGGAGGTAAGGAGGGGAGAGGGGGGGGAAAGGGGGTGAGGTTCCTCTTATTCACCTTTTTCCCTTCCCTTACCCAGGGGGAAGGGGTAGATGGGGGGAGGGGGGGAAGGGGGGGGGTTTTCCTCTTTTTCCCCTTTTTTTCCTTTCCCCTTTAGAAAGGGGGAAAGGGGGGAATGGACGGGAGAGGAGGGGGAAGGGGGGGGGTTCCCTCTTATTCCCCCTGTTTCCTTCCCTTAGCCAAGGGAAGGAGGTAGATGGACGGGAGGGGGGGGGGAAAGGGGGGGAGGTTCCTCTTTTCACCTTTTTTCCTTCCCCTTTACCAAGGGGGAAGGGGGGTAGATGGACGGGGGGGAGGGGGAAGGGGGGAGGTTCCTCTTATTTACCTTTTCCTTCCCTTACCCAAGGGAAGGAGGTAGATACGGGGGGGGAGGGGGAAAGGGGGAGGTTCCTCTTATTCCCTTTTTCCTTCCCTTAGCCAAGGGAAGGAGGTAGATGGACGGGGGGGGGAGGGGAAGGGGGGGCTTCCTCTTATTACCTTTTCCTTCCCTTAGCAGGGGGAAGGAGGTAGATGGACGGGAGGGGGGGGAAGGGGGGAGGTTCCTCTTATTCACCTGTTTCCTTTTTTTCCCCAAAGGGGGAAAGGTAGAGGGAGGGGAGAGGAGGGGGAAGGGGGGGGTTCCTTTTATTCACCTTTTTCCCCTTCCCTTACCGGGGAAGGAGGTAGAGGGAGGGGAGAGGGGGGAAGGGGGGGGGTTCCCCTCTTATTCCCTTTTTTCCTTCCCTTTCCCAGGGGGAAAGGAGGTAGAGGGACGGGAGGGGGGGGGGGAAGGGGGGGGGGTTTCCTCTATTCACCTTTTTCCTTCCTTACCCAAAGGGGGAAGGAGGTAGATGGACGGGAGAGGAGGGGAAGGGGGGATTTTTTCCTCTTATTTACCTTTTCCTTCCTTACCAAAGGGGAAGGGGTAGATGGAGGGGAGGGGGGGGGGGAAGGGGGAGGTTCCTTTTATTCCCCTTTTTTTCCTTCCCAGCCGAGGGAAGGGGGAATGGACGGGAGGGGGGGGGGAAGGGGGGAGTTTCCCTTTTATTCACCTTTTCCTTTCCCCTTACCAGGGGGAAAGGGGAGGTAGAGGACGGGGGGGAGGGGAAGGGGGGGGGTTCCTCTTATTCATTTTTCCCTTTCCCTTTACCAGGGGAAGGAGGAGATGGAGGGAGGGGAGGGGAAGGGGGGGGGTTTCCCTTTTATTCCCCTGTTTCCTTCCTTTAGCCAGAGGGGAAGGAGGTAGATGGAGGAGGGGGGGGGGAAGGGGAAGGGGGGGTTTTCCCTTTATCCCCCTGTTTCCTCCTTTTTAGCCAGAGGGAAGGGGGTAGTGGACGGGGGGGGGAGAAGTAGTAGTAGTAGGGTAGGGGAGGAAGAAGAAGGAGAGCATTTTTTTTTTTTTTTTTTTTTTTTTTAGGAGTATTAAGGCCTAGGGTGACTCGTCCAGTCCCACTGTGCTAAAGCACCAACCGTACACTTGTTGCACTGAACCCTAAACGTGAACACCGGGAACATAAATTTCCCCGGCAGTACTTCACGCCTCCCAGGAACTCCCCCGCACCTGAGGGTATTTTTTCGGTAAAGGACTATGAGGAATCGACCCACCCCTTTTTGCTATGTTTGAAACACCAACACTTACCCCTGAGCTATGCACCCCCAAAGAAAAAAAAGTAGAGAAGATATATTTAAACCCCTCACCCGAAAGAGGGTAGGGTAGCGTAGCTCTAGGCTATAATCCAACGAGGCAGGACAGAACTCAGACAGTCAGAGAGAGGGAAAGAGCTCAGAGGATATTTTTTTATATAACATACTTTACATAAGCTTATAGGGGAATAAGTAACGATTAAATAATGCATGTTAACACCCGTCACGGCGTATGAGGATTTGTTATGATGGGCAGGGGTCGTAAACCCCAAACCCCTGAAAGCTTCGCTTTACTGGTTAAAAATGGACGACCAGTACTGCTTCCCTGTATTTTTTTGATATTTCAGTTATAGTAAAAATAGCCGAAGATTTTGGGCGGCAGAAAGGTTGTATTGTAATCCAAGGAAGGAGAAAGAGCGGTGCGAGACCCAGACTTTGGGGGTGGCCTGTGTTGATTTATGCATGCGACCCCACTTCGTTTCGGGGAAAATGAAGTTTTAGTTTGGGTTGTGGGGTGTAATAATTGTGTGTGGTGTACTGTGTGTGTGTGTGTGTGTGTGTGGTTGTGTGGTGTGTGGGTTGTGTCTGTTTGTGGTGTGTGTGTGTGGTGTGTGTGGTTGTGTGTGTGTGGTGTACTGTTTGGTGTTGGGGGTGTGTGGTGTGTGGTGTGGTGTGGGGTGGTGTTGTGTGTGGTGGTGGTGTGTGTGTGTGGTGTGTGTATGTGTATTTTTGTGTGTTTTTACTAAAGTGTGCGTGGTTACTGTGTCGTGTGTACTGTGTGTGTGTATATGTGTGTGTGTGTGTGTGTGTGTGTGTGGTGTTGGGGTGTGTGTGTGTGTGTGTGTGTGTGGTGTGTGGTGTGTGTGTGGGTATTAACACACACAACCCCACACACACACCACACACACACCCACACACACACACACCACCACACACACACACCATTTAAAAAACCTAAACGGAAAACCGTTTTAGAAGGGGGAAGTAGAAGGAAGAAAAGGAAGGAAGGAAGGAAGGTATACAGGAAGGAATGAAAGTAGGAAAACAGGAAGGGAAAATATATAGGTCGGTAAAAAGGAAGGAAAGGAAAGGGAAAAAAACTAGGAAAAAAAAGGGTGGTAAAGGAAGGAAGGTGGAGGGGTGGAGGGGGTGGGGGGGAGGGGGGTTGACTTGCAGGGAGGGTGGTGGGGGTGGGGTTTAAGGGGGTTGGCAGGTGGCAAGGTATAAGGTTATATTGGTGGGGGTGGGAGGGGGGATTGACTTGCAGGGTGTGGGAGTGGGGTGGGAGGGGAGAAGGGAAGGAAGAAAGGTATTTTGATAGAGGGGGTTTGGGGGGGGTCTAGAGGGGGGGGTGGCAGGGGGAGGGGGGTAGGGTGTAGGGTTTTAAGGGTGTTGGAGGTGGGCAGGGTGTAAGGGGTGACTGGGTCTGGTTTGTCTCCTTCACCTGGTGGGGGAGGCGTTTGGGACCTGGGGGGGGGGGGCAACGCGTTTCACCTGGGGAGGGGGGGAATCACGAAATATACAATGGAAATAATAAAATTCCGTTTCTTTTATAGTTTTCATGTAAAATGTTTTCTCGCAAAAATTAAATGGGGAAGAGTTTTTAAATGAATATTAATTTATCCATATTTCTTATTCTATAATGTCTTTTTTGTGTATTTTACAGTTTTTATTTTATAAATTTTTGAACAAACATTTACAAAAAATAGGTATATCATATAACGAAAAACCATAGGAAGGGGAAAAAGGGGGTGATGTTTCGAAAAATTTAGGAAACGCAAAACCCGGCCCCCGAAATAGCCCAAAATGAGTAGCAAGTCCAGTATAGAGTAGTCTTTGGGGTCATTTAGGCTAAAAAAAAATTATATATTTATTTTATTTATTTTTAGTCTGTGTGTTGGACGTAATAGAATTCTAACAAAAATATATATCTCTTTATCTTGTTCTCTCTCTCTATCTTGCTCTCTTTTTTTATCTCTTTTTCTTGCTCTCTCTCTCTCTCTCTCTCTCTCTCTCTCTACCCGTCAGGGTGGCTCGGTTGGTAGAGGTGTGGGCTCGCGTGCAGCGTCCCTGCGTTCGATCCCACCAGGTTCCCACCAGGTTCATCCTGGCGTGGTGACACTTTGTATAGTCAATAACCTTGTCGTTGGTACTTGCAATGTGCCTAGATAGGATCAAATTATCTTATCTTATCTCTCTCTCTCTCTCTCTCTCTCTCTCTCTCTCTCTCTCTCTCTCTCTCTCTCTCTCTCTCTCTCTCTCTCTCTCTCTCTCTCTCTCTCTCTCTCTCTTTGCTTCAAAAAACTCAAATGTATGTTACAGTAATTTTTTTACTATTTTTCTGCCCTGTTTCAACAATCATTTCCCATTAATAACTAAAAAATGTAACTCCAAACATGTACGTAAACCATATATAACCCCAGACATAGTTAACATGATTAAAGAAAAAAATAGGGTCCAAAGGAAATATGCAAAACATCCCATTACGTATGGGGCAGTGTATCGCAGACTCCGCAACCAGGTAACCAGCAGAATAAACGCTGCACGAGCTACCTACTATCAAAATAAATTGTATGAAAATTCAGGCCAAATCAAAAACACTTGGAAAGTAATAAATGAAGTTTTAAACCGAAAAAAGAAATCAAAGCTTAGTGATATGTTCTTATTGAATGACCGTGAAATTACTGATCCTTGTGAAATAGCAAACAACTTCAATAATTATTTTGTGAGTATAGGAAGTAAACTAGCGGAGGATAGACAACAACAGTCAGATTTTCACGAATACTTACAAAATAGACAGATAGAAACATTTGCAATTACCCCTGTTACAGAAAATGAAATTTTTGAAGTTATTAATACACTCCATAACTCTTCACCGGGCTGTGACGGGGTACCTATGAAATTGATTAAGGAAATCGCAACTCTGTTATCTCCCATTTTTCTGCATGTAATTAATTCGTCTTTTTCAAGTGGTATATTTCCAGATGCAATGAAAGTTGCAAGAGTTACCCCAATATATAAGGCTGGAGATAGAAGAGAACTTAAGAACCACAGACCAATTTCAGTACTGAACTCATTTAGTAAAATTACTGAAAAATTAATGTGCATAAGAATATATAACTTTTGTCAAACCCGCAATATATTAACAGAAGCGCAGCATGGATTCAGACAGGGCAGATCCACAGAAACAGCACTTATCTCATTCACTAACGATACTTTGACATCTTTTGACAAAAGAAATTATACTGTAGCAACATTTTTAGACTTACCCCAAGGCTTTTGACACAGTGGATCACCATATCCTATTAAAACAAATTATACATTCGGCATCAGAGGAACAACGAACAGATGGTTTAATTCAATCTAAGTAATCGTAAAGCCAGTATGTCCAGTACAACAACATGTCTTCATCTACTCTAAACATTTCTTCGGGTGTGCCTCAGGATCCATATTGGGACCCTTGCTTTCCTTTTATATATTAACGACTTACAATTCTAGACACATCATTAAAATTTCTTTTTTATTGCAGACAATTGCACATTATATAAAAGCCCCCCAGACTTACGCGTCTTGATGTAAACAGTCAATGAAGAATTAAAAATGTACACAAATGGATAAACAGTAATAAATTAACACTCAATTCTGAAAAATCTAATTACAGGGATTTTTCACAGAAATAAAACAAAACCACCTAATTGAGAAAATTAAAAATTTAAAATAACAGGAAATAAAAGAAGTTATAAGTACAAAATTCCTAGGAGTAACTATTGATAATAAAATATTTTGGGAATGTGCACATAAAGAACGTAATTAATAAGTAAATAATATGAGTGGCATCTTGCAGCTCACACGTCACCAACTTAACAGGGAGGCACTGCGACATTTTCTACCACACTCTAGTTTACCCCAACATTATATATTGTAACGCAGTTTGGGCCAGTTTTGCCACCTTCTAATATAAAATCACCATTATTTCACAAAAAAGAGTAATTAGAACAATACAGGAAAAAGAAGATAGAACACACTAACAGCCTGTTTTTAAATGCCAAATTACTAAAGATAAATGAAATAAATAAATTTTTTGTGCTCTTTTTGTCTATAAATGTTTGCATAATTTGATAGAAAATATTTTTTTTCGGATTCGCATTAATGAAGATACAGACTAAGGTTTTGATGTTTTAGAGGTTCCAACGGTACTTTCAAACCAATCACAAACATGTATCGGTATCACGGCGCGAAATTGAAAGAATTACCGTTGACTTAAAAACAAAACCTACCTTGACAGTTTTAAAACATGTCTCAAAAAATTCCTCTTATTTCAATACCAGCAACAGTAATCAGACATAATTTGTGTATATATGTGTATATCTTTGTACTCGTATGTGTATGTTTATGTAGCGTATTTGCTCGTATGTGTGTTTGTATGTTGGGCATATTTAAATCGTAGATATGTATGTGTATTCGCTCGTATGTGTATGTGTGTGTATTTGCTCATTGGTTGTATGTGGGTGTGTGTATTCGCTCGTATGTGTATGTGTGTGTATTTGCTCATATGTGTAGTGTGTGTATTTTGCTCATATGTGGGATGTGGGTGTGTGTTTTGCTCATATGTGTATGTGTGTTGTATTTGCTCATATGTGTATGTGTGGTGTGTATTTGCTCGTATGTGGGATGTGTGTGTATTGCTCATATGTGTATGTGGGGTGTGTGTATTTGCTCATATGTGTATGTGTGTGTATTTGCTCGTATGTGTATGTGGGTGGGTGTATTTGCTCATATGTGTATGTGGGTGGGGTGTATTTGCTCTAGTGTATGTGTGTGTGTATTTGCTCGTATGTGTATGTGTGTGTATTTGCTCATATGTGTATGTGGGTGGTGTATTTGCTCGTATGTGTATGTGTGTGTATTTGCTCATATGTGTATGTGGGTGTGTGTATTTGCTCGTATGTGTATGTGTGTGTATTTGCTCATAGTGTATGTTGTTTTGTGTATTTGCTCATATGTGTATGTGGTGTATTTGCTCATATGTGTATGTGTGTGTATTTGCTCGTATGTGTATGTGGGTGTGTGTATTTGCTCATATGTGTATTGTGGTGTGTGTATTTTCTCGTATGTGATGTGTGTGATTTGCTCATATGTGTATGTGGGTGTGTGTATTTGCTCGTATGTGTATGTGTGTGTATTTGTCGTATGTGTATGTGTGTGTATTTGCTCATATGTGTATGTGTGTGTTATTTGCTCGTATGTTTGTGTGTGTATTTGCTCATATGTGTATTGTGTGGTATTTGCTCGTATGTGTATGTGTGTGTATTTTCTCATATGTGTATGTGGGTGTATTTGCTCATATGTGTAGGTGTTGGTATTTTCTCATATGTGTATGTGGGTGTATTTTCTCATATGTGTATGTGTGTGTATTTGCTCATATGTTTTATGTGGGTGGGGTGATTTGCTCATATGTGTATGTGTGTGTATTTTCTCATATGTGTATTGTGTGTGTATTTGCTCATGGTGTATGTGTGTGTATTTGTCATATGTGTATGTGTTTTGTATTTGTCATGTGTGTATGTGTGTGTTTTTGCTCATGTGTATGTGTGTTGTATTTGCTCATATGTGTATGTGTGTGTATTTGCTCATATGTGTATGTGTGTGTATTTGCTCATATGTGATGGGGTGTGTATTTGCTCATATGTGTATGTGTGTGTGTGGTTTTTTGCTCGTATGTGTATTGGGTGTGTGTATTTGCTCATATGTGTATGTGTGTGTATTTGCTCATATGTGTATGTGTGTGTTTTTTGCTCATATGTGTATGTGGGTGGGGTGTATTTGCTATATGTGTATGGGGTGTGTATTTGTCATATGTGTATGTGTGTGTATTTGCTCATGTGTGTATGTGTGTGTATTTGCTCATATGTGTATGTGTGTGTATTTGCTCATATGTGTATGTGTGTGTATTTGCTCATATGTGTATGTGTGTGTATTTGCTCATATGTGTATGTGGGTGTGTGTATTTGCTCGTATGTGTATGTGTGTGTGTATTTGCTCATATGTGTATGTGGTGTGTGTATTTGCTGATGTGTATGTGTGTGTATTTGCTCGTATGGTATGTGGGGGGGTGTATTTTCTCGATTTTATGTGGTGTGTGTGTATTTGCTATATGTGTAGGGGTGTATTTGCTCGTATTTTGTATGTGGGTGTGTGTATTTGCTCGTATGTGATGTGTGTGTTTTTGCTTATATGTATGTGTGTGTATTTGCTATATGTGTATTGTGTGTGTATTTGCTCATATGTGTATGTGGGGTTGTATTTGCTTTATATGTGTATGTGGGGTGTTTTTTGTCATATGTGTTGTGTGTGTATTTTTCTCGTATGTGTATTTTGTGTGTATTTGCTCATATGTGTATTTTGGGGGTGGTATTTGCTCATATGTGTATGTGTGTGTATTTGTCATATGTGTATTTGGGTGTGTGTATTTGCTCGGATGTGTATGTGTGTGTATTTGTCATATGTGTATGTGTGTGTAATTGCTCGTATGTGTATGTGTGTGTATTTGCTCATAGTGTATGTGGTGTGTGTATTTGCTCGTATGTGTATGTGGGTGTATGTATTTTCTCGTTTTGTGTATGTGGGTGTGTGTATTTGCTCATAGTGTATGTGGGGGGTGGTGTATTGCTCATAGTGTATGTGTGTGTATTTGCTCATATGGTATGTGTGTGTGTGTTATTTGCTCATATGTGTATGTTATTTGCTTTTATGTGTATGTGGGTGTGTGTATTTGCCCCATATGTGTATGTGGGTGTATGTATTTGCTCGTATGTGTATGTGGGTGTGGTTTTATTTTGCTCGTATGTGTATGTGTGTGTATTTGCTCGTATGTGTATGTGTTGTGTATTTGCTCATATGTGTATGTGGGTGTATGTATTTGCTCGTATGTGTATGTGGTTTTTTTGCTCATTTTTGTGTATTGCCTGGGTTTTGGGGGTGTATTTGCTCTTGTGTATGTGGGTCTTTTTTTGTGTGTATTTGCTCGTATGTGATGTGTGTGTATTTTCTCATATGTGTATGTGGTTTCTTGGTTTTGTGTTATTTGCTCATATGTGTATGTGGGGGTGTGTATTTGCTCGTATTGTGTATGTGTGTGTATTTGCTCATATGTGTATGTGTGTGTATTTGCTCATATGTGTATGTGGTGTGTGTATTTGCTCTATGTGTATGTGTGTGTATTTTTCTCAATGTGTATGTGTGTGTATTTGCTCTATGTGTATGTGTGTGTGTGTATTTGCTCATAGTGTATGTGGGTGTGTGTATTTGCTCGTATGTGTATTGTGTTGTATTTGCTCGTATGTGTTTTGTGTGTGTATTTGCTCATATGGTATGGGGTGTGTGTATTTGCTCATATGTGTATGTGGGTGTGTGTAAATTTGCTCGTATGTGTATGTGGGTGTATTTGCTCGTATGTGTATGTGGGGGTGTATTGCTCTAAAGTGTATTGTGGGGTGTATTTGCTCATATGTGTATGTGGGTGGGGTATTTGCTCTATGTGTATGTGGGTGTGGGTATTTGCTCGTATGTGTATGTGTGTGTGGATTTGCTCGTTGTGTATGTGGGTGTGTGTATTTTCTCGTTATGTGTTGTGGGTTTTTTGTGGGGTTGTATTTGCTCGTATGTGTATGTGTGTGGGATTTGCTCGTATGTGTATGTGTGGTGTGTATTTGCTCGTATTTTGTATGTGTGTGTTTGCTGGATGGTTTATGTGTGTGTGTGTATTTGCTCGTATGTGTATGTGTGTGTGTATTTGCTCGATGTGTATGGTGTGTGTATTTGCTCGTATGTGTATGTGTGTGTGTGTATTTTCTCGTATGTGTATGTGTGTGTATTTGCTCGTATGTGTATGTGGGGTGGATTGTCGATGTGTAGTTGTGTGTATTGCTCATGTGTGTGTGTGTTTTGTGTATTTGCTCGTATGTGTATTTTGTGGGGTATTTGCTCTATGTGTTGTGGTGTGTTGTGTGTATTATCTATGTGTATGTGTGCGTATTGTTCCTATGTGTTGGTAATGTTAAGTTTGTGTATTGTGTATTTTGATGTGTTTATTAATTGTATCTCAAGTTTGTTTTATTAGGAGCCTTTTAGAGATTTACTAAAGGCTAGTTTTATATAATTTTGTATTATGTTTTATTAATGTATACTGTTGGCTTAATTCTGGTAAATTAAATCTTATCTCTCTCTCTTCTCTCTCCTCTTCTTCTCTCTTCTCTCTCTCTTCCCCCTCTCCTCTCTCATGTCTCTCTCTCTTCTCTTCTATCTCTTCTTTCTTCTCTCTTCTCCCCTCCCTCCCTCCCTCCCTCCCCCCTCCTGCATACCCAACACCTCAAGTAGTTCCAATTCGCTGAACACCTAGTCTCCCACCGCCCTGCCAATACTCTGCCTTGCTTACGGGATTAAAACGCCCCACACCAATATTGTCGTGACGCTAAGTCTACCACCATCAGCTGCTCAGTAGGGACGTACGGGAGCAAAGGGGGGCCGGGGCTACAGTGGGGAATATCTTGTTTGACCGCTTGAGTTTTGTGTGTAGGATAGGGTGAGTGGGTGACTTTTGTGGTGGTGTGTGAGTGTTTGTTATTGGGTGTTGGTGTTGTGATGGTGGGGTTGGAATGTAGTATGTGTAGGGATTAGAATAGGGAGGTGTGTGTGGGTAGGTGTTTACGTAGCTTACTGTGGTTATTGTGGGGTGGTGAATGTGGGGATGGATGGGAGTCCGTGTTATGGTTTTAAAGGGATAGAATGGGTAGTGTTGTGGGTAGGTGTTTGGTTAGTTTGTGTTGGTGGTAGTGGTGGTGATGGTGGGGTTGGTGGGGGGTGAAAAGGTAGTAGTGTTTTGGGTGTGAAAGCGTGTTTGTTGTTTGTGGTTTATGATATTTGCACAAAGAGAGACAAAAAAGGGGAAGAGAGGCAAAAATGAGAGAATATAATAGAATAAACGATCACATAATTTCGTCCCCCCACAACACACCAAAAACACACCACACACAACACACACACGGGCACACACATTTC